>OX101808.2:64689691-65289691 GCA_944452925.2 Chrysolina oricalcia
CAATTATCTCAATAAATACTACTCGTGCTCACAATACTATCGATAATTCTGTCAGAAATCTGAAACTCGATCAAATTGCTTTAAGGTAACACCACTCGTCCTAAAGGACTCGTGGTGTTACCAAGCAATTTGATATCGTTGATTTCTGACAGAATTACTATCGATAGTATTGCGAGCACTCGTGGTATTACCCCCGACAGTATTGCAAGCACTCGTGGTATTACCCCCGAAAATACCGTCGTATAGCAGGGACAAAATGGCAACAAAAATGTGTTGTTCAATTTAATATCCTCCATGAAATAACGTCAGAAAAAAATGGCTCCGGAATGATATAGCGATGTACAAATTGTTGATTATTAAAACGGCGATGTTGAAATAACGATGTTTTCAAACAGCGAGTAATGGAATAGAGACATTTAAAACAGCGATGTTTTAAAATATCGATGGTAACAAAATAGCATTGATAACACAACAGCGATGTTATTTTAGAACGATTTAAGTAAAAATCGATTCAGTAGAAACCATTTATTAGCAGAATGTGATGATAACACAATAGAACACAACATAAATCCATGATATACATATATGATTCCATTATTATATTGATGAATTAAAAGCAATGACCGCTAAATAATCTTTAACACACAGCAATGAGTAACCTTGTGTGATAGTTTGAAAGCGTTTCTTCAACTTAGAATACTTTCTTCTTCTTATTTGACTGACTCTATACTCCTAAAACTGTGTCTCAAGATAAAGTTTTCAGTTTGGTTTTGCTCCAACAGAAATCTGTCCAAAAGTTTAGTTGATGAAGGACGATGGCAATCCAGTGACCTCTGGAAGGCATTATGCCATGCCTCCAACGAATCATTAGTTCTCGGAATATCTGTATTAATCCGATCATACATGTTCCACACAGGGATATGATATCTGGGCAGAACTCCTTCCAGTCTCCTTCCTATATATATATATATATATATATATATATATATATATATATATATATATATATATATATATATATTACCAATGATCTGTTATAGATGTCATTTCGACGGAAAATCCTTATTCTTCAAGAATTTCGTACGCAAACTGTACATCTCTCGATGGTACGAAACTCAGTGCGAGCAGGGTTTTACATTTTACTCTGAGTTCTTACCTGTTCACATATAAATTAACTAGACCTGGGTTTTGAGAAATATGAAAGAGAAAATATTTCTTTGGAGGCATTTGCAGCTCCCATTTCTAAATGATTTTATTTAGGTTCTAAGGTTTTTTTTTTGAATTGAACAAGGTGGTTGAAACCCTTTATGGGCACCTTATCCGACCTGTTTCATACATCCCATAAGGTAGTGTGAGAGTCCCCTGAGTCCGAATTGAATCCCACTCAGGTATACCCACTAAACACTCCACCTCGTGCGTGGTAGGCTCGTCCAGCCACCCAGGGCTGACCCGATGACACTTAAGCAGATGCCCATTGTATGGTACCATACAACTTTCTCGGACCATCAGAAAAATTCTGCAGTTTGAACCAGCGGCTATCTGGCCCTGGTTCTAATGTTAGCTGTATCTCTTCAATTTTTTTGAACATCCTGGAGTACATCTCTTTCCTCTTGTTACCAAGAAATGCATATAGCATCGGAATTGCTCTATATCCAGTGAAAGGATGTATTGTATAAATTTGAAATGCAAAGTCAGGTGCTTTCTTAAATGTTCCATCTGCGCACCAAAGGTTAAATTCAGCCAGTGTTTGCATGTTCGCATTCGTCCCAAACAACAAAATTCTATCACTTGTGTCTATTTCACGAGAATCCCACAATAAAAAATTGTCACATTTCAAGGATTTGTGATACTCTATTTATAGACATAGTTCCAAATTGAATGAAGAATTTTTAGACTGTTTTCTCTGTTGACTGCGGCGTCATAATTAGGTAAAGCAACCACTTCAGTATCAACATTTTGAGTGCATTCTTGTTTAATTATTCTTGGACTATCTTGAGTCATTGGCGCCCTTTTTCGAATCTGATGTTTTACTATAGCAGCGTCACTGCTCCCTATGTCCGGTCCTTGTGTATGTTCACCAGTCGCGGTACCTCTACATCCAGTCTTAGCACTTTGCCAATTTTCAGTGTTTCGGTACGATTCCAATCAGGCTGCCATGTGTTTTGTAATGAAATAATAGAACTAAAATACTCGAAAAACCATTGGCATACCGTTAGGGTGGGTGGAAAATTCCCTTTTTCAAATATAAGTTCACGTGACCATACCAGCCATTCGGGCCCATCCTAACGTGCTGCCAATGGTCTTTCGAGTATTTTAGTTTTATTATTCCGTCAAGAAACACATGGCAGCCTGATTAAAATCGTACCCGAATAATAATGAAAACAATAACAATTATAATAATTTTTCAATATGAAGAACCTACGACGATTCTTTGATTTATGCCTTATCATCATGAGGAAATACGGACAATACTGTCCTCCAAAAGGCATACTGAGTAAAATCGTATCCAGAAACTGTCGTCATCTCCCTGTCTATTACCGTCGCTATTTTATTGAGTCGTTCAAACGTCACAGCGTCATTTAATAACATCGTACTTATTTAACATCGCTATTTTATTACCAACCACATTTCATTACATCGCTGTTTTGTTACACGCTATTAAAATACATCGCTACTTTGAATGTCGCAAATTCATAACCCGCTATTTTAATAATCGCCATTTTGTACATCGCTATATCATTCCGGAGCCGAAAAAAATACAAAAGCTTTTTCAAATTATCGGTTTTTCCGAACATCTTCTGAATTTTGAAACAATCTCAAAGGCGTATGGCTGGTCACATAGATGCGCAAATTTGCCCCAATTTAACAATCTTCGTATCTCTTATACTTTCCGAAATCCCAATGATGGCCTCAAATTTGAATTACCCGGATACTCCAGCAGGCGATTTAAAAATCTGTTTGGATGTATTAAAATTTAATGAATAAATAAATGAATGAATGATTGTATGCCATCAGCAAATTGATGAACATTTGGAAAAGTAAATAGAAGTGGACCCCACTCACTACCTTGGGGCAGTCCGGAAGATTTAAATCAATCGGACATTGAATCACCATCAGTTAAAACCCACCCATCGAGATGAACATTGAAATGTTACAACGTCAATGTACAGAGAAAAATAAAAAAATACTGACCGAAAGATCGCCTCCATAGAAGGGATGTATGACGAAGGTCTCGTTGCCCACGTGGATGACCCCGCTGACCCCGTTGCAAGTGTGAAAGGCCGCCGAAGCACCTGGATAGTCCTGCACTGTCCCATGGTAGTAACAATGCTCGATGTCCTGCAAGAAAAATATATATCTTTTTGATTGGGTTTGGGACGCTCAAGAGGACAGACCTAAGCAAACTAAGAAGGATCACTTGAGTAATCTTCGGAGTCTTGGGTCTGTCAGGGCAGTGCCGGCTTCAAGAGCTGTTTCAATATTCATTCACGGTTACTGTACTACATCAGTGATGAGAGTTCGGGTTAAGGGTTTCCCAATTGGGAAATCGAAGGGAATTGTTGAGCTTTTTCGTTCTTAGTTGAAACAAAATAAATGGAAGGTTGTATTGAGAAGGGCCAAGAAAGTGAAGTTTGTAAGCTGAACGATCGCTTCAATAGGCCAAGCTGTAGATAAAAATAAGAGGCTCTTTTCACACGGAATAAAAGACGCAAACCCTATACTATTTTTTATAATATAGTTCGTGAATGGAAACCTCGGTTTTCGCCCCAGCAGATTCACTTTGTGGAATTTTTTAAAAAAGAAATATTGAAAAAAAATTGGAACTTTTTTGTTTTTTTGCAAATATCTTGAAAAGTATTGAAGGAATCGTTTCACAATCAATAAAACTTGTAGAGAATTATCAAAGCTACAAAATGGATTTTTATACAACAGATCGGTGCATTTTTTACTGAAAAAATCCGAGACAACCTCGAAAAAGAGACCAATTTTAAAAATTCATAATTTTTATGAATCTGAAGCTGGACAAAAAATATTGCGGAAACTGACAATAATACACGGTTCATCAGTGCGCAAGATGCTTTCTGTCCGATCTGTAGGTTTTGCACGATCGCGTTATAAACAATTTGAGGGCAAATCTTTCTACATGCGCCGATTTAAGGCAAAAATTCAAATTCTGTGAACGGCACTTGGAAGTAGAGATCAATATTTACAATTTGTATATTTTGGATTTTCACCTGAGAGGTGGGAAATGTGTTGAAAATGTCACTGGAAGTTACTCTAAATGCTCCAAAGTGCACCTGCAGTCGCCCGAACTCAACTCGAGTTAACTTCAGTGCGACTTCGGGTGTCTTCGGACGCACTTTGAAATATTTCGATCAACTTTCAGTGACATTTTCAACACATATCGCATCACTTAGGTGGAGATCCAAAATATAGGTACAAATTGTAGACATTGATCTCTACTTCCAGATGCCGTTTACAGAATTCGAATACAATCGGCGCATCTTGCATTTAATTTGTTTATAACGCGATTGTGCAAAAACTACGCATCGAACAGAAAACATCTTGCGCACAGTTGAACCACATATTATTTTTTATCAATTTCCGCAATATTGCTTGTCCAGCTTCAGATTTATAAAAATTACAAAGGACCCCGCACAATAGCATAGGAAATTGGCCCACAGTGGGATTTGCATGAAATTTATATATGTTATTGGTATTGAGTTTCTGATCAATAGTTCTTATGGGCCCAATCCTCTAAGACCAAAGATTAAGCTCCCAGGGCCGTATTTAGTATAGGTGGTAGATAAACCATGACACTTTTTTCCTATTATTTCGTATTAAATTTTAATGAAATAAGAAATATTACAAAATCTCAGGATCTGCACAAGTCCTCTGTGAAACATGTTTTGCCCTACAGATCCGTATTTAGTAAAACTGTTTTTTCCAAGTGATCCACAAAAAACTGAATCAAATTGGTTGTGTTATAACTTTTTTATTCCTTGATCTATGTCAGTGGTTGATGGCTCGTTTCATAGATGAATGTAGCTTTTTTTGTGTACATAACAAAAGTGGTCGCCATCTTAATATCCAAGATGGCCGGCTAACCTATAAACTTTATGTAGGACTTATCTTGTAGCTTTTTAAGAAAGAAAGTAACAGGAAAAATAAGAACTACAACGTTTTGATTGTTTAAATTGGTCATTTACTCTTTGAATCATCTAACTCTATAATATAAATATAACTCTACTATCTGATCTTAGAGTAATAATTTCATAAGGTTCAATACATTAAAAAAAATTAATGAACCTGGATTTGTTAGACACAGAATTTATTCACGATTCAGAAGGAGAGAAAAATATCAAGTACGTATTCAATAAACTATGCATGAAAACCAGCCTGACGAGAATAATGAAAAAGATGTATTGATAATAGGATACTACTTCAGTGTAATCAGGGGCAAGGACACCAGTAACATGTGCTCATATTTGTAGCATATTGTCGTATTTCAGATTTGTAAGCCATAACCTAAATGCGAATTATCCATCGACTTCTGTGTTACAGCATTTAAAAGATGCCGCAAATGGTCCAGTGCAAGATACAATACTCCCGCATCTGTAAGTGTTCAAGTATTATTTTGTTGATTTTGATTTTTTGTTCTCTTTCTCCACTCTGGAAATATTGGTTTCAACGTTGTTTGTTATGAATTAGATATAGTTTCAATAAGATAGTAGAGTTATATTTATATTAAAGAATTATATAATTCAAAAAGTAAATGACTGATTTCAACAAAACGCTGTAGTTCTTATTTTTTCCTGTTATCATCTTTCTCAAAATGCTACAAGAGAAGTCCTATATATTTTTTTGTAAAATTTGTTTTTACGAAACTCCCAGGTTTTCGAAGAAAAACCCTCAAAAGCAGAGCTTGTGCGAGCAAAGAAGATCCGGTACCTACAGTTTAAATAAAAGTGGAATCCGAACCACTTCAGCTCAGTGATACGTGACCGGGGATCGAACACGGATCGCCAGGGTTTATGGTTTATAGGTTTGGCCGACCATCTTTGATATTGAGATGGCGACCACTTTTGTTATGTACACAAAAAAAGCTTCATTCATCTATCAAACGATTCATCAACTACTGACATAGAAATAAGAAAGTTACAACAAAACCATTTTAATTCAGTTTTCTGTGGATCACTTGGCACATGCAGTTTTACTAAATACGGTCCTGTAGGGCAAAACATGTTTCACAGAGGACTAAAAGACAAATTCTGAGATTTTGCAATATTTCTTATTCAATTAAATTCTAATAGGAAATACAAAAATTATGGTTGAGAAAAGTTTCAATGTTTATTTGTCACCTATACTAAATACGGCCCTGTAAGCTAAATCATTGGTCTTAGAGGATTGGGCCCATGAGAACATTTGATCAGAAACTCAATACCAATAACATATGTGAATTTCAGGCAAATCCCACTGTGGGCCATTTTCCTATGATTTTGTGCGTGGTCCTTTTTGAAGAATTGTCTATTTTTCGAGGTTCCCGGATTGTCTCAGTGAAAAATGCACCGATTCGGTCGTATGGAAATCCATTTTGTAGGTTTTATAAATCTCTACAAAAGTTCCATTGACTGTAACTGTAAAACGATTCCTTGAACGATCTTTAAGATATTTTCAAAAAAAAAACAAAAAAATTATAATTTTTTTCACTATTGCTTGTTTGAAAAATTCAACAAAGCGATTTTGCTGGGGCGGAAACTTGGGCTTTCATTAGTGTAGGCCATTTGCGCCCTTTATTTTGTGGTAGAAAAAACCTCCATAGCTTGGTCTATAATGGTTTCAAACAGGCAGCCAGTTACACAAGAAATATTTTCAGCAGAGAGTTTTACTGACTGCTTCTACATTTTAAAGCAATCTGTGAATTATTCAGTAGATGCAATAATGGTGTGTGATGTTCAGCCTACAATATTCACGATTCAGTCACTGAATATTATTATTATCAAAATAGTTATTTATGTCACCAGTACCGAAAAGCTTTATTTCATATGACGAGAAGATGTTTTGCGGGAAGAGCGAAGCGAGTTCCCACAAAATGACACCAGTTACACAAAATATTATTCCGTAACATGTTACATACAAGCCTCTTTTTAAAATTCTGAATACCTGAAAAGCTTTTGAACATGAGTATGAATTTTATATTAAAAAATCTGGAAGATCTTATGGATATCTGTTTATGTTTAAATAATAATAAATATATTTATTTCAGTAATTGATTTGTACAAGAACACAAACAAAAGCGTTTATAGGTATATAACAAACTGAATCATCGTAATATAGATAAATAAATAAAAATGTAAAAATATGCAAACTTTATATCATACTTGAATTATTATATTATTCCCTAGTTGAAAAATTCATCTATGATGTAGCAGTTCTTGAGGAGTACATTTCAGACGATTTTCAAAAATCGTTATAGAAGCTGCATTATGTGCATGCGCTGCCAGAGAATTATAGCATTTGTGCCTGATAACTCCAAATTTTTTTGATACCGAACAATCCTATGACGACGTATTGAAATAAGTTTTTTTCCTTGGTATTGTACTCATGAAGTGTTCAGATGAAATCAAAAGTAGCCATATTTTTTGAGATGACACAACAGGCTTCGAGGATATGGGTGCTCATAACAGTCAGTCATATATTTTTGGAAGATATATCTGCACGAATCTCTCCTACCTAATTTTGAAAGTATTCTGATGGAATATTTTTGTAATAAAATATCCTTTATACAGAAGTACTCGATTTCAAAATTCATGTGAGAATGAAAGTGGGTGAAGTATAAAGGCAAGAGGATATTTTCGATACAATCATTTTACATACAGTTGAGTGCGTAACATCTTTTGCTGAGTTTGCTGGAGATAATGTCAATATGCGAATTCCATGAAAGCTTCAAATCAAAGGTTAGTCCTAACATTTTGATGGATTCAGATGTTGGAACTGCGTCATTGGTATTCTCAAATAGTAAGAGCTGGTAGTGTTCCCGACTATTTCAATCAAAAATCAGGGCGTTGGTCTTAGTCTTGTTGATTACTAGGTGATTTCTATCTGACCATGTTATCACCTTAGCAAAGGTATTCTCAGCCAATGTCTTCAATGACAATAAGTTATCTTTCACTATTAGAATTATGGGTCATCTGCATAACAGGTTGCAGTAATTCGATTGTGTTTATTCAGATATGATATGAGATCATTGGCAAATTCTATAAATAGAAGAGGGCCTCATATTAATCCTCTAGGGACATTTTGAGCAATGCCTAATGAATGACTACTGATGTTGTTTATTTTATCGATTTGCTGTCTGTACGACGAATATGATTGTAGCAGACGAAACCTTGATTATTTAGATGAAAGAATCTCATAACTGATACAGTCGAATGCTTTCCATAGTTACCTCTGTTACTGATGATCCTAACATATAACTTCAATGTCAAAATTGACAAACGTTATACTCAATTCCAAAGACGGAGATAATTTATTAATACAGATGAAATTGCCTGATTCTGGTTCAGATATACCAAGCGGTATTGAAGAGGCTGTAAGCATTGCTATTTGGTAAATGGTGCGAACAAAGAAGGCTGAATCGTATTAATGCGTATTTTCAAGGAAAGAAGAATTTAAGAGCTTCCACTTTATGGACTCAGTATTCGATTATCTAATTGAAGATGTAATGAACTTTTCCACCAGTTGGGAAAAGTAAAATATTTCCTAACTGGTAATGAAAAGTTGGACGTTATGACATCCACGTCAGTTTTGGAAAGTGTCACTTAATACGTCAAAATTAGAAAAATAATATCATAGTTTAGGAAAATTTGAAAAATGGTGCGAAGAGAGGAAGGTAAATTGTAATAATGAAAAAGTTCAAGGCACCTATGGGGAGGGCAAACACATCAATTTGAATATTAATTTCAAATAGTATGGGGATCAAGTGACAAATCGTTTCAGAAAGACAATACGATTCTCTTTTCAACCCTCTGAAATTATTCGGATTTTGTTAATAATTTCTTATATCAAGTATAAGGGCGAATCTGAATTTCTCCTTGACGACAGGTTTTGAATGGTTCATTGAAAGCAATTGAATGACTTATTCTTATTATCCACATTTTGTCATCTGTCAAAGATTTACATGTCAACTTTTTTATCCAAATGAGATGTCATATTTTTTTGTGAACCATGGTATAAGCTGTCTTTTTGATGATTTTATTGAAAATATGAACAGGATTGTTCATAAAATCAGATGTAGAATCATCTGCGACTGAAAGACAAACATCAGTAGCTATTTTCCATCTTTCAAGATAACCTCTCTTGGAGGGGATTCATGTTGAAAAGCTAAAAATTCTCAATTGAAAATTGAACCAAACATGACTCCTCTGGAAATGGAAAAAACATACGATAAAAATAAAGTCACTTTTTCGTAATATCTAACAGAAAACATTTTCTTCCCCGGCTAAAGCCACGCTGGACATTAAACTACTTCTCATAGATATTGTGAAAATATCCTATATAACTTGGAAGAAAAAATACGAAAGAGAAAATTTGCATTTTCATTCAGATAGTTCAACCACATAAAGCATCATACATTTTCATCATAATTACGTCGAGAATAATAAATTCTTCTGGAAATTATCTGAATATTTTTTATGCTTCGACAAGCCGTTACTAAATACAAATTTACTTCCGTGATAAACAGTATTCATCTTTTTTCCACGAAAATGGATCATCAACAAAGAAGTGGAAATTGATGAAAAAAATTATCAAAAATAAGTATCAGTCTGTTACACGTTCGAAGTGACGTTCATTACTTTTAAAACTAAATTTTACCCTGTTAATAACGTATTTCCGTCGGAAACTTACTATGCTCAACCTCTGACACTCTATGCGCACCTATTCTGTTCAGGAGGTCCAAGATATGTACAAGGGCTCCAACCTAAACACGCTCATGGAGATAGGAATATAAAAAAATTCCAGTAGGCTAAGATCTAGTGACCTAGCAGGCCATTTCACTTCTGTACTAGTCGACGTGATTATGATGGAAATGTATTTATCATCGACAAAGAAGTAAAAATTGAAAAAAAAAAAATTGACCAAAAATAAGTATCAGTCGGTTACACGTTCGAAGTGACGTACGTTCGAAGTGACGTTTATTAATTACTTTTAGAACTAAATTTTATCCTGTTTATAACGCATTTCCTTCGGAAACTTACTCTGCTCAACCTCTGACACTCTATGCGTACCTATTCTGTTCATAAGGTCCATGATATTTGCAAGGACTCTAACCTAATCACGTAAGCACGCTCATGGATGTAGGAGAATGAAAAAAATTCAGTAGGCTACTATCTGGCGACCCAGCAGGCCATTCCACCTCCGTACTAGTCGACGTAATTATGATGGCTATTTATTTATAATTATCCACAAAAAAATATGACTCATTTGAAAAGGAAACTTGACATGTTAGTTTTTGACAGGTGACAACATGTGTAAAACAGTAATTGGTTAGGTGAGATTTTTTCTTAAAAAAATTAAGGTACCTTGGTGGCCTATACCTGGTTGGACCACCCAGTATAGATCGTGTTAACTCGTAGATATACCCTGGTTATCGAAATGCGTATCAAGGAATGTGACAAAGTGTTTGGTGAAAGAGGGACTTACTTTTGTTATCAATGATAATAAGTTTTTACTATCTAGTAAGTAAATTAATTTATTTCCTAAAACATAGAACATAAAACCTTTCCGGATTAAACAACATGTTTTTCAAATGAAGAATGAGTTTTTTATGGGATTGACGTTAAATAATCCTTGACAAGCTGAGCCATACTGAAACCTTCAGAAAATCCGAGATTTATTCACGAGACAATATTTCAACGACGCTATTCAAATATGGCAGTGTTTTTACGACCCATAAAAGAGAAAGTCCGAGTTTGCTCAGTCCCTACTTTTCCGTTATTATCCCTACGTACCTTATTTGGGACATTTTGATTAGCAGACCCATCATGAGAGATTTCATTGAACATTATCATTTAGGAATGTTGAGATAACGTTGAAATTTAGCAAATAGAGAGAAATTGCAGTAGGTACCCAATAACGTAAGGCAGTGATAAAGTAGACATTATCTTCACATGTGAGCAGGCGTACTGTGAATCTGAAATGAGAGCAACTTCATTAAAATAATTCAATGGCGGACAATTAAAGGCGAGGATTAAATGTTCCTTTATTTCCGCTTCGGGTAAGATCGTAAATTATCGAGGAATGATTAGTCAGAATAGTGGTTACGACATTACTCATGAATAATAAATATAACGAGTGTTCTCAATGTGCTTCGTGCAAAATTATATTATTGACAAAAAGCAGTATGGGATTAAAAGTAACAGATCAACAGCTGACGCTTTTAAGAAAGTGAATAATCTGGTTTTCTGACAGGTACTTGCCATAATAAGCCAGAAGGTGTTTATGGGAGTAAAGGGTTCATCATCGGTCGGTAACGACTGTTCGTTAGCAAACGAGCTCCCAAAGATTTCTGTTTTCTTCGATTAAATCTCTTAACCCGGAGATTCGGAGTGTTCTTCCTCTGCTCACTAGGTGGAGCGGCTTAGAAACTGCTTCCATCTCGTGAATCAGAATTGACTAATCAGCGGAGTGTGTATTGGTTTGGACGGGGAACAGATGGCTTCAGTGCTGTCTGTGTTGACCTGCCCTTGCACTGATGAGAGGCAACAACCTCGAAACTAGTCTGCAGGTGGTCACCCTGTCCAAATCAAAACATAATTCTGCTGGTTGGTCATAGAGGGCACTTGCAATTGCGTCCTCTGATTCTTTGAGGAACGTTGCACAAGTAGCTGTTAGATTTCATTCAATACCCGTCGTGGTCTTAGCTAGGGGAGTAGTTGTTTTCTGACAGGTACTTGCCATAATAACGAGAATTATCTGAAGTCAATGACTGGTGAATAAAAACTGTTAGCAGTTTTAATTTTGATTTCAGGTTGGACCGGACATTACAACGGCAGATTGCAATTTTTGTGGACAGTGCGAATGCTAGAGTTTTTGCCACCTACCACTGATGCCTTGCGTCAACACATTCTTCGGTGCCACTTCCAGGTAAAATTAACAAGAAAAAAACAAGCAAATAGAAAAAATCGAGTGATTTTGAATTAATTCTGTTTTCTTTTTAGGTACTAGTGTGGATTGACGCCCATGATCAGTATTATGATTTACCAGACCCGATTAATTGCGGCTGGAAAATTGTTGATGACTTTGCTACCTATTCCCAAGTCATGTCCCTAATTTGGAGCTTGTGGCTGCAAGGTACTCTGTGGCAAGAAACAGTGTGGCTGCAGGAAGCCGCCGAGAGTGCCGTGCACCAAGATGTGCAAGTGCAAGGCAAAGTGCATGAATGGAGTAGAAGAAGATGAAGAAGACTATTAATAGTAAATTATTTTTTTCAAAATGTAAGAAATAAAGGCATGAATAATGTTTAAATGCTTTTTTGAGCTCATAAACGTATTAAGCGCCCTCGAAAACGTATGCAAGCATATACAACACGCTTTCATAAGTTTTTTGGAATTTTGGCCCATTTCATCAAAATTTAATTATTTAATGTTTTAAGTGTCTTATCGTGTTCTACACCCCCGAAAACATATTCATCAACACCTTAGTCGTATGGGTGACCAAAAGTAGAAAATAATATGATTTTAGGGGTATTTTGGACGCCATCTTGAATATCCCACTTCCGGTTGGAATTTCGACTTAATAAACGGTATTTTCGGATTCAGCCGGGCCGAAATATGGGGTTAACGTCATTTATCCAATTGGCTTTTCGCAAAACAAGCCCCGACTAAATAATTCAAAATGAAAATTAAATAATCATTTCTATAATACTGACGAATATCTGAATTCGACTTTTTCTTGATGTTATACATTTTTACAATAATTAGTTATATTTGGGTAAATTATATCAACATGTGACTATGTGTTGTGTATGTTGTACATATTTATGTTGTTTTTGTATCAATACAATACAATTTTATACAAGTACTTCACATATTTTTGACAGGGTGTTATGTAATAAGTGACCGATATTTAACAGAACGATTCCTCAGTTATTTATAAGGTAAAAAGTTCATATAAACATGGGTCCGCAAGGCCTTCAGTTTTGAGATAGAGGGTGTTGAAAATTTATTTTTATTTTGGTTTTTCGTGAATAAATTTTGAAATAATGTCTTTATTTGAACAAAAATTGGTAATTGGGGACTTTTCAATATGAGAAATTCAAATTTGATCTCTGTTTGGCACTTTATTGTAGGGGGCGCCCCCTACAGGTCTTTGTCTCTTTTAGGGAGTCACAACTTTTTCGTGCATGTATGTATCACATTTTCTAGAAAAAAAACATATTCCACTATAATTTTTACGTGAAAAAGGAATACTTGTCAAAAGTTGCTACAAGTAGCCGTTTTCGAGATATTTTAATTTAAATTAATCGATGTATGCGTTTGTCCAAAATTAAAAAAAAAGATTTTGTTTTTTTATTTAACCTAGAAACATTTCAAAAGCTAATTCCTAATAAACCATAAATAACGGAACACTAAATATTAATCTAATTCAAAATTACAATAAATGTTCGAAATGTCCACCTCCTGCCTGTATGCACGCATCCATCTTCTTCTCATTGATTCTTGCACTCTTTGGAAAATTCCTGGAGTATCTTGGATCGATCTGCTTGCGTTAATTATTCGATTTCTTAATTCTTCTCTATTTTGGATAGGTGTCTGGTAAATTAAGGATTTCAGATGTCCCCACAGGAAAAAATCTAAACTATTAAGGTCTGGTGACCTAGGGGGCCATGGTTGAGGCCCTCCCCGACCTATCCAACGGTTGCCGAAAGTTTGGTCTAAGAATTCTCGCGCTTGTATGCTAAAATGTGCCGGGGCACCGACATGCATAAACCACATTTCATGTCGTAGTATAAGCGGCACATATTCCAGTAAAAGAGGCAAATCTGCTTCAAGAAAATGACGATATCTCTCTCCGTTTAATCTCCCCGTAATAAAGAATGGGCCTATCAGATAATCTCCAAGGATTCCTGCCCACACGTTGAGAGAGAAATGTTCTTGAAAATGTGATTCCTGTATCGCATGAGGGTTTTGCTCTGACCACAAATGATTGTTGTGAAAATTGCGTATAGCGTTGCGTGAGGAATTTGCTTCGTCGGTAAACAGGATTTGATTTTCAAATAAAGGATTTTGAATAAGGCGTTGGAGAAACCAACGACAGAAGTTGATACGTAACGGAAAGTCACGAGAGAGGAGTGCCTGAACTCTCTGAATATGGTAGGGATATAACAAATTATCAATTAAAATTTTCCATACCAGAACATGAGAAATGTTCAACGTCAGCGCTATTTTCCTGGAGCTTGTTTCCGGGTGTTCTCCTACCAGATTAAGAACTGCTTCCTCGGTTGCTGGGGTTCTTACCGTCCGATGTGCACCCGACAGATGACTAGCTTTCTCAAAACTTCCTGTTTTCCTTAACCGAGTGTGAATTCTTGAAAAGGTTTTTTAAGTAGGAGTTGTGCGGTTCGGATAACGCTCCTGATATAAACGTCTAGCCTCATATGCATTTCCGTTAGCGAGTCCGTATGTAAAATGTATGTCAGTATACTCTGCATTGGTGAAGTTTACCATTTTCAATAAAATAATCACACTAGTAACAAATAAAACTATTTAACTATGGGTCAAGATATAATTTTTGAAATGACAGCACAAAAAATATATTGGAATAAACTTACTAGCCTAATTGATTATTAAATTTTTAAAGAGTTCGCGAATCAATGAGAAGGCGATTGGATGCATCGGTTATGTGATAAAGATTTAGATCATTTATCTCATATTCCAAATGTTTTTAATTATGTCTACTCAACAACTATACGTACAGAAACGTTGCAGTGTCATTAAACTCATCGTAGCTTTACACCGACCTAATTATGTATTTCTGCAACATTTCAGTACATTGAACTATTTGCCATTCAAATATATAAACAATTAGATTAAAAGTGATGACCAACCAATTTCGATTAAACCCCAATTTTTCGGGAATGATTAATGATTAGTGTATGTTCTGACTCTCGAATGTAAACTGTTACTCTGCTAAAGAATAAAAGTGAACTCTTTTGGTAATGACTGGTTTTAATTAAACTACATGCTGCGACCAACATTTCAGTTAATTTAAATTAAAATATCTTGAAAACGGTTGCTTATGGCGACTTTTGACAAGTATTCCTTTTTCACGTAAAAATGATAGTGAAATATGTCTTTTTCTAGAAAATGTGATACATACATGCACGAAAAAGTTGTGACTCCCCAAAAGAGACAAAGACCTGTAGGTGGCGCCCCCTACAATAAAGTGCCAAACAGAGATCAAATTTGAATTTCTCATATTGAAAAGTCCCCAAATACCAATTTTTGTTCAAATATAGACATTATTTCAAAATTTATTCACGAAAAGCCAAAATAAAAATAAATTTTCAACACCCTCTATCTCAAAACTGAAGGCCTTGCGGACCCATGTTTATATGAATTTTTTACCTTAGAAATAACTGAGGAATCGTCCTGTTGAATATCGGACAATTATTACATAACACCCAGTATATGTTTTTACACTATATTTTTATTGATTTTTTATTCATAACCTGACCTGCAACAAATAATGTAACGTTTCAAAATTAAATCTATCTATCCATGCCTGTCTGCCTGCCTGCCTGTCGTCAGGTTCAAATCCCATTCAAAACCCATTCTTCATGTACTTGCTGGCATCCGATTGAGCTGAAACTTTGTACACGTATTAGGAACCAATAATAATGAAAAAAAATCACCTTCCTGCCTCACTGAAGGCTTGATAGAGAACGCGTAGGATTTCGAACCACAACGGGCTTCGGTCGTCGAAAGGGGGGGGGGTGGAATCCCCCACCCTTTCGAAAAAAGTATTGAAAACATATTAAAAAATATAATTTTGTTTCCTTGTAAATTTTGCTTTTACTTGATAACTTGCATAAGACGTTTATCTTTCTATCCACGAAATGACGCACTTATTAAGACAGATAATTAAACAATTTTCAATTCTAAAAATTACAAAATAAAGTAAACGTAAAATATCTTTTCAAAACCAAGCTCCTATTCATAACCCTCTATACTGAAAAGTAACAAATAATATTTTTTAGTGAATGAGAATCAAAGAAATTAAAGAAATGTGAATATTTTCTTAAAAGCTCGAGGGGTGTCATATCTGGTGAACGAGGGGTTCAATCAACAAGACTATTATTTGCATTATATCTGTTTCGAAAAATTGTGAAACAATGGACAGTGACAATAAATTATGACGCTTGAGAATATTTGACTACATGCAAGTGATATCAACGATGTTTCACGACAACTTGATCGCTTATATCAATCAATCCTATAGGTTGCATATTCAAAAGATTTTTTCCAAATAACTCCCGTATCTTCAACTTTAGCAAAAAAGGCATGTCAGATTTTTTGTTGAGAATGTAATCATGAATAAATATAGGGTGATAAGTTGAAAAAAGAATTTATTTATTTTGAGAATATGACGTTCATATTTTATTGGCTTCAGCATCGAGAATCTGGAACAGACTGTATATCATCGACGTACGCCAATGGAAGAACTCCGAAAACCCTGCTAAACGACTATCACTAATGGAAATTGTATGAGCCCCTTTCCGGGGTTCGTAAATGAATTTACTTTATCATGGACCGAATCTGTTTTAATTTGAGATTTACCTGAAAACACCTATGAATTCCAAATCGCTGGGTGGCAATTATGAAAAGACGGGTCGATTGTAGTCACTTCGAAAGTATTCGGTTTCAAAGACATCGGTAGTGTCGAAGTGAAGTAATTTATTTCCTGTCTTCCGGGGATTTGTCAAAAGTATTCAATTAATTTCAGATTACTACAGGACACCCTTAGATATTTGAACATTTCAGATATAAAGTGTTCTATATAGTCAGCGCATCAAATCTGTTATCCGATAATTCCGAAACTATAAAGCTCTAATGAAATCCTTGAACAATTACTTAATGAAAATGTACTGTCTAGATTTCATTCACTGGTTTTTCGTTGAGCGAGTCTTTTCAGTCTGTCTCTCTTTCTCTCTCATTTTGTCTCTACTCAATCAATATCATTTCAAAAAGCAGCTCACATTTTCGCCTAATTGAAATTATTTTTTAATGATGAATTCCAGTACTCGATATCACACAGAGTGTCAATTTGAAAACTTCTCACCCTTGATTTCTTTCTTCTAGTAAATAACACTTTCAATGGATATTCGTAGCCCTCATGGGTCAAGCCCCTAAGAGGGGTAGATGTAACCCTAAGAATCTCAAATGGGGAGGCAGGTTAAGTGACACATCATTTTGAAGGTTGTTTAATTCTCTCTAGTCTTAATTTTTTGATGAGTAGTTTGTAAAAAATTGCGTGCAGAACTTACAGAAGTAATTAGAACTTGCTTGCACTGAGATGCATGGTTTTCAGATTATAATTCAAACAACAGTTATTGTATTGAGTCTCCTTTTAGTAGAGCTGGTTAGAAGATTAGCTGGTACCGTTCCAACATTTTATCAGGGGTAACATCAGTCATTAGCTTCGAAAAAGTACAATGCACACGTCTTCTGGGAAAAAGTCTTTCTGTGAAAATGGCTGGATTTTTTATATGTTGTAGATGGAGCCATTCTGAGTGAAAGTTCCTTCTTGCCGAACTCGATCGTATGACTATATTCGGCGCTAGAATTTTGTGATTTTTGGAGAAATTCAGCTGAATACAAAAATATCAATATCTAATATTCTGTGCGACTGGGTATTCCTAAAGTTCACGAGAAACATTTTTCCATAATACAGAATGAAAAACGCCACTGTTTTTCTACAGGGTTGTCAACAATATACTCAATTTTTCAGTGAATGAATTCGCCTACGAGGTTATAAGTTGATGGGGTTTATCATTGATGACCAATCAGAATGGTTTTTTGATTGGCCAAAATGATGGAGCTATGAATACAGAGTGTTTGAGATTACGATGGGTCCATATTATATATACATACATGTATGTATAATTACTCCAAATCACGAATTTTATTATTTTTGAGTGAATTCAGATAAATGATAAATTTTTACATATTAATTATAATCTATAGTCAACTGTTGTTCAACTGTGCGTTACTAAGATCGTGAATGATACTTCTATAATATTAAAAAAAAAATCTTCAGGATAGTTTCCAATATAATCAATTTTTAGGTGAACGAATTCGCCTTGGAGACTCTGCGTTAATTGAGTTGATTATTATTGATGATCGATTGAAATGGAAGTTGATCTCTCAAAACAAAATGCAAATGAAAATACATAGTGTTTCACATGAGGAAGGCTCCATTCAATTCGAATAAGTGATTACTCTTGAGGATTCAATCATGACTTCGTCCTCAACAGGGGGCTTAAGTCATCTCCTATTAATCTAACTACGTCGTAATACCTGAAGGTTCGGCGATAGAGGGCGAAAATAATCAATTTTGTGTTTTTGTAGGATTCAACAAGCTATAAAATATGAATGTATTTTGTGAGTCACTCAAAGATATATATCTGATGATCTGAGAATACTGAGTATATTTCCGTTGACTATACAGGGTGGGTCACGGTTGATGGTACCTTAGACGTTTACGGAGAACGGGGCATAGGACCATTCTGAAAATTTGGTTTCTCAAGTAGTTGCTTTTGGTCTATCGATCTAAAATATTTTCAGCAATGCAGCGTTGCCGCTTATACCAGAAAGTAGCAGCATTTTTGTTATTACAAATGGGTCACCCTATATATTACCGCATTTTTGAACTTATCAGTCCTTTTTGATTATTTCTGCCTCATTTTCCCCTATACCTATCTCTAACGGTTTTTGAGATATTGGTTATTTTCCATATTTTTTATCCAAAACATAGCTCGAATTGAATGTTTATTTCTGCGGTATTTGGATTCTTAGAAAGTTGCAATTTTGTGTTTAGTTCATCAAGATCATGTACATTGATTCTGTAAAGGAAAGTTTGTTCTGTGTTATACAGGGTCGTTCAAAATTCATGATCTTACTGCTAGATACGAAAAGGGTTGAAAGTGCGTTTTTTTAAATTGAACATTCTGTATATTATGAAATATCCTGAAAGATGACTGAATTCCCTTCGAATTGATATATCATGTTCCTACACCTAAATAGCCAGAATTCCGAGATAATAGCAATTTTCACTTGTAATCTTTCAAGTGCTTGAATTATTGCCGGAAATTTTTGGAGTATATGAATTTTTTGAAAATTACCCGAGTCGCGAAGCGACGAGGGAAATTTTCTCTGAAGATTTATGTACGAGATAAATTTACGGCAATTAATTCAAGCACGAGGGGGATTCGGTAAGAAAATTTCACACCGAGAAATGAAAATCATCCAACAATTCATAAGAAATAACTAACGATGGTTTCACCTGAACTATTTATAACCACTGAAATATTGATATGTAAAATACTTAACAAAATTTTCATCAATAAATGTGTTTAAATTTGGAACAAAAAAAAAATAAAAAGTTATGTTCTTTTCGTGGATTGAACCATCGACCTAGCGACTCATAGGCCACAAAACTACCACTGGATAAAAACTTGTGACAAATGGTGTATTGAACTTCTACTGAAATGTGATAATTATATCCTTTCATATGAAAAGTAGACCTCCATTTGTACATTAAAGCAAAATATCAACTTGTCACTTGGAAAATGTTAGGGAATTATAGCAAGAACGTGCAGAAAATTCAATGAAACGTACCCTGATTTACAACCAATGAACAAAAGGAAGTTTGTACGATTACAACATAATTTTAATCCACAAAAAGAACATAACTTTTTTATTTATTTTTTTTGTTCCAAATTTGATTGATTGATGAAAATATTGTTAAGTATTTTACATATCAATATTACAGTAGTTATAAATAGTTTAGGTTCAGTTAGTTATTTCTTATGAATTGTTGGGTGATTTTCATTTCTCGATGTGAAATTTTCTTACCAAATCCCCTCGTGCTTGAATTAATTGCCGAATATTTATCTCGTACATGAATCTTCAAAGAAACTTACCCTCGTCGCTTCGCGACTCGGGAAATTTTCAAAAAATTCATGTACTCGAAAAATTTCCGGCAATAATTCAAGCACTTGGGAGATTACAAGTGAAAATTGCTATTATCTCGGAATTCTGGCTATTTAGGTATAGGAACATGATATATCAATTCGAAGGGAATTTAGTCATCTTTCATGATAATTCATAATATACAGGATGTTCAATTTAAAAAAACGCACTTTCAACCCTTTTCTTATCTAGCAGTAAGATCATGAATTTTGAACGACCCTGTATAACGCAGAACAAACTCCTCTATGCAGAATCAATGTACATGATCTTGATGAACTGAACACAAAGTTGCAACTTTCTAAGAATCCAAATACCGCAGAAATAAACATTCAATTCGAGCTGTTTTGGATAAAAAATATGGAAAATAACCAATATCTCAAAAACCGTTAGAGATAGGTATAGGGGAGTATGAGGCAGAAATGATCAAAAAGGAATGACAAGTTCAAAAATGCGGTAATATACAGGGTGACCCATTTGAAATAACAAAGATGCTGCTACTTTCTGGTATAAGCGGCAACGCTGCATTGCTGACAATATTTTAGATCGATAGACCAAGAGCAACTACTTGAGAAACCAAATTTCAAAATGATCCTATGTCCCGTTCTCCGTAAACGTCTAAGGTACCATCGACCGTGACCCACCCTGTATATTTGAGCTGAATGAACTGAGTTTACCCATCTAAATTCAAGGAGAATTCAATCATAGGCAAGGAGTTATTAAGCTAGCTCTTGATTAAAAAACTTAGAGGAACGTATATTGTTCATAATTTGTGCATGACACAAATATTTTCGCTCAAATTCTATTCATAAATTGTTTATGATGGTATTTGTCTGTTTTTCCGAAGATTTTCTTTCTTTCAGCAATAACTCGACAACGCCTCAAAATTTTCGAAAAAAGGAAATATCTCCGAATGTTAAACGTATTGCTCAGTTCAATAGTGAAAAAAATTAAAGTGTGGCAAATTGAGGCCAATAATCCTGATGTCCTCCTCGACATCTAAATAAGATAATTTTTGTGATAGACCTTTCGGCAGCTGGTGGAATGTACATCATCCTAAAAAAGGGGAAACGTACGAGATTTGCCCGCTAATCTCGAACCTGAAAATCATACCGACAAGACGGTAAGGCGGCAAGACGGCAGAAATCATAGCCGGACGAATGCAGAAAGCCGTCCTTCTAGGTTTATTGCGAGTTTGCTCTGGGAGCACGAATCATGGACCCAACAGCTGATTACTCCATACTGGAAAGTGGTTTTTGGAGTGATGATAAGACCAGCGCTTCCTCAAATATACCGGAGATTCAGAAAGTGAGCCGACTGGAAAAATTCAATAATCATTAGAAAATCCGGAAGATTTTGAGAGCGTTATGGAGAATGTGACGTGCCAAATCTATTGGAACTCTTCATTCCTCACCGTTAGTCAAATACAATCCAAGGAGCGTGATATAATGCCTGGTTGAAAGCATTGAAAAGTCATACGTGGCGAAAGAAAAAGTTCTTTGTGAAATAGAAGGTGCATTTGGTAACGTCTAACAGGCCTTCATGACCAGATCACTAAAAAAAAATCCATCCTGATCAGATGAGTAAATCAATGCTGAGAAGCAGAATCGCTGTAGCAACTCTTGGGGGGTGGCAGTCAGAATGACAGTGTAGCAAAGTAAGGCACTTTTTAAACATGGAGCTTTTCCTTACTTGTCTAGAACAGCCTGAAACTAGCTAGATTCAAGAATAGAAGACCCAACGTTATTTTAGTGTTCACTGGCGGTAATTTTGAAATTGCCATCATTTATACAGAATCACAGAGTGTTTCGGAAATATGAAGCCGAAGTTTCTTAGGATAATTCAAGTGAAATATCAAGTCCATTTGCTTGGTGATCATGATGTTTTCTGAATATTACAAGACTTTTCTATAACATATTGAAGTGAAGATAAAAAATGCAGGATATTTTAAGTTGCTTGCTGGCCCATGGTTGACTTATTATAAAAATGAACTCACCCTTTTTGATTCATATTCAGCTCCATTGGCCAGGTAGTGTTTTTGAGCAATATTTGGTGCTATGAGTTGCCTGAAACAAAAAATTTATTAGAGTTTTAGTTTTTCAAACACCAGAAATGAAAACTCTTCTTTAATGTATAAGGACAATGATATTGTTCAATATTATTATTACGTATTGAGCACTTGGGAAATAGAATGAGTACAAATACTTCGAGTTTATGGAAGTCTTCTCAAATGTGTTCAAAGAATGCTTTTCATGGTAGCTATAACTGTACAGATTGGCAAACATAGCTGAGATTGTGAAATTCCCACTTCTTGCGCGAACTATCACGTGAATATCACTGGATAGTCCGTCCTACGACTAATGCGCATCATGGGCGTAAATATTTTCACAATTGCAGCTATGTTTTCCAAGCTGTACTGTAACCAATTACTATGTTGTCATAATTGTGTTGTATAACCCGTTAGTGTCATCTGAGAGAAATGTGTCATGTTTTTTGTAATACGTTAAATATCCTAGCAGTACACTGACACGTTTGTCTGAGACACAAATACATGAATTCTCGATATTAATTGTTCATGAAGGCAAGTTCTGTTCTGACAAATATTCATATATTATATCACAAGAATGTGATCGACTGAAGTCTAAAAATATTTTGACCATGATTTTGCTTGGGAAATAGTAGAATGTACAATAACATCAAATAATTGTTCATAAAATTTGACAAAATGCAAAATTATGCAAAAATATTTTTGAATGGATTTAAAATTATAGGTTGAGTGGTATACGACTAGATTATTTGATGAATAGCTTAGATTAAAGCCCACATCAAATAAATTTATTGATAATAAAATATGACATTTTCTTACTTTTTGTCTACAAATAACAAATCCTTAATTTAAATGCGATGAAGTAGCCTTCATAGGCTGGTGCCAAAACAAATTTGGAACGATTGGAATAAGAAAAAAAAGTAAGGACCAAAAAAAAAAAAAACATTGAAACACGAAAACACCCAAAACGGTGAAATGGGAATGCAGTTTAGGGGTTGAAACGCTTTTTAGCAATTTGCGGCGATAAGCGATAAGCAGAAAATGTTCACCAGCAAAGTTGTAGATAATGAAAATATCGGAAACTTTTTGATTCCATACTGTTCGACATAACCTCAAATTAATCGTCGAAATGGCGAAAACCGATTTTTCAGTATGTAATTTTTTATCGCGTATTTACAAGAAAATTTGTGAGCTTATGTCTTTTTCTGCGTCGAATGAGCATGATTTTTTTGCAATTCAGAAGAAGACGATTCTTTTAAGAGTTATGTTCATTTTTCGAAAAAATACCTTATCTTCCACGAACAATTGTTCTAGCGTTTTTTTTTTGTATTTCGAAGGTTTTTGCGTAATCATTTTAGTTCTTGAAGTGTTTTCTTTCTAGTGGTATATGTATGGTGTATTGATCGTTAAACTGCTCAAAATTGAGAAAAACCAACCAGTCTCTTTGAATAATAATTTTCTCAATATTTTCAATGATTTTCAATAGTTGTAAAAAAGAATAAATATGATATTCATAAATTAATTCAAATATTTAAATATTTTATTATGGAGAATTTGATATAAACTACTTTTTATAAAAATAATGAAGAAATTCGAAGATCATTGAAAATATTGAGAAAATCATGATTCAGAGAGACTTTTTTCTCAATTTTGAGCAGTTTAACGATCAATAAACCACCAAGTCACATAGACCATACAAAAGAAGATATTTCAACAGTCAAGATGATCACTTGTAGACCTTCGAAATACAAAAAAAACATCGAAACAATTGTTCGTGAGAGATAAGGTTATTTTTTTAGACCTTTGAAATACAAAAATAACTCGAAAAATAGTCGTCTTCTGAATTTCGAAAAAATCATGCTCATTTGATACCAAAAAAGACATATGCCTACAAATTTTCATGTTAATTAAATCATTTTTCTGGTTTGATGGAAGAGCAAGCTCGAATCTATAGTCTATGACTAGGTGAGAGACTGAATCCTGCCATTTGATAGTATTTATAGTAGTCCTGTTATATATCTGTATATGTATCTTCTCTATGTTTGTTTTAATATCAATAAAATCAATTATTATTATTATTTATGTGCGAGAAAAAAATCAAATAATGAAAAATTGGTTTTTCGCCATTTTGACGGTGAACTAGAGGTTATGTCGAAAAGTTTTGAAGACAAAAGTTTTTGATTTTTCTATTATCCACAACTTTTCCAGACAACATCTTTTGCTAAGAGGTGACGTTTTGGCGCAAATCGCAAAAATCCGTTTTCAACTCCTAAACAGTATCCCCATTTCACCATTTTGTGTGGTTTAGTGTTTAAATATTTTTTTCCTTAAAGGTGGAACGTCACCAATATTTCCCATCTGGTCCTTGCCTGTTCCTTTTTTTTTTCACAAAAAGTTTGTATTTCAAATTCTGACGTATTTTCATCGCCTTATGTCAAAATATTTCTACAAGAATTCTATCAAGAATGGAGCTGTTACAAATAAAAATCAATATTCAAATGAATCAGAAATAAACATTTTTTTATAAATGTTCCCAAGAATTGCAAGAAAGAGTTATAAACGACAAAACGAAAACCAATATGAAGGTCAAAAATTTAGTCTCGGTTAAACAGGAATCGTGATTTATTCACTTATTAAAACAGAATTTATTAAAAAATGGTGGTGTCTGATGGGTCCACTTTATGATGAGGCAAATAATCATTGAGAATGCATGAAACAGATTAACATTTCCTCTTAACAATTTCAGACAGAAGTGTTACAAGTCTGTCAAAAACGGCTAAATAATGGAAAAATCAATCGGAACGTGATTTCAGAATTCTCTTCGATGGATCTGGTCAGCTTGGACACTAACTGAATATTTGGATTTTTCACCCTATTGAAATTCACTTTGAGTCCACTAATTCACCTCACACGGATGGAATTGAACACGTTTGCCAGTGTTGGCGTACAGGTTTTTCTCTGAACTTGAGTAGAAAGAAAAAGCTTTCTATCAATCAGTGTCCGCAAGGATCTTCTTAAGCTCGCCACCATTTTCGTGTGATCTTGTTCTACCTTGCCGGGGTAAACCTTCTACTTTCCCAGTGCGCTCCTTCAGAAAACAGACTGGAAATAAAATATAAATGAATACGGAAAAGTTGTTTTGTGACAAGCTTGGAATAAGAAAGTATTTCGAGAGTGGAATAAATAGCTTGCCGAACTTTCATATGGTGAATATAGTGTTTGAATGTCAGATTGAATGAAATTTCACCACCAAAAAGTCCACAATATTCATTCTTCAAATTTTTATATGAAGTCCAAAGAATAACTCATTGGTTATATTGCAAAAGTGCACGAAAATTACAGAAAACTTAGCAAGGAAGCATGTTATTTAAAAATTGCATGAATTTATTTTCTTATTTTGGCGCAAGAGCTCGAGTCCGATGGAGGAGGGTTCTTTCACAAAATATGAAAACAACCGAGAGCAATTGTCATAAGATAACACTTTTGAATATAAAATTACCTGGTTATTTTTATGCACGAGTGTCATTCATTGGAATATTTCATTTGGAAGAAATATTGATTTTTTTTGCGAAATATCCTAAAACTGACAAAGACTATGGAAGCGATATTTTTTTCACTTTTTGAAGACATTTTTCAGTATTTTTTGTGGTGTCATGGCGACGGGATGCTTTCGCAATACAATTATCGCTCCGCAGTGCAAAACCCTCTGTAATTTTTCGATTATTGCATTCTTCTCAAGAGAAATTTTGTATATGAGGATTCGTAGGCAATATCCCAAGACCATGACAAATTGGCGTAGCATTATTTTCCTTATGATTCTATCGAGAGTACTTTGTATTTTGACAATTTGATGTGACCATATGAGCATTAATAATCTGAATAACTCCCTAGAGTTCAAGCTCGAGGGACTTATTCTTTGATTATTAATGTTCATAAGGTCGAATTGAATTATCACAAAATACAAGTTACTTGAGATGGATTAAAGAAAATAATAGTCGCCATTTGTCATGGTTGAGTGATATTCTGGAAGATTATTTCATGAACAGTATGAAATCATCCATATACTCGTTTATATACATTTCAACAATCAATTTAATCCGTATTTTAACAACCATTCTGTAGTAGAAGATAGCTCAAAACGAGACATTTCAATTTTGAATGACTGAGTTATGTCAAACTTTGACACGTAAATAAGCAAAAGAGAGCCGGTAATATTTTTTTGTTTGCTCGAATAGCCGTGTTTACCCAAAGCACTGTTTAAATAGAAGATAGTTAGTCAATGCCTGTGGAAAAGGTATTGGACCCAAATGCGAGTGTCATCTAGCGTGATTAGTTACAAACAGGAATTTTTGACGTCATTTTAATGCAGGTTTCTTCAAAAAAACCTAATTTTAATGCTGTCCCATTGTTTCAATCAAGTTACGACATGACTTGGAGGCCAGATCACTGAAGTTACGACATGACTTGGATGCGAGATCACTGTCGCCATCTACATGTCGCATCCATTTGAATCCAATATAAATCCCATAAGGCTGGCTAACTATCTTACTTCTATATAAACAATGCCCAAAGAGACTAAACTAACAAGGCGGGTTTAATAAGCTCTAGCTAATCAGAATCTTGTAGTATCTACGCGTCATAGTGACGTACTTGGATATGAGTACAAAGTCGAACTCGAACCAAGCAACAAAACTGTCAGCAGTAAAAGATCGTACATACCCTCGCGAATATTCGCAATTTTTCTGCGATTCGCAAATCGCAAAAAAATCGCCGCATGGACGTTCATACTCATACGGCGAAAAGATTGCGGTAAATGATGAATCATAACTTGCCATTTTTTGGTATTTGAAGTTAGACATTGTTGTTTGTTTCTATTCTCCTTTTTCTGAAATATCAGTTGCAAATGAAGGAAATTGGCTCTAAAGGAGAATTGCTCACAGGCTCACTCACTGTTTCCCAAATGACATTACCTACTTGTTTCAATTATAATTTGTAATAAGGAGGATTTTTCAATTTGGCATGTTGTCTCCAGAAGATAAGTACCTTCAACAACAAGTTCAATAAGAAACACATTTTACAAGTATAACTAGTATCAAGAATCTAAACAGTATCATTAAAAAGTCAGATCCAAAGTTCTGCAACCCGCTTTATTTGAGAGGCCCTGCAAGATGCTCAGGAGTTCTTTGGCCAGCTGCTAGGTACATGGTCTGCTTATAGATGTTAACAGATCATTGCAGAAGCGAGATTTGATATCAATAAAAATATATGTGGACAACAGTTCGTCGAACTGAAGCAGGTCACCCAAAATCTATTGGGATGATAGATCCGTATCTCCCGACAATAATAATGATTTCCCTGAACATTTTCATCATGGAATATTTTACAAAAACTACATGTAAATAATTTCATATAATTTGAAAAGATTTTCCATAATTAATTTACAAAATCTTATAAATGCAATTAAAATTGTCTAAAGATATATTTCAAGGTAGTTGAATGAAAATGGCGAAGATAGTGAAGGTACAGAACAGAATAATCTGATCTAAAATTTTGCTCCGTGATTTGTGCGAATTCGCAAAAAGATAAAATTTTTGAACTTTATTGCGGCATGTCTGGCAGCCATTTTGTTCGCTGAGAAATTGCGAAATTCGCACGACTATGTTTTCGCCTTAACTCTCATATACCAAGAGCTAGTCCGTCACTGTCTATAGAGAATGGCGGCTATGACACGTACAACTACGTCACATTACGTCACAAATGTTCTTTCATCTCTTTCTATTAGTGTCCCCATTGTCTTATGGGGATTAAACTCTCCTTGTTAAATGTTTAGTCTCCAAATAGCCGCTTGTTTACCTAAACAGCCGCTCATATCACATATCATGTGACTTCAATCATGAAATTTCATTGGTGCAGCCATGCGTGAATGAAATAATCATAGGTAATATCTCAAGACCATGACAAATAACCAACCATTATTTTTTGGTTTGAATCTGTACTTACTTGATCGAAATCCATTGCATAAACACTAAGGTAGAACACGATTACATTTTCACGAAATTTATTATACTGGCAAAAAGTTTCGCTACACTGTAGATTTATAAAGCGATTTTGTTTTTCTAGTATCTTTTTCTTTGGAACCTTACTTAAATACTTTTTCCAAATGCTCATCTTTAAACTAGGTCTACACAACCTATCAATAGAAAACAGTGTACCTGGGAATTGATTACTAACTTTCTTAATTATTATCTAAATCGATAACAAATAACAGTATTCATGTGAGTTCCCAAAGAAAAAAAATGTTAAAATACCAAAATCGCTTGATAATAATATTTCTCTACGACTATTGTATTCTACGTTCATTACATATTGATTTTAATTGAAGAATAAGGATGATTCCAAGACACCGCGGATCCTAACTCATTATTCAACGGCACTCGGCCAATCACAGGTTCAGAATTTTCAGAATCCACGGGAACTGAGAGGTTTAACAAACAAATTTCTCAAGAAGGCTTTGTTTGATTGAACTTTTGTCACAGCTTGGCATCCGCGAATGTCAGATTGACTATTTTCTTAGTTTTAACTTTGATCTGTGTGACAAGTACCTAATATAAAAATGAATAGAGCGGATTTATCAATGAAGCTACTGATGAAATATATCTTGCAACAAAGGTATGTCAAACACTTTTTATTTGAACGTTCCACACTATCTCAGTTCTTGGTCAGAGTTTCTATAGTAGGTATTTCATTAACAAATTTTCGAGTGCCCGTTATAGCTCAGTTGGTAGAAGCGTGTACATGATGTAAATGTGTAACGAAAGTAGTTATATAGGCGTCAATTCGAATCCCACTCTTGGAAGTTTTTTAAAAATTATTGTCAATTAAGGCATTTATTCATTCATGAATAAATACCGATTATTCATGTATGATTGTTATTATCAATTAAATCTGAAATCCAAAATGAATGAATGAAGTATTTATTATTTTCATAAATAATATTTAGATTTCATTAAAACTCTGACTATCGTGTAGTCGTAGAGAAAGTATAGTCTTCTACTCGCGTATAATAGCTATTATTTTCTCGGAACATTCCGAAACTCACCTTCGGCTCGTTTCGGAATTTTTATCCTCGAGAATAATAACTATCATTATACGCTCGTTGTAGAATTTGAAATAGGTATTCCTAATATACATTTATAAAAAATAATGAGTATATACATAAAAAAATTATCGTTTTACATATTATACATAAACATAATATTAACATGGAATCTCCAAATATACTTACGGTTCAAAAAAAACAAAGACATTTATAAGTTATTTCACCTGAATTTTTTTCTTTTGAATTAGATGGTTTATCGTTTTTGATTTGAACTATTGAAGAGTTTCTGAGCCCTTTATGTCATTTGGCAGATTGTTGTGAGCAATACATCCCTTGAGCATTAAAGTCTTTGTATTGTAAGCTTTGACTTGACTAGTCACATGTGAGTTGCATTTAATTCTGGTATCATGTTGGTGGATTTGATTATTGAAAATTACAAACTTTTGAAAATATGATAGAGGAATATTATGTAGCATGTAACTCAAGTAATTGAGTCTATTTTCTATTGACAACTATTGTAATGTTTGTAACATTTTAAGGATATTGGTGTATGCCTGTTACATCTTAAGGTGATTCTCATTGCACGATATTGAAGATTTTGTATAGATCTCATTAATATCAAAAACATACAGTAAGGTATGGCGCAATTCAAAATGGGGTTTAATAATGGTGTAGTATGTGGTAATTCTTGCATTCATACTTAAATTCTGTGATACCATCGAAAAGAAGTACACATTTTTTTATTATTTTATTATTATTATTATTGATGAAGCTACAGTGTAGGGAAACATGTCGTGAGTATGATAAATTCTGTGGATGTTTAATAGTGTTCTACCTTGGTGTATAGACTATTATTTTCTTCATAATTCCAACGAGAATATTTTGATAATTTGATGAGACCATATAAACATTAATGATCTGAATATCTCCTGAGAGCTGTTACAGTCTAATTTCAGATCAAGATCTTTCCAGCTCAGTAACTGTTTATTATTACATATACTAATATTTCCAGTGAACTTTCAAGCAAACTATCAAAATGTTCTGTTATTCGAGCTCACTATGTAAACATAAAAGCCCCCGTATAAACGTATAAATGAATAAGGCAGTGAGAACCGACCGTTAGTTTTTTGTCAAAAACAATATTTAATGTGATGGAAAAGGATGGCTAATCGGAGTACTCCTCTTGTAGTACTCCGCGCATTCATGATCATGAGTGCCATTTAACATTTTTAAATTGAAAGCGAATTCAGTATGAACAGATTTCAGGCGAGAGCATAGAGGTGTTTACTTGTTCGTATTGAAAATTACGATTTATTAATTTTATCGAATATAACCCGTGTGAGGGGATCAAATCTCTGTGTTTAGTTGAAAGTGATCACCAAGTTGATTTGGTGTCTGTTTCCTCATCTCTAGAGGGATATAAAGCCGAAATCTATCTCTGAGGCCATCCACCATCTAAGGTATGAGTAAACAACTTTACTTCATAACGAACCCTTGAATTATTGTTCTCCTTTTCATTTATCATTCCTCTTATTCTCGATTATTGGGTACAATCCCTGGAATTCTGCACGGGAAGGAATCTGCACAGATCCTGCTGGAGTCCAGAGGACCACCCTCAGTGCATGCAGTTAGGGTAGCCAAGGATTTGGATGAGTACCCCCTTTATTTTCTTATTTTCATTGTGCCTATTGCCCTCAACCATCAATTTTAAACCACATAGGACTTTTAATCTATATAACGTTTGCTTAGCATTATTTATAGACTTGTTACAACCCCTAGTACGTACTGGGCTAGAACCTTTAGCCCTAAGAACTTGCTGTCTTGTATATTCGACGTTTTGATCAATATAAACCATCTTTACTCTCCCTTCAGACTGGGTTTATAGTCAATATTACCATCACCCAGAACCTCCCCTTCTCCACTGAGTTATCCAGTGTTCTGCCCTACTATATATTTGTGATAATCGGTAGGGCAATATAAATCTTTGGTACAATCAAAAATCGAGTCATAAAAAACCGTATCAGAGCGTCAGTTCGAGGGAGTTATTCTTTGATTATTAATGTCCATATGGTCGAATTGTATTGTCACAAAATACAATTTACTCGAGATGAATTGAAGAAAATAGTTATAGTCGCTAATTGTCATGGTCGAATGATATTCAGGAAGATTATTTCATGAACAGCATTAAATCACCCATATACTCGCTCCTATACGTTTCAACATTTAATTCAACCAGAATTTCAACAACCATTCTGTAGTAGAAGATAACTGAAAATGAGACATTTCAATTTTGTGTCAGAGTTATGTCAAACTGTGACACTTATACAAACAAAAGAGAGCCGCTAATATTTCTTCGTTTATATGTTTACCTAAATAGACGCTCCTGTCACACTTCATGTGACTTCAATAATGAAATTTTATTGGTGCAGCCGTATGAAATAATCACTGCTCGAATTATTGCCAGAAATTTTTCGAGTATATGAATTTTTTGAAAATAACCCAAATCGCGCAGCGACGAGGTCTATTTTCTTAAAAATTCATTTACGAGATGAATTTCCTGCAATTAATTAAAGCACGCGGGGGATTTGGTCAGATAATTTTACACCAAAATATATTAAATTAATAAGAATTTCATCTGACTTGGAGATTATTCAAGACAAAACAAGTTTTAACGTCAGTAGGCCATGAATGGTTTTTGTTGACATAATGACAGATACACATTCGTATTGTGGCGGTGTGTTGAAAATATGTGACTTTGCTGGATAAATCATAAAATCGCTTTACAAGTCTGCTAGACTGTCCAAATTACAGACCGCTGAACTGCTTCATATAAATATAGCGGAAAATTAAGCGATTCATTTATCTGCAGCGACTGAAAGACCTGTCGGCCGTCTATCACGTGAAGCGTAAAATCGGCTGCAGCCGCTGCATGTTGTTAGACGCACCCATTGATTGCTGTTAGACTCAATGACATATTACCGTTAGACTTCGTTATTTGCATTTATAGCTGCGGTCAACACAGAGTCACATTCTAAGCACATTTTTTACTGCCGCTTATTTCGCGGCAATTATCAGCTTATATACATTGTAGATCAGATAATTCAGCAGAAACTCAGCTTTGCCGATTTTTGGGATGACTCGCAACTATTTTCTGCAAAATAAGCGGCAATAAAAATTGTGTTTAGAATGTGACCGCAGCTTGAAATGTAAATAACGAAGTCTATCCGTAATATGTCATTGGTTAGACTCACCCATTACTGACAGCTTAACCACTAACCATTTCAGGCTCAATATTTCTAATTCGTTTCGTATTGTTGTTAAGTTGTTTCCAAGGTTTCAGAAGAATAATATTGCGGAGAATACTTTATAATTAGATGAGGAATAATGGAAAAACAACGAAATAGCTATTTATGATACAAGTTCGTAAAGTAGGACTTTTTTGTATGAGCGTGAAGATTGTTGAATGAGGCAGCTGAGTTCAACAAACCTATACGAGTACAAAAAAGGCCTTTACAAAAGTGCTTCTTACAAAGTTTTTTCTTCGATAATTTCACTCGCCGTATCAAACCCTCCTATCTAATATTAGGACCAATAAGGGACGTATACCTCGATAATACGCAGTTCCTAGCTTTCGAGCCGGTAATACCACTTTGTCATGGCAACCACGTATCCAAACAACAACGGATAACTTAATATGATCTTGCTACTAATATGATAATTTCACTCGCAGTATGAAACCCTCCTTTCCTGCAATATTAGGACCAATAAGGGACGTATGCCTCGATAATATTCAGTTCCTGCTTTCGAGCCGGTAATACCACTTTGTCATGGCAACCACGTATCCAAACAACAACGGAGAACTTAATATGATCTTGCTACTAATATGAATGTCAGTCTGACAAACTTCATGTTTATTAGGCTTATCTATAACTATTGAAGAATTCATGACAATGGAACTTTTTTTACTTTGTTGGTTCGTGAAATTATCTCAATAAATACTACTCGTGCTCACAATACTATCGATAATTCTGTCAGAAATCTAAAACTCGACCAAATTGCTTTGAGGTAACACCACTCGTCCTGAAGGACTCGTGGTGTTACCAAGCAATTTGATCTCTTTGATTTCTGACAGAATTACTATCGATAGTATTGCGAGCACTCGTGGTGTTACCCCCGAATGTCAATCTGACAGACCTCATGTCTATCAGGCAATATCTATAACTATTGAAGAATTCACGACAATGGAACTTTTTTTACTTTGCTGCTTCGTGAAATTATGTCAATAAATACTACTCGTGCTCACAATACTATTGATAATTCTGTCAGAAATCTTAAACTCGATCAAATCGCTTTGAGGTAACACAACTCGTCCTAAAAGACTCGTGGTGTTACCAAGCAATTTGATCTCGTTGATTTCTGACAGAATTACTATCGATAGCATTGCGAGCACTCGTGGTATTACCCCCGACAGTTATTATAATGCCAAATTGTAGCAATTATATTATTAATTTGAATGATTAATGACATGAACTGTCGTCGCATTATCAAATAAAGACTTCCGAGTTATATTTGGCGCAAAATACTGTATTTTTCAAAAATGCGTTTAATGTATGAACAGTGTGTAGAAAATTACTGTACACACAGTTGATGATTTTACGCACAGGTGATTTTTTTACGCACTGGTTCGAAAAAGTATTACTTTACGCACTGTCAGTAGTGCATAAAAGATTAGTTTACGCACTTTCGTAAAAAAATGTACATTATGTATATTGCGAAGAACTTTGCGAAGATAAAAGAAGTCACTTATCTTACCTGTTTGAATAAAAGATGCATTGCGGAAGCAAAAAAAATGAGATATCAATCAGCGTAGTAAGAAGAAAGCGTCTGGAAATCTCAACCAAATTTTCACGGAAAGCTAAGTTGAATAAAATTGTTCCAAATATCGAATTCATGTAGACAGTTGATTGAAATAATTTTTTTATCGATGGACCTATTCATTGTTGAAATGCAAGGAGCCCTCAAAATATTTTCAGACACATTCCAAATATCTAGCAAGTACATATAATTATGAAATATTATCTCCTTTCATATGCAAAATAAACTTTCATTCGTACATAAAAGTGAAATGTCAACTGTCACATGTCAAATATTTGACAGAAAAATTTCCACTCATTAATTTCGATCAGGTACCCTGGAAGATAAAAATTACCAGACATTTTTTGGGGTGCCATGGCAATTAAACAAAACCCAATTTTTTGATAGGCTCAAAAAGCGAGTTGTTAAATTTTCAACATAACCTCATCACTGATTAAAATATTAAAATATAAAGTAGTAGCTAAAGTAGCTAAAGTAGTAGCTAAACAAATCACACTACATATACATACATACATACATATGATAATGATAATGATGATAATTAAACCTCATTTTGATTTACGATTTATAGGTGAAGTCAGATGATAAAAGCATGATATTGAACATGAACATAGCAATACAATAAAATACAGAAAATTATAGATGAATAAATTGTTATTTCACTGAGGACGAGCACTCTGTGTGGGCCAATATTTTGGGAAACATATAACAAGTTATATAAAATACTATAAAGGATATATATTATCTATGTACAAAGAACGGGCTATGATAAAATATTTCAGTTACTTATAATAAGGTTAATGATAATGATAATGTAATTAAATGTAATTGAATGTAAATTGAAATAAAATAAAAATTTATGTTTCAGTTTTGTTATTTCGATTTTTGATAACTATTTCTCTTCTTTATTGAAATTTTTACTAAAATATTTCTTTTGTTATTATGTGTTCAATTTCCACGCACTCAAATATTTACGTGAGGCTAGTTCGTTCTAGTTAAACCTGACAATATTTTCCTAATGATAATTTCTCACAAATGAAAGTGTTTCGAATATATAGCTACAGCCTCTGTTGAGAATATTCAGGAATTGTTATTCATTTTATACCACTTCTCTACATCCTCCTCCAAATTTTCTAAGAAATAGTTGATTGACTCATTGACTGGCGTACCTATATTAGTATTTGACACTCAGATTACAATATCGTTAATTCCTTCGATATTCCGCTCAAGTTCTTCAGGTAATTCGCTGGCAACCAAATAGGTATTAAAATTTTTCAACTCTTTGAACAAGATTTTCGAAGATTTGTGACTATTGGAATTATATGCTAGTTTTTTTTTTTGTAATTCATTGCTGTTCGTGTGAAGTTCCTAAGCTGTTCTTAATTTCCAAAATGTTTCATTACATCAATAAGTCATTTGAATATACTGGGTATAGACTGGATTGAAAAATTTGGACTTCGGGACATTCCAATAAACCAAATTTGTTAGAAAATTGATTTATCGCTTCAAATTTCAACAAAAGTATGTCTGCAAAAATTGCACGATACTTTTCCAGATGTTTTCAAAAACGGTTTGGGACATTGCACCAAGTCAAAAGTGAAACTACATACTGAACCTGGAAAAAAAACAATATTTCGACCAAAGCGTCCAGTGGCGTACAATGTTAGAGAAACAGTTGAGGATGAGCTGAATCGCTTGGAAAATGAAGGAGCCATCACTCCTATCGATTCTTCTGATCTGGGCAGAATCAATTGTCGTCGTTCGGAAACCCAATGGCAAAATCCGTATTTACGCTGACTACTCAACAGGTCTCAATGATACTTTAGAACCGCACTGCTATCCATTACCGGTACCAGAGGAAATATTTTCAAGGGTATCCGATGGAGTTATATTCAGCAACATTGACTTGTCAGATGCTTACTTGCAGATCGAAGTTGACGATGAATCCAAGAAACTACTCACAGTTACAACTCATAGAGGGCTTTATTTGTACAATCGCCATCCTTTTGGGGTGAAGACGGCACCAGGGGCTTTTCAACAGTTGATGGACACCATGTTAGCAGGAATTGATATGGTTGCACCCTACTTGGATGATATCGTTGTTTCTGGCAGAACAGAAATGGAACATAATCAGAACCTCTATAAAGTGCTACAACGTATACAAGAATACGGATTTCGTCTGAAAATCGAGAAATGTAAATTTTCCATGCCATGGAATTAGACCTGATCCATCAAGAATTGAAGTGATTTCACAAATGTCACCACCTACTGATCTTACTTCTCTCAGATCATTCTTATAAGCAGTAAATTATTATGGCAAATTTGTGAAAAGCATGAAACACATTCGAGGACCACTTGATGATCTGTTGAAAAAAAATATCAAATGGAACTGGTCAGAAAAATGTCAGGATGCATTCAAGAAACTCAAAGCTATTTTATCATCAGATTTATTGCTGACAATAACAAACGAGAACTACCGATCATTGTAGCAGCGGATGCTTCAAGTTACGGGCTTGGAGCATGTATTCTTTATAAATTCTCAGATGGAAGTGTCAAAGCTGTCTGTCATGCATCTTGTTCTTTGACTCCAGTAGAGCAGAAATATAGTCGAATCGAGAAAGAAGGACTTGCTTTGATTTTTGCAGTGACCAAGTTTTACAAAATTATTTTTGGGAGAAAGTTCACGTTACAGACGGATCACACCGCTTCTGTCGATTTTCGGTTGAAAAAAGGCATTCCTGTGTATACAGCAAACCGTATACAAAGATGGGCCTTGACATTACTTTCATATGATTTTGGAATCGAATATATCTCTACATCAGCATTTCGACATGCAGATGTTTTATCAAGACTAATGGATCGCAGATCTAAGCCGGAGGAAGAATTTCTCATTGCATCGGTATATCTAGAGAATTCTGTTAAACAGATACTAGAAGTAGGGCAAATTCATTACCGATAACAGCTAAGATGATAGCAAACGAGCCTCCGAAAGATTCCGTTCTGAAAAAAGCATTGCACTATATTTCGAACGGTTGGCCAGAAATGACAGACGATCCAGGTGTCGAGCAGTTTTTCAATAGAAAAGAATCTTTATCAGTTACAGACGATTGTATTCTTTTCGGTTGTCGGGTGGTAATTCCTACAATATTCAGGTGGAGAATTTTGGGGCAGCTTCACAAAGGACAGGACAGGACAGGATGAACAGTTTTGCAAGAAGTTACATTTATTGGCCTGCTATTGAGAAAGCAATTGAAGATTTCGTTCATCAATGTGACAACTGTATCCAAGCTTCGAAGTTACCTGTGAAAACTGAGTTAGCATCTTGGCCAATACCAAATAACCCTTGGGAAAGATTACACATGGATTTTGCTGGTCCTGTGGATGGATCCACTTTCTTCATCATTGTGGATGCATTTAGCAAATGGCCGGAAGTTTTCAAGATGAAAACAACCACATCTCCGGCTATAATCAGCAAACTGAAGAGATTATTTTCAACTTTTGGACTTCCAAAAACACTATTTTCGGATAACGGAACACAATTCACTAGTACAATTTTCAAAGAATTCTGCCTGTCGAATGGAATTGAACACATTCGTACTCCAGCCTACCATCCTCAATCCAATGGTTTGGCTGAATGATTTGTTGATACTTTCAAACGTTCGTTAAAGAAAATGAAGGGCGAAGAAACGACTAAAGACATAATAACCACTTCTCTGCAAACATATCGTTCAACTCCAATCAGAAACGCACCTGAAAAAAAATCTCCTGCAGAGTTGATGTTTGGAAGAAAAACAAGAACACTATTAGATGTTCAAAATAAGACAGAAGAGTTAATTAAAAAATGGAACAATAGTTTAATATAAAACATGGAGCAAAAAAGAGATATTTTACGGAGGGTTGTTTTCACTAAAATTTTAACAAATGGTAGAGACAACAGTTATATACAATATATTTTTAGAAGATCGCAAGTTAGTAAGATCCCATGCAAATCAATTGAAAACAAGAGTTGAAGAACATATCACTGATGACTATTCTCACAAGAATTTATTCATGGACATTTTATTGGATACATTTGAATTAAATGATACCAATGATGGTCATCCTATACCGACAATCAATTCTCAAGGAGCGAAAACATCTCAGGGAAATAAGTAATGTTCAACACAAGACCAAACTGAGTTTGGGAACGCCAATTCTAACGAGGTTGTGGCGAGGTATCGTCCAAGAAGAGAAAGTTGTTTACCAAGAAAATTGGAAGAGGATGAAGTCGGTCATTTTTAAAGGGGAAAATGTTACAGCCACCCTGATTTGCAGCCATCCTGTAGTGGAGTAAAGGGAGTGACAAGAATTTTTGACATATATATTTTGATAGATAAAACTTTAACACTTTTCGAATTATTAGTTAATTCCTACGATGAGTGATAACAAAAATAATCATTACTCCGCCATTTCTGAAGTAGGGTTGGCCCTTCTTGCGAAAGTAATGAGTCATGTCCACTTTATGTGTGCACAAAACAGGCACTGTCGGACCATTAACTTTGGCACAAATGTAATTTGAATATGGGTGAAAAATGCTTGCAAGTATGCCTGGAAACAACGAGCCCACGTCAGCGGTCGAGTAGAAGGGGAGACAAGAAAGTGAGAGGATGCGAATTATCACGTAACCCGTCCATTACAAGAATTCCTCTCATCTCCCGGTTCATCCTTCTACTCGACCGCTTACGCAGGCTCGGCCATTTTCAGTCATGTTTACAAGCATTTTTCACCCATTTCTCAGCATTGTAGCGCAAAATGAGAATAAACGTTATGTGGTACTATAATTCCACTTTCAAAATTTGTTGGAGAAGTTGAAATCGGGCTATCACTAGAGCATCCAGGCACGCTGCAAGATGGTACAAATAAAAATCAAATTGAAAGTGTGCCAAAACTAATGGTCCGACAGCTTCTGTTTTGTGGAAACATAAAGTAGATATGATGCAATACTTTCATAAGAAAGGCCAAGCCTACAACTTAAAAATGGCGGAATTATACATTTTTTAAAAATCCCAGAATTTCCTAGTTTTTACAATTTTTCTTCGTCACTAATGATCTGACGGGTCCTAAAAACTCTCATTTTATCCTTATTTGAATTTTCTACATTTTTTCTCATTGGAGTAACCTGATTGCTGTGTTAGGGCCAATTTATGCAACATATCATTATCATAGTCACAATCACTATCACAGTCCTGGTCGTAGTCTTTGTAGGAATTTTTATAATTTATGCATTACAGTCATTAGTTTCAAAATTAAAAATTGACAGGTGACAAAACTGCCATTATTGTCTTTTTATCCCAAAGGGATACATTTTCCAATCATTTCAATAAGAGAACCCTCTTCCTGGCTAAATTTTTTCCGAAACACAATAAACAATAAGAAATAACAAGAATCGCAAGGCAAATCAAATCATTATTTATGTCATTCGTCAAATAGGTATCGACGTACATGCGCATTGTGCATGTCGTCCCAATTATAAACATAAAAATTGACAGCTTTGAAGGTCAAATTCTTATGATTATGATTGGGACTAAAACTAAAGAGATTGCAAAAATGCTCCTACTAAGGGCCGCTTGTTCAGTCCATGGTAAAATCCAAAGATTTATCAAACTTGGATTGGAATCGAATCCTAGGTTAACGTCAAATGTGATGTTCGGTAGAAATTTTACCACAGATATTGAAAACCAAGATTTTTCAGTTCATCTGAACTATTTTAGTAATTCATGTCAAATATAACCAAACATTTTCATTTCGTAGTTTCTAGTTTCCTACTTTCCTGTCATTTTTTGGAAAGCTTGGTAGGAAATGGAATCATTGGAAGCGCCGCAAAGAATGAAATTCATGAGCAAACCATCCCATCTGATGGTTCTTTTAAGGTAGATATGATGACTTATTCCAGATTTATATGTAAATATTATTTTTTATGTCCTGGTTCTCACGAAAAGAAATATCCGGTATATGGGATGTGCCATTGTGATCTTTGGTGTATGTTATGTCAATCAGGAACTAATTTTTGATAATGAAATCATCACAAAAATGCCTAATTGCATAATGCACTTACCAATTAGTTTCATTAGCGATTTCATGAGATACCATGTTCACAATAATCCTCACAATATATTTTGGTAATCTAAACCCAGATAAGTACAAATTCTTTGTGACCATTTCACGAAATGATTTTCACGCAATTTATAAGTACGAGGTGCCCTAACATGAGCTAGGACATCAACCAATTCAATAATATCTTCATCATCAGTTATTCCATCGTCATCAGCATTTTAATGAAGTGCATGATTTCTGATTATTTTTTAGAACTATTTTATATGGCAGTCCTAATGTTGTTATGTCAGTCAGTCAATTATGACAAACCTTTGTTGAGTGCTTAATCTACCGATTTTGATGGTTTCGCGAAACCTGGAATAAAACCAGGATTCAAATTCTGACTATGTAGTGAACAACTCGATAAACCAAGATTCACATAAAACTGCAAATTATCTCTGACTGAACAACCGGCCCTAAATGTACAGTTTCAATTTGATTTTATGATTGAGACAATGACTGATAATGTCAATGATGCATAAATTGGCTTTAGTTTTCATTTTATAAGCAAAACACTGAGAAAACACGTTTTTTTGTTTTTAAATGTTCAGTACAAATTATTAATAAATGACAGTTGCGAGTCGAAAACATAACAGAATATAACTACGTACTGTATGAAAGAACTAGACATATTTTTTAAAATTTAGAAATGTAATTTACTTGAACAGGCCACATGACCTCAGTAGTTGAAGGCCTTAATAAATGAATAAAAAAACTACGTACTGTCTTTCATGTGATGGCACAGTTGGTTTTCTCTAGTATTTTTGTAACGAAAAATTCCTCTTTTGATTAAGATAACTAGATAATATTAGTAGTGAACTAAAAATTTTCCAAATTCTTTTTGTAACAATAGGTAGGAAGAGTGAAAGAAAAACCAGTTGCATCAATTCAAACATAAGTACAAAATTTTTCATTTCCAATGACGTTCAGATAAAAACTGCCTTATCGACAGAGAATTTGCGGATATTGTCAGTCGACTCTTCTATTTATCACAGGATATCTGATGGAAATTTCGGCGAAATACGATTTCAGTGAAAGTGCGACTATTGTAACCCACGAGCATACGAACAAACATCTGTGTGGGAATTTTTTCGCGTGATATCTCGCTCTAGTCAAACAACCGAAACAAGAAACATTCGTTAATTGCGAACCTGTCATTGCAGCGGCAACTGTTCAATATTATGCAATGTCTGTTAACAATGCACGGCGAAAAACGCAAAATATACGTTATTGAACTTTTAATGATGGTTACAGTACACAGAACCAAAATTAAAAAGCGATCATTTGATGTTTCAATGGACCGTTATATTTCGTTGAAATACCGCGTTGAAATTGCAATTTTGCACCAGAATTATACGACCGAATGGTAATTTTGATTAGGACATCGATATTACTGGAATAAGCTCGAATGGACGAGGCGTACAATCTGTAGAGGAATATTCGCAACGCTGTCAAATAATGATTAATATACCATTGTGCAACACGAACTGACTATCCAACAGGAATAAAACATATGGTTAGGGATTGTATAGAGAAACAAGTTTCAGTATAATATACGTCTGTGTTTGTCCAATATTAAATTATTCGACACATAATTCGAGATGGTTGACATCTTATCAGATTTCAATCACATGTAGTAGGTAATTCCAATCAATAATAGACCAGTGCTGATGTACGCCGAAAAAATATAAAAGCGGGGAAAAAATTGACAGCATGAGATCCACTTGCAAAATACTGTTCGAATAATGGGAAAAATAAATTGGAGTCAAAAAATGGAGAAGGGTTTATCGCGATTCACAACGAATGTTGACCTATCAAAAAAAGATGAGGAACAAAGTTGTTGAAAATGGAAAGATCTACAATTTTTGTATCAAATATTTTTCCACATTACCTCAAAAATTCTGGGAAAATCGGAAAAACCAATTATTCAGTTTAAAATTTTTTTCTCTTCTTAAAATAAATTTTTTCTCCACGAAATTCGGTGGAAATATGACTTATAATGTTTCAAGTGGGCTGTAATTTTTTTTCTAGCGGATTCCAGATTTTTCCTCTTTTTTTTTGACAAATTCCGAAAAAACAACCTCATTTTCAACTGAAAAGTCTCACTGGTAAAGTTTGTCTTTTCGAGCTCGCCAGCAGCTATTTTTTCCGTTGAAGCGTCTACGTTTAGATTATGTAACAAAAGAGTAGCGCTACTGTGAAATTCTTTTCCAGAAAACGCGAAAAATAGAAAATACAGAATTTCCAAAATCAATTTTTTGAATTTTTGTTCTAAACTCATATTTATTTATCAAAATTATTGAAACTAACAGTTTCTAGAATAAGCATGACTATTTTGCAATTCAGAAGACGACTAGTTTTCGAGTTATGTAAATTTTCAACCAACGCAGTTTCAGCAGTAGGTACCCCAAGCTCTCTAGCAAATACTCATACTGCAGAACATCCAGCCGATATTTTTCTTTTCAATTGTGTTATGTATGTATTAAACCCTTTTTGGTCAATAACCAAACCCAGGACAATCTTTACTCTCAATGATATCATTCTCCAAGTTCATATTTCTGAGAGTACATTTTGTTTTTGTGATAATAAAAGACAAGAGGTATGAATCACACCAACTCATGACAGTTTTTATATTTCGAGATATTCCTTCGTTAGGGTCTTGAACGGTCTTACTGCTCCACAAGATTGTGGTATCGTCGGCAAATGACGTAAATTTCTGAAAAATTCCCAGGTTCAGTTGATCATTGACATATGATAAAAACAGAATTGGCCCTATAACTGATCCTTGCGGCACACCCGATTTTATCTCGGATGTCCGTGATATTTCGTTAGTCTTCACTACTTATCTACGCGCCGTGAGATAAGTGTCAAACCAATTCAACGTTACTTTTTTACATCCACAATGACGGAGCTTCCGCAACAGCATTCCATGATCCACGTAGTAAAAAGCCTCAGTTAGGACACATAATACTGTCGTGGTAAAATCTCCATCATTCATATTGGAGTACAGCTCATGCAGAAAGGAAAGTATTTATTTTTTAAAAATTTTAAATCCATATTGATTTGCTTGAATGATTTGTGGTAAGGAATTCATTGAAAAACCTGTCGGTATAAATCAAATCGAATCAAATCAAATTACTTTATTTCTTTCGAGACAATATACATTGTATAAGAAAGACTCCTTCAGTTGTGGATGCTTCCGCATGAAATGAATAAACATATAAACATTAATGAGTAAATATAAAAAAATATGTAAATGTATGTATAACAAAACACACTGAATATTGTATGGCGTCCTAAACACTTATATACATACATATATATTCTCATGTTTCAGTATTTTGATAGAGATGGGTAGATTATTGAAGATCGGACCAATTTCAGATGGTGCTTTATAACAAACTTTGCTTTTTGATAATTGTAATCGTAAATCATCCTTGCGACGGGTGTTGTATACGTGGAAGTCGGTATTTCTGAGGAACAAGTCCTTGTTCTTGAACACAAAAACACAAACTTCAAATATGTAGAGACCTGTACTGGTCAGAATATCAAGTTTTTTTAATATTTCACGGCAAGAATAGTCTCTCTTCACACCAACAATACATCTTAATTTTTTTCTGGGACACGAAGACATTATTCGATAGTGTAGTCACCACACAGGCAAATACCATACCTCAGTCAACTTTCTACTAGTGCATAGTAGACATTTAACAATTGTTGTTATGTCAAAATAAGTTTGAGATTGCTGAACATGAAGTGAATTGATGAAAGTTTGGAAATCAGGAACTTACAATGTTCTTTTCAATCTGAAAGAGAGTCAACGAATATTCCTAAGAATTTACAACTGTTGTGTATTGACAAAGGTTTATTAATTGAAACTATATCTACATCTGCAAGTTCTCTTTGATGGGAGTGAAATTTTATTAGGTTTATTTTGTCTGCATTGAAATGAAGAGATATTTGGTTGAACCAGGAAACCAATTGAGATAGAGTGGTTTCACAGGTTTCTTTCAGTTCTACTTAGTTCTTGTGAGATATGAGTAGGAAAGTATCATCTGCATATATTGTCAGTTTAATATTTGGAAATTAATTTGTTAGTTCATTGATGTACAGAATGAACAGAACTGGGCCCAAGACAGAGCCTTGGGGGACACCTATATTGATACCTGTATTGATAGATGCAACATTCCGCATTACATTATTTCCATTATTTTTCAGACCAACATACCGAGAACGACATTTGAGAAACGATTCTAACCATCCCAAACAAACACCTCTAATTCCATAGTTATATAGCTTAGAAATCAAAATCTCGTGGTCTACTCAATCGAAGGCCCGACTTAAATCACAGAAAATGCCCATTAGAATCTCTCCTTGGTCTATACAGTTTATCAGACTGTTATAGAAGTCACAGATTGCACTAGTTGTAGATTTACCAGGTCGAAAACCATGTTGGTTGTTGGTAAAATATTATGTTCATTAAGAAAATTCATCAGCCTATCCAAATAACCATATTCAAACACTTTAGCGATATTGGTTTAAAATTTGAAGGTTCATCTAGATTTTCGCCCTTGTAGAACAGTGCTGATGCATTTTTGAGATCGAAAAAAATTAACAGCATCAGACCTACTGAAAGAGGAGCAAAATATTGTTCGAATGACGGGAAAAATTAATTGGTGGAATGGGTGAACTTTTAGGGGTTGAAAGTTATATTTCACGGTTTTTCGCGATAGAGAAAGAAAGTTGACCTTCTATGTTACCTTAATAGGTACAAAAAATAAACAAGGACATAAATAAGAATTTGATTATGATAGAAGAGCGAAAGAAGGTGAACTTTTGGTGGTAAAATGGTTTCTTACGATTTCCAGCGAAAATTAAACTCATACAAAAAAAAATGGGCAGAAAAAGTTGTTGGCAATAAAAAGATCTACAATTTTTGTATCTAGGATTCTTCCAAATAACCTATTATTTTCCTGGAAAATCGGAAGAACCGTTTTAATTTGATTTCAATTTTTTATTCTGTAAAAATTGTATTTTTGTCGCAAAATCTAGTGGAAATTTCATAATCTGAATTGAGTGAACTGTTTTTTTGCAGCGAAATATTTAATTTTCTCGAACCTCTTTGAAGTACTCGAGGGTGGCTCCTAGTGCCAAAACGAATTTTAAACGCCGAAAATAAGGAAAAAGTAACAGGCAAGGACCAGAAGGAGAATATTCTAGAGGTCCCAACTTTGGGGAAAAAATATTTAAACACGAAAACACTCAAAATGGTGAAATGGGGATGCAGTTTAGGGGTTGAAAACGTTTTTTTGCGATTTGCTGGGAAACACAACCTCCTAGCAGAATGTTTGATGGAAAAGTTATAGATAATGAAAAAATTGAAAACTTTTGTATTCAACACTTTTCGACATAACCTAGAATTGACCTTCAAAATGCTGAAGAACCGATTTTTCAGTATTTATTTTGTTCTCGCCTATCAATGAATTAATTTACATGAAAATTTGTGTGAATGTGTCTTTTTTGGTGTTGAATGAGCATGATTTTTTCGTAATTCAGAAAACGACAGGTTTTGAAGATAAGTAAAATTTTCAAAAAAAAATACCCATATCTTCCACGAACAATTGCCTTGGTGTTTTTGTGTATTTCGAAGGTATATAAATGATCATTTTAATTGCTGAACTGTCTACTTCCAAATGGTCTATGTAACTTAGTAGTGTATTGATCGTTAAACCGCTTAAAATTGAGAAAAAACGACAATAATTCTCTCTTAATCATAATTTTCCCAATATTTTAAATGATTTTCAATAGTTGTGGAAGTTGTAGGAGATAATGGAATTTGTCGGAAAAAAATCCCCTTATCTTGCACGAACAATTGTATTGGAGTTTTTTTGAATTTCGAAGGTCTATAAGTGATAATTTTAATTGTTGAAATGTCTTATTTTGAATGGTCTATGTAACTTGGTGGTTTATTGATCGTTAAACCGATTAAAACTGAGAAGAAATTCCTCTATGAATAATGATTTTCTCATTATCTTCAATGATTTTCGACTTTCTTCATTATTTTTACAACAAAAAGTATTTTATATTCAATTATATGTAATAAAATATTTGAATATATAATTAAACTACAAAATTAATTTATCAATATCGTTTTCATTATTTTTCAGGCGTTTAAAAATTGTTTCGGCACCAGCCTAACTAGGAGCCGCCCCCTATCCGAGTACTTCAAAGAGGTTCGAGAAAATTAAATAATCCGCTGCAAAAAAAATGTTTACCCAATTCAGATTATGAAAAGGTATATTTCCTCTAGATTTTGCAACAAACATACAATTTTTCCTGGAAAAGGAGAGGTTATGCGGAAAATCCCAAAAACAAAAATTGTAGTTCTTTTTGTTGCCAACAACTCATTTCCATAACTTTTTTTTGTAGGTCAATTCTCGCTGCAAATCGTGAGAAACCATGTTTACCACCAAAAGTTTACCTACTTTCGCCCTTCTGTAATGATCAAATCCTTATTTACGTCCTTGTTTATTCCCTGTACCCATCAAGGCAACATGAAATTGATATATTCTAAAGGATTCAACTGTTAATTACAATAATTTCAATAAATAAATATCAGTTTAGAAAAAAGATTTGAAAAATTGATTTTTGAAAATCTGTTTTATTATTTTTTCCGCGTTTTCTGGAAGAAAAAATTCACAGTAGTGCTACTCTTTCATAACGTAATCTGAAAGAAGACGCTTCTACGCTGTCGAGCTAGAAAGACAATTTTTCAGTTGACAAAAAAGATCGTTTTCTTGTTTTTCATTTATTTTATATTTTCCTTCACTTCAACCCAGTCTCAGATATTATGAAAGATTCTGCTACATTTGGAGTGTTCATGGGTAGAGGGGTATCAGCTGCATTCCGGATATTATCTGAGAGTTTTCTCGCGACACCACAGTAGTAGTTATATATATCCATTGAACAAATTTGGGTCCAATTCTATTCAGCTAGCGTTAGCGTTGTTTTTCCACAAAAATTATTAACAATACGCCATGTCAATGGTATTATCACTTCTGACTGACTATGTATTGTAGAACTGTGACATTTTGCAGCTTTCACTATTTTTGTTTTACTTGTATAATAATAATGGCGTTCTGCTCTTGAAATTTCGAATATTTGGTGAAAGTTCTACTTCTAAAAATGGTGAAGTAAAACCTCACTAAATGGTGGATGAACTGGTTCCTAAAAGTCGCGAACATTTTCCGTGAGACAATCAATCTCAGATTCATTGTTACTGAATTCACCAATCTCCTCTGTATATTTCGAGATCAATTCAGCTTCCAGGTTCAAAATGATAATGTGAATGGCTCTGGAAACGATATATAGAAATAGAAATGGACTATACTGAAAAGTTTACCAGTCTGACTTCGAGCAAAGAATCGCCAGAACTATTCAAACTAGAACAAAATCATACCAATCAGATTTTGCGGTGGAGGGCGCTACCTCATACCCACCCCACCGATTGATCAATTCCAAAGATCGAATCTCGACCAATCGTCCACCACTTTATTATAACCGAACAGGGTCCGGCAAAATGGTGAAGTCGGTAAACATCTGATAACTTTGGTAAATGCTTGAGTTTGGTAACTGAAAATTTAATTAAAGCAAAATTAATATCTCTGTATTAGCAGTCGGTTCACAATTCCCCTGTCAAATCAACCGGAATTGCCCAACTTTATTATTATAATAGGAAACAAGGTGGCTAGGGTCTTTTGTAGCTACCGAGTGTTGATGCGAGCGAAGAGCATGTTCCAACCGTATGGTCATGATGTGCGAAGTTTTCGGGTAATGGCCATATTCACGCACCAATTTATGAGAACTGTTTTGTTTGATACCAGAACTAAGGCAAAATGATGAGAATTTATGAAAAAAATCAGTCTATAATTGTCAGTAATGTCATTAAAACAAGAAAAGAGAGAAAATTAATTTAGAAATATGAATGTTGACGTTTTAAATTAGTGAATTTTTGATTGTCAAATGCCTCATCAGTTTTACGCACTCGGGTGAAAATTAAAAGATCCAAATAATCTGAGTTATTACCGATTAAGTTAAGAATGGTCCATTTATGAGCGAGCTAAAATTTGTGTACTTTTGGATTTGAACGTTTTTTTTTTCTAAATACTAGAGCATCAATAGAAGTAGTGACAAATTTGTAGGTGAATTTCAACATTTTAGGACCTTCTTTTGATTTTATTTCTTAGCAAAAATTAAAGAAATATCTTCACGATTAAAAAAACACTAGTGAAAGAAATACAAAGGATTTACAGAGATGTTCATGGTAAGGAAGTTGTCTCAGCGGTGTTTTGAGACATAGTCAAGAAACTTTATTGTGTCAATCACAATGCACTGCTATGCAAACCCCAACAGAATGGAAATATTATGAAACTGGACATATCCAGATACAGCAGACAGAATAATTCCATTTCAAATAGGCAAGCCTCATATAAATATACAGCCGTGAATTAATTCCTATTTGGAAGCCCTTTCTTCCTATCGTAATTTTAATGCCACAGAAACTTTCTCAACAATCAATTACCCCAACCCTAAATATTTAGCAGGCCCCCACAGATAAAATTAACGAGAAAACCCGTGAGACCTGCCCTCTCTCAGGTAGCCATCCACCTATAAATACCAAAGTGCAACAAACATCAGATCGTCTATTGAGATCAAGGAGCAGGCAGATAGAGACCTTGTTACCTCAATAGACCACGACACGAGGAGTAGGCAGATAGAGGCCTCGTAGTCATTCTCTTGAAAATGGCTCCAAAGCAGGAGCCGAAACGTCGAGTTATAAACTCTCAACGCGGTTCAACCCAATAACTCAGTAATGATGTACATAAATCTGACTGCGGAAACTGAACAAATAATGTACTCTATATACACATACATTACACAGACATTTTTTAATCCAATCTGTCCATTTTGCCAAAATGGTAGAAAAACTACTTCTCATATATTTTATATAAAATGGAAATTCACAGTTACGTTCTTATAAAGCCTCAATTTTAGTTAAGTTCAATTCTTGAAGAAGCAGAGTGAAGTGGAAGTTTTTATATTATTTCGCAGTTTATTGATACTATCGGGACCATCGAAAAATAAAGAAGTCATACTGCTACGTGAATTTATCACTGCGATGTGGAAATTAGTATTCGATCTGGTATTATGATGATGTACTTTATTATTTGTAATTGAAAGGTAATTGAAATATACAGGGCAATTCAAATTCGACCCCCACCATTGGGATCTCCTAAACTACAGGAGATACGTCGAATCTAAAATTGGGACAAAGTTGCGTATTCTGGTGCTTAACAAAATACTGTTTTGAAATTTGGAAAATTCCGAGTATTTCTGGATATATCGGGAAAAAACTGAAAATCGGAATTTTCGTTTTTAATTTTTTCTATCGTTATTTGACAACATATCTCAGAAACAAAAGTACATTTTCATTGATACTTTTTTTCAGCTACACGTTTTCATGTTCAGATTTACTATCCGACGTTTCGTCTTCTGGCATTCATCATCAACTTGTTTTTCTGTTATGGGCGCCATATTGTTTTTTTATACAGAAAAATAGTGATTCTCATTCTGATTTCATTGATGTATAATTTGTTATGATTTGCACTTCTGAAACCACAGATATTGAAAAAAAACAAGTTCATCTGAGATGGTCATGACTCCATCGAAAAATTTTGTTTAATAAACACTGGTTGTCAGAACTCATTAAACATCATAAGTTTGCACAAATACTTCAGTCGAAATGTTCTCATTCTCAAACGAAGAAAAACGAGATATGTTGAAACTTTATTATAAATTTGATAGGAATAGTACGAAAACAACACAAATTTATTTTGAATTATATCCGGAAAGACAACAGTCGGATAGAACATTATTCGGAATTTTGGGCAAACACTTGACTGACTACGGTGCGTTTCAAAAAACAAGAATGAAATCATGAGTTTGTAAAAAAATGCACAAAACGTATTACAAGTGTTCGAAATGATGGCCTTCCTCTTGAATACATAACCGAGCTCGTTGTCTCAAATTAAGAACAGCCCTAAAAATATCCCTTCTTCTAATAGACCTGAATTGCGTGATGATATTGTCTCTAAGTTCATCTACTGTGTCATATTCTTGCTCTCCATAGATTATGTTCTTTAAAGTGCCCCACAAGAAAGTATCCAAAACTGTAAGGTCAGGTGAACTTGCCGGCTACCTCGCTGGTCCAGAATTTCCTAACCACCTATTAGGGAATCTTTGGAGTAAATATTCGCAAACTGTTCTTTTACTGTGTGGAGGAGCCCTGTCATGCTGAAACCAGCAGCTGTTATAATTAACAAGGGGAAACGTATCTATATATTCTTCGAAATCGTTTCTTAAGAACCGAAGATAGGTTTCCCCGTTCAAAGTATTAGAGAAGAAATGAGGTCCAAGTATTCGGTTGTCATAAATTCCAGCCCACACATTCAAACGAAACCGAACTTGTGATCTGACTTCTCTGAAGTGTCGTGGATTATTTTCACTCCAAATGTGCTCATTATTTCTATTAAAAACACCACAGTTCGAAAAAGTACTTTAGTCGGTCCAAATAATGTTTTTCAAGAAGTTTGTAGGGTCTACCCTATTCGAAAGCCAGCTACAAAATTCCATCCTTCTCTCTGGATCACCTGGATGTAATATTTGTGAAATATGCATCTTATAACATTTCAAACCACTTTTTTTGAATTCCCTCCAAACGCTCGTCTGTGGATCATCCATTTCTGTCGAGACTTGATGTGTTGATTTGGATGGATCTGCATTTATCTAAAAAGTACCAAAAATAATTATACTTCTTCGAATATGGAATGAACAATTATTTTACCTCGGCTAATAAGTTACGTCTAATATTTTGTTCCTTTCTGCTTCCAAATTTCATTCTTTGTTTTTGAAACGCACCATACTCAGCCGGCTGTTGTCTTTTCGGATATAATTCAAAATAAAATTGTGCTGTTTTCGTACTATTCCTATCAAATTGATAATAAAGGTTCAACATATCTCGTTTTTCTTCATTTGAAAATGAGGACATTTCGACTGAAGTATTTGTGCAAACTTATGATGTTTAATGAGTTCTGACAACTAGTGTTTATTAAACAAAATTTTTCGATGGAGTCATGACCATCTCAGATGAAGTTGTTTTTTTCTAATATCTGTGGTTTCAGAAGTGCAAATCATAACAAATTATACATCAATGAAATCAGAATAAGAATCACTATTTTTCTGTATAAAAAAACAATATGGCGCCCTCAACAGAAAATAAAGTTGATGATGAATGTCAGAAGACGAAACGTCGGATAGTAAATCTGAACATGAAAACGTGTAGCTGAAAAAAATTATCAATGAAAATGTACTTTTGGTTTTGAGCTATGTTGTCAAATAACTACAACTGTTGAAAATCATTGAAAGTATTGAGAAAATTATGATTCAGAGAGACTTGTTGTCGGTTTTTCTCAATTTTAAGCAGTTCAACGATCAATAAACCACCAAGTTACATAGATCGTTTGGAAGTAGACATTCCAACAATTAAAACGATCAGGTAAAGACCTTCGAAATACAAAAAAATACCAGAACAATAATAATTGTTCGTGGAAGATAAGGTTATTTTTTTCGAAAACTAGTCGTCTTCTGAATTGCAAACAAATCTTGCTCATTCGACACCAAAAAATATAATTTCACAGATTTTCATGTAAATTAAATCATTGATTCAAGAAAAAAAGTTAATTACTGAAAAATCAGTTTTCCTCACTTTAACTGATAATTTGGGGTTATATCGAAAAGTATCCGATACAAAAGTATTCGATTACTTTATTATCTACAACTTTTTCATTAAACATTTTCCGCTAAGAGGTCACGTTTCTCTGCAATTTCCATAAAATAGTTTTCAACCCCTAAACTGCATCCCCATTTCACCATTTTGAGTGTTTTCGTGTTCAATTTTTTTTCCTCAAAGTTGGAATATCAACAACATTCTCCACCTGGTCCTGTTACTGTTTTTTCTTATTTTAAAGCGTTTAGAATTCGTTTTGGTACCAGCCTAATATACTGCTAATTCCAATACTCTTTCAAGGGTTAGGAGAGTATTGATAGAACGTCAATTCAAAGTTTTAAAGAGAAACATCCTCAATTGAAAATTGAATCAATATATGACTCCTCTGGAAATGGAAAAATAATCTGGACATTTGAGACATAATCAACTAACTGAATGAAAATGCAAATTTTCACTTTCAGATTTTTTCTCTCAAATTATATAGGGTCTTTCTCAATATCTATCAGATGTAGTTCAATGTCCAGCGTGGCTTTAGCCGGAGAAATAGTTGTTTTCTGTTAGATATTACAAAAAAGTAACTTCAATTTTATCGTAGGGTTTTTTCCATTTCCAGAGGAGTCATGTATTGAATCAATTTTCAATTGAGAATGTTTCTCTTCAAAACATGAATCCCTTCCAAGAGAGGTTCTCTTGTACGATGGAAAATAGCGACTTAATTCCAACTTTCAGTCGCAACTGACTTTATGAACATCCTGTTCATATTTTCAATGAAATCAACACGTCAATTCAAAGATTTTATCAAATCATTTATTTTTGGTATTGATATTAAGTTCCTTGTATTGAAGTGCTGTAGAAATTCTTCAGTCCCGAGAGACGTATAATGGTAATTTTGCCTCGCTGAAGCTTGGGGCAGAATAACTTCAATTTTCAACCGCAAAAGTATCATTTCGCATTCTAGATGCAAGAATATCTCTTTTGGACACATGCTCACTTTCAAATAATCAATTAACGGATTCCAAAATACTCGGCAAATTCATAATTTGTGGAAACAAGAACATCAAATTAATCCCAAAGAAACCAACGTTCCTCATCCCACAGAAAAAAGAAATCTAATCATGACGTCTAGAGAGACTTCCTGACTGCCCGACAAAGTTCGAAAGGTTTCCCCACGGCCAACATCTCCAAGGAAATCGTCGAGAAGTTGCACATCGCTGACGAGGCATGAGTAACAACATTTATTAATTCTGGGAAATTAAATAATGAAAGCACGAACGTAGCAAGAAGAAAGACCGCGGCAGTAGCTCGTGTGAAAATACTTTTCGGTTCTACCCGTTCTATCGGTCGCCATTGTTGCAACGAACACAATGGACTGTTCATCATTTCAGACGTGACTGAGATTGAAACAAAAAGAGGTTCGATTCATGCGGAGGATGTTTTATTGTGGGCAATTTTGATCGAATTGAAGTTCCATATTGCTGGTGGGGCTTTCACCAACTGAGTTTCTCGCTACACAAAAGAGTATGACTGTGCATCAACCGGGTGGACCTGCTCATAGGATTTTGGAAAACACATATAATAGGTATATTTAGTACGAATTGAAGCTTGTTTTTGAGAAGACTTTTCACGTTTATTTTATTATGATCTTACACAATTTACAATAACGGTTTCAATGAGGAATATTCATTGGACAATAAAGTAGACTCATTCACAGTCCTCTTGTTTCTACCCAAACAGATTCCTTCTCTTGTGGGGTGAAAGACATTTCTGATGTTTCAGATCACTTTTTGACATATTTTGAATGTAACAAAAATGCTAAAAAAAATACGGAAGATAAAACACAATTCAAAAATTTGAAAATATTGATAGATACTCTTGAACAATTCTTAACATCAACACCATATAACTGTATTTTTCAACTGTATGATATTGAAGGAAAAAATGAGCTTAGGTATGTTTGACGTATCAACTCTCAAAACTTTTCATTTCAAAAAAATAAAGCCACCATGGTTGACAGATAACATCAAGTTTATGATGCTTTTTCGAGACAAAATCTTCCAAACAAAATCTCAGAAAAAAATTATGGAATTTCAACTAAATGAACATATTGACGAATATGATAATATTTATTACCTGTCAACTAATCAGGATTTAGCTCAGGGTACAATTCACCAAGCAATAGAGCATAAAATGAACGAGTTTTAAACAAAAATACTAGTAAGAAACCGACTATGCCATCACATGGAAGACAGTCCGAAGTTATATTCTGTAATGTTTTCGACTCGCAACTGTCATTTATTAATTTGTTATAAACATTTTAATAACAAAAAACGTGCTTTTTATAATTGTTTTGCTTATAAAATAAAAACTAATAGAGCAATCTGGTTGTTCTAATGAGAAGAATTGTAGATAATTGAAATACGAATAAAATGGAATTTTGCGATTTTTTGAAAAATTCATAACTCCGGCCTTTCTCATGAAAGTTTAATCATGTGTTCTTCATGTGTGCACGAAACAGGCGCTGTCGGATTATTACTTTTGGGGCAATTGCAACTTAATATTTATTGCACTATCTTGCAGCGTGCCTGGATACTCTAGTGATGGCTCGATTTTAATTTCTCAAACAGATTATGAAAGTAGAAGTATAATGCATCAAAACAAGGTTGTTAAATGATTGAAAAATGCATACAAACATGACAGAAAACGGCCGAGCCCGCGTATGCTGCCGAGTGGTAGGAGAGTACGGGAGTTCTTCTAATGAACGGGTTACATGATAATACGCTTCCCCTCATCTCCCACTCTCTCCTACCACTCGACCGCTTCCACCATTTTAGTGCAAAATGAGAATATACATTTTATGGAACTGTACTTCTACTTTTAAAATCTGTTTTAGAGATTGAAATCAGACCATCACTAGAGCATCCAGGCACGCTGTAAGATGGTGCAAAAAAAAATCAAATTGTGCCAAAACTAATGATCCTTTAGAGCCTCTTTTGTGCACACATAAAGTAAACATGATTTAATACTTTCATGAGAAATTTCTTGAAAAATGGCGGAGTTATGAATTTTTTTAAAAATCGTAAATGTTTCCGGTTATTCCGGTTTTTCTCCTTTATTTATGACCCGTTAAAACATTCCATTTTGTTGGAATTTCAATTATCTACGAGCAACTAGATTGCTTTATCAGTTTTCATTTTATAAGCAAAACAATGAGAAAAACACGTTTTTTGTTATTTAAATGATTATAACAAATTAATAAATGACATCTGCGAGTCGAAAACAATATAATATTACTACGGACTGTCTTCCATGTGATGGCACAGTTGGTTTTCCACCAGTAATTTAGGAAAAATGCTCTATTGATTGGCTTACAGCTGTACAACAGCATTATTAGACGTCATAGATGATTTATTCGGATATAATATAGAGTCTGGCAAGACGGCAGCTCTCGTTTTTTTATGATTTGTTTCTCACGAAAAGGAAAATCCTATAATGTTCTTAAAGAACATCGTGAGAACCGAGGAAAAGTAAGTAGGAATTGTTATTCGTCTTGAATTAGATCATTCGATTATTATTAGATTATTCGATAGCTTTCGATACGATAATTTCAAGTAAAATGCTGTATCTCTAAAGGAGTGATGTGAGTGATATTTTTTGATATGCCAAATGCTCTTTTCTTTGTTGAATATCTAATTTTTACATTATTATTTCTTCACTAAGGTAAAATACGAAGGGCTGTCACTTAGCATCAGCATTAACTACCTATCAGCTCTTTTTCGCAAACCTCGCTCACTGAAGACTATAACCAAATTTTTTGTAACTGTATGCGAAATGCAAATGAATGATTATTTTTACAATTATAATTATTTGATTTGACTAAATGCTTGTCAATGTTTCTGCTGTTTTAGACAATCAACAACAATTCTTTTCGTTTTAAAATTATCTTGTTCCTTCTTATAGTTCCTAAAATGTTCAGTGTTGAACATGGATGATTGAAGCAAGAAAATTGGTACCTATGTAATTTGGTTCGTCACTTTTTGACAAACAAGGAAATTTCCAAGGTTCATACAGAGTGAACCATTTGAATTCTGGAAACCCCTCTAAAATTGTTATTTCTTGTACGATTCAATACTTATTTATTAAACAAGGAAAAAAAATCAAATATTTTTCTCTTGAACAATACACTATTTTTTCTGTGACGGGAAACGACGATTTAATATTGAAAAAACTTATCATTACAATATATTAAAGTCAGAAAATCATCGATGTGAAATTTGAATTTTAAAATTGGTAGGCTGTTGTACTTATAGCGACAATTAGACCTGCATTGCTAAGGAAACCTTGATTTGATTTAAAAATTGCGAACTTAGTGGTTAAAATATTTTAAAATTGGATATCTAGCTACCTGTGTATATGTCTGGAAAAAAAGTACTCAATTTTTTTCCGGGAAAAAAGTACTCACTTTTTTCCCGGTGAAAAAAGTAATTTCATTAAAAGTGATATTTTTTTACCTCTCAAACGTTTTTTCCGTCACAGAAAAAAGTTATTTTTTCAACGGATAGAGCCTCAATAGTTCAATTTAGTGCCAAATTTGAAATAAAACTCAAAATTTCAAGGCATAAATCGATCATACTTTTTAGCAAAAAATCCAAAAAATATTTGTATAAGCATTTAAAAAAAAGATGTCTGACTGTATTACTGGATTTACACTCCGAGCAATAAAAGATATAGAGAGGGCTTTTCTGTCTTTTTTTCGAAAGCAACATACCCGACGTTGTTTACAAACATTTCAGCCCGAATCATGTTAAAAAAGGGCATTGTCGGAAATATTCGTTGTACTCGGTGATCAGGTTGGAATTCCGTATTATATTCACTCTTAACTTGGAGATCATGTTTGTTCACGTCCGTTTACGACTTATTTGCCGTCTTGTCAAATCAAACCATGGGCGTCGCAGCATGGTAATCATGGCATAAACCATAGTTGACGTTTTCATTGGTATTAATAAGTTGATTTTCATTGAATTTGCTCATTTTCATCCCGATTTTGAGACAAAAATACACTGTTTATTGAAATAGCTGTAAAAAAACTATGTTACTATATGTAAAGCGACTGAACGATCACCTATCAATAATTAGGAAAAATTGAAATGTAGGTATATTAAAAAGTAAGTTAGTAAGTAAGTAAGCAAACTCAACTCTTCATTAACCAAATTCAAATCATAAGCCACTAGCTATATCTAATGGGCATTGGAATGTTTTGTTGACATACAAAGATTATTACGTAGGTAATCCGTTCATCAGAAGAAGTCGATATTCCCATTTGACTAAAATTTTATATACACGGAATATCACATATATCAATATGAATAATCGATCTGGAATGTTGTCAGTGACGTATCGCATCTTGTAAAACCGGACGTGGACATAAACTTCTTTACTGTGAATGGAACACTGTGAATCATCGTAGGTTTGTAATCTAATTAATGGGTTGAGTAGTATTTTTCATCTCTTGAGGGAGCCCATACTCCTTCCTAATTTCGGGAAATACCTCATTGAATTTCTTCAATCCTTTTGAAGATGCAAGAAGTTAAATAACAACTACATAAGAAATTATCGATTTTCTACCGACAGACTTGTAATATCCATCGTTCCCTAAGTCTAACTCCACACAAGTTAAGAAATAACTTTTTGACAACTTTCAATCATCTGCCCCAGAATATCAATAACTAAAATTCAGAAATAAACATCAGAAAAAGAGTTAGAGAGCTACTAGCTAAATTTGAATATAATCTCTTATATGTATTATAGTTTATGCGTAAACTCTTATGAGTATTATAATTCATGTATATCGTATTAAAAGTGTATAGTATAGTTTACTAATGTGACTCAAAGATTTGGATATTTTGACGTTTTTACTAAAGCACTTTCATTTATTTTTTCAGTATTTATGACCTTAATCTATGCTTTATCAGCAATAATCTAATTCTTCGCACAATACAGTATTTTTGATTGATTGAACCATCAAAAGTAAGTGTTCATTACTTTGAGGCAATTTAGTTTCTATGGCTACACAGCAATAATCACTATCTTTCTGCGTTCACAATTGACGAATAAAGGTCAATTTTTAAGATCGTAGAAAAAATAGTGTATGCCATGGTAGTACACATGGCGTTCTAACAATTCTCTTGTCATTTACAATTGTCACTTATTTTTGTACCTATTCATCGTATTGAAATATGTTACTCTCTACTGACAACACTCGTAGCCTGTGAGGTTACATGCCGGTTATTATTTGCCGTGGCGCTCCGAGATGACTTAAAAATTATTGGCAGCGCATTCACTTTTTAATTTAGGGAAACCTACAGCACTTCCGCCAAGCTAGACGTCAGGATTGACATCTGGATAACACATGTGCTTTCTAACCAGGCGTGCGGTCTCCTATCGATACCAATACATGTGAGAACAAATTTCTCTGAACCGACCGAGTCTAATTATACATATTTTTAATTAAAAATTAAACATAAGGAAATGTATTAGCACGCCACTGGTTCTACGCTTACGTTCGAATATCATAACAATAACAAATCTCCCTCCGAACTCGGAGTTTTACCCCTCACCCAAAATCCGTAATAAAGGATAGTGTTATGGAGCTTTCATAAAAAATGTGTGTTGTGATTATAGAAATGGCATATCTATGTCTTTTATTGCTCGGAGGATTTGCAATACTATGAAATGGGTGTTACCAGTAATTCATTAAAAATATTGATTCCGAACAGAAATATTGTGTTTTACAACGCTCGATTTGGAGACGGTGACCGATTTCAGGTGACGATTTTGTCGTTTATGCCTTTGAGACCAGTGAAAGATATGAAAATTCTGACCAATGAATGAAAATGATGAAAAATTTGAGCGGTCGCCGCGTGGCCTTCATATGAAAAATTCAATTCTGGCACTAAACCTCACTTCGACATCCGCAAACCTTATGCCACTTTTTTATGGGACCATCTTGATGGAAACTTCCATTATTTCAATCGGCAGCAACGAGAAAATCATTGGTTCCATTTGGCCACATGCAACCCTTATGCCTATAATCTTTTCGCTGTTACATGGCAGCGGCGATAAAATCGTCCCAAAACACATATATTTTTTAATGAAAATCGAATTTTTTATATGAAGGCGACCACTTAAATTTTTCATCATTATTTTTTTTTCTTTGGTGTTTCGGCATCGACTGCTATGGTCATTAGCCACGTGCTCTGGATAGGCCTTGTTACTAACTCCATACGCCACCTTAGGAGCAGCACTGTTAATTGGAACGCAACAGCGAATCGTGCAGGACTCACCCTAGTCTAGCCACGAGATTTTAATAATTTAATCGGTTAAATTAAATTAAAGAATCCCAGCCCAACCAGGGTTCGAACTCCGGACCTTTCGACTCAGAATTTTTATATTTTTTACTGGTCTCAGAGACATAAACGAGAAAATCGTCACCTGAAGTCACCATCTCCCAGTATAATTAAACCCCTGTCAGTTTGAATTGTGAAAATATTTAGCTATAAAATATCTATTATATTGATTATTTCACTTATGCTGAAATAGCGTGTTATGATTGGTTGAAATTTTTGTGTTGATAAATGAAAACATCATGTTTTCGATTTTGTAGTTCGGCTCTTGATTGGCTACTGGATATGTATATGATGTGTTTTCGATTTTGTAGTTCGATTCCTGATTGGTTATTATCAAAACACAAACTTACCACTAGCAAACTGCTATAATGACACAACACCAAACTTTGACCTAAACTAAATAAGCACTCACTATTAATTCATATCAACTTCACAATTTTACTACAAATTTTGCATACTCGTTGATTAATCAAATCACTAAATCAAAATGTTATCAAAACATAACCTCGAGCGAGAAGCAGTAGACTAGACATGCAATGACGAAACTACGAATGACGCGCTCTGTCATTGGAAACTGAAATAGAGGGATGTTTGAAATATCAAGTAAATGTTTTGTTAGTTGCATAATTTCAGAACTAAATGCGGGCTTAATGTTCCTAGTTAAATTGAATAGTAAATAAATAAAAATGGTTTCGATTTTTTTCATGAAATAATCTTAACAAATACAACTCGTGTTATCGGCGATTATCGTTAATTCCTTCTTGGTTTCAAATCAAATTATGTTGCTTTAGGCAACCACTCTCGCACAAGCGCTCGTTTGGTTGCCAAGCAACATAATTTGATTCTCAAATTCAAAGGAATTGCTATTTCGATAATCACCGATACACTTGTGGTATTACCTACGACAATACGACATATATTCAGTTCGTGCAACACTGCAAAAACATTGTGTTTTTAAAACTGGACAAAGTATATCTGAATTCAAGGAAACTCACCGAATTAAATTCTGAAAAGTGATTTGTTAGTCAACTCAACAACCCTCCAGATTCAAGTGAGTCGAAACTTTTTCTAACAACAAACAAAATCGCCAACGAAACCAGTCAAGAAATTCCTACGATCGACCTTTGGACCGTCATACCCAATACAGCTGAAGCCACCGAGAACTGAACACCGTTGCCAAGCTTTTGACAAAAACCGACTCTTGAATATTTCCATATAAGAAGTATGTGAGGAACGGAACAATGGGAGACGAAATTAAAGGTATGCTCCATAAAATAATGCAACAAAACCAGGCCATGCACGAAGACATAAAATCATTGAAAAAATAATTATCTCAAACCACCACAAAAATAACGAAATTGGAACAGGAAATTTGCGATTTGAAGCAAGAAAATAAAGATATAAAAAAACAACTGGAATACACTAACAGAAAATGAAAAAATAATAATATTGTTTTATTTGGGATAGAGGAATCAGAAGAGGAAGAACAAACAGAATTAATAAAGAAATCTAAGCAAATCATTGAGGAAAAAATAAAAGTAAAAATTTCTGCTTGGGACGTAACTAACGTATACAGAGTCGGAAAAAAACAGTACAAAGAATACGCCCTGTCCTCGTACAGCTGCACAGCTCCCTGAAAAAACAAGAAATCTTGAAAAACGGGAAATCTCTGAAAGGCACTGGAATCTCGGTTGATCACGAGCTCACAAAACAAGAATTGAAAGAGAAAAAGGTCCTAGCGGAACATCACAGACAAGCAAAAGAAAAAACTATTCTACGATACTACGGAGGGGCAAACTGATCATCAACGGAGAAACCTTTACATACGTAGACTTACTAGATAAAGAACTGACAGAGGAACAAAAAGAGGCGAGGAAGAAAACTGCAAGCAACAGTGCTCCTTCTACTCCAATTAACGAAGGAAAAAATGAACTACCACAACTGTTTCACGAGGAAACAGTAAAAACCCCAGAGAATATTTTGCAAAAAACGAGAAACCAAACCAAAGCCAAACTAAAGTGAATTTTTTGTTTCATTTTCTTCTCTCACCTTCATCCTCATCGTGGTCATTTACTGTTTTACTGTTTTGATAAATAAGTAGTTAATATTTGTTGATGATATCACTTAGCTAGAATTATTTTAATCTGTTTATATCATTTTGTGAATAGTCTATATACTTCTTTTAATATTTTATGGAAAAATTATATTGTACTTCCACAGTTTGCAAAATTCTGTAAATATAAATGATCTCTTTTAATTGTGAAGTCAACACATTTTTTTAACGAAGGAATAATTGAATTATCCGTGCTTGTGTTGTATAATTATCTACCGTTTATCATACTACAAGATTTACTAATTGCAAATGAAATGAATAAGTATATTAACGACTTGAAACGAATTGAAATTGTTGAAACAAAAGTGTTGCACGATGTTAATACACTAAATGAAATATTGGTAACCCCCTTCAAGAACTTAATAATTTTATACCTGAATTTCAGAGGAATTGGCAAAAAATTGGATGAACTTAAACTATGGCTTCATGAAATACATCATGATATTAACATTATTGTTTTAACAGAGACTAGGCAAATATATGACACCAGTGTTCATAATATGAAAGGATATAATTTGATATATAACGAAGGAAACCTGAATCAAAATGATGGAGTCGTAATATACATTAAGCAGGAAATTGAATACAAAAGTGAGGTAAAAATCATACAGAATAAAATTAAAATAATTGAAACCATTTTTAAATTCGAAAACAAAAATATTTTAATATCATCGCTTTACCGCTCTCCTTCCACCTCTGAATTGGAATTCCTTCCAGAATTGGATGACTATTTAGGTAGTCAAGAAATTAACGATAATACTATTCATATATTCATTGGCGACATCAATATAAATGTACTCAAAGAAACAGATGTATCTAATATATATCTTGCTATAATGAGTAGTAATGGTTTTTCACCATATATCAACAAACCCACCAGAATTCAAGGAAAATCTGAAAGCTGTCTAGATCATTGTTTCATAAAAGATCAAAAAATGTATTCAATTATACACCGATAATTTTCGAAACCGACGTTACAGATCATTTTCCCATCATAATTTCAATATCCTCGACTGAGAAAAAAGAAGTTAGTTCACCTTTTACAAAATACAAATATTTTGTTGTAGAAAAAAAATTAATACACTACGCTAAGATGTAAACATGGCTGGATATGCACACGAATGAAGATATTGACAAATGTACCAATATATTTATAAAAACTGTTTTAAACCTGATTGAAAAAAGTACGAACAAAGTTAAAATAAAACATAGTGAAGCAAGGAAAAATATCTGGATGACCAAAGGCCTTTTGAAATCTGTCAGGAAGAAGGAAAAACTCTATAAATGCATGAAAAGAAGCCCCACACCCGAGAACATATCCATATACAATCAATATAAAAATAAATTCGGAAAACTTGATTGAAAATGAGGGGGAAATTGCTAATATATTTGTGGAATTCTTCACGGATATCGGCGAAAAATTAGCAACAGAAATAGAAAAAAAAGGCAATAAGAAATTATTCCCAAAAAAAGATTTTCCAAATCGTTTTTCCTGGAAAATGTCACAAAAGAAGAGGTTGAAACGTGTATACTGACCTTGAAAAATAAAAAGGCACCAGGACCAGATGGTATAAAATTAGAATACCTCAAAATAATAGCTCTCCACTTAGCGGAACCGCTAACCCATATCATAAATAAATGCTTTGCCACCGGTGTGTGTCCTGTAGCCTTCAAAAGCGCAACAATAAAGCCTATTTTCAAAGGTGGGGAAGCGCTGAATGTGACTAACTACAGACCTATTTCACTAATTTCGAACCTTGCCAAAGTATTCGAAAAACTTCTGAAAAAACGCATGCTGAACTTCCTAGACAGAAACGAAATGCTCAGTAAAAATCAGTTTGGCTTCACCATCGGAAAGTCCACAAATGATGCTATTTTGTCAGTAACGAACGAAATCAACTCAAATATGGACAGTAATGAGAAAACTCTTTGCATATTTGTGGATCTGGCGAAGGCATTCGATAGAGTTAGTCACGTTCAGCTCTTGGACACGCTGGAGGAAATAGGCTTCAGAGGTATGCCCTACATGCTTCTGAACAATTACCTGAAAGGCAGAATACAGAGTGTCAGAATATCTGACTCACAAAGTGAATCTAAAACAATGAAATATGGCGTCCCTCAGGGAACAGTGCTTGGGCCGCTTCTGTTTAATATATACCTGAATGGACTATTCAATCTGGAGTGCGCTGGTAAGATAGTTAGTTTTGCGGATGACACTGCAGTTATATACAAGGCAAACAACTGGTAGCTAGTGAAAAAAGTTGCCGAAAAAGATTTTAAAAATATAATGGAGTGGAGTGGAGTGGAGTGGACAGTCAATGTCCAAAAAACTAATTATATAGCCTTCGCTCCAAACATGAGGTACTTACCTCAGTACGATTCTCTTTCGTTGTCTCTGGGAATTGATGTTGATGTACACATTCGCTCAGTTCCAAGCGTTAAATACCTAGGAATTTACCTGGACCAGTACCTAAGGTGGGATGCACATATTAACCATGTGATGAAAAAACTAAGATTCGTATTATATAAATTCAAATACCTGTCAAAAATTTTCACAATACAGTATCTAAAAATCTTATACCACGCATTGGCAGAAAGTCACCTTACATATGGTATCCTAGCGTGGGGAGCTGCCTATGAAAACCACCTGTCAGACTTGGAAATCTTGCAAAAATACATAATGAAAACAATGTACCATAAACCCCGCTCACATTCCACTGAAAAATTGTACATGGAAACAGAAATTTATGACATACGACAACTTTTCATCAAAAATATTCTTCTCAGAGTTCAGAAAAACAAACACGATCTAGTCGAGATTAGTCACAATTACGATACAAGACGTAAAACTTCATCAGTTCATGTCCCCACACCTGGAAACAGTTACATGATGAAGTCCTACCTGTACCTTGCACCCAAAATTTATAATGCCATTCCAATAAACATGAAAACAACTCACTCGCCAACTCAATTTAGGAAATATCTTAAAAACTGGTTGCTATGTACTCCTCGTGATCAAATACGTAAAATATTCGACACCCAACCATTGTGAAAAAAAGTAATTAAATAAAAATATATTTGATAATCAAATTATTATTATTAATCAAAACCACTTAATTCCTCCTTTCTGCCAATAACTCATTTGTGGCTCACTACGCCACTTACTTATTTTCAATCTCGTTATGAATGTTACCAGTATTTAATAATCATGTGTGAAATAATGTACCTACATCATACTACACCATACTTGTTTTTGTTCCTGTTTTTGTTAGTTTTGTATGTTTATCATTTTAGTATTCGTTAGTTAAAAGCCACGCACAGGCTCGTCCTTCTGTGGTCTTTCCATATTTATTTACAGCATTATTATGTAATTGTGTGAATAAATATGTTATTATTATTATTATTATTATTATTATTATTATTATTATTATTATTATTATTATTATAATGTTTGTTTCCTCTGATCACAGCTCAGACAGAGATTAATATTGCAAAAACTGATATTTAATAGTCAGCAAACCAAAAGACGAAATTGTCTTGAAAAATGGGGGTTATGAAATGCCTGTTGTGCCCCACGTTCCGCGCCATGTTTTGAAAAATATGGGTCACGTCTGGGCAAACATGCATTAGACTGAAGAGGAGGGGAGGATGGAAGCTCTACTTGAGTTTGGCGGTTTTCACGAGCTTTTCTCATCTGTTTGAATTCAACAAACCACTTCCATTCCTCTTTCTCCTCCTCAGACATCACTTGCCGAAAAGCAGGGATTTCGCTATTCGTGCGGGCCGTTTGATGAACGTTTCCGCGTGCAAGTGGACCCCTTTCAAGGCTGTTCCCTGTGCTAGCTCGGGAGACATTGAGACCCGAAATCACTGAAATATTGTCAGGAGTTCGGGGGCGGTTTTGGTCAAACATTCTCACTTCATTCATTCTCGACTCTATTTGCGAGTCTGCAGAAATATTAAGTGGACTGGAGGTCCCTGAACGTAACGTATTACGTTCTAAATTCTGGAATGCTTCCAAAATTCGGCGTGGAGTGCCGGTATTTTTCGGGGTTTGAAATTCCCCAGCGGGTTGGCCGCCGAAAGTCAAAAAACTAGGTGAGGCCCTCAAAGACCTATTATCAAAATTTTGAGCTGAAATTTCCCTCAGACTCAAATCACGCCCTGTATTCTGATCAACAGAAAAATTGAATCGAGATTCATCATCATTGTCTTCATCAGGACAGCCCACAACGTGACTTTTATCCACATTCACATCATCCATACTACAATGCAGAGTTTAACCTAGGAGATGCAAATAAATTTAAATGAACCGGTTTTTGAGAATCCAGGTGGTAACTAGATTCTGTAGCGTTATTTTCGACGCGACGCGATTCAACAACTAATTGTGAGCGCTTCGGGAGAAATGCGTGGGGCTCGCCTTCCTTGACGGCCACGCTTGGTGAAACCCTTGGGTTTCTATTTATTGTGGGGCTCTCCAAACTAGAGCCAAAAGAAAAATTACTTTCAACAGAAAATGTACCACTTATAGGAGCAGTTAGGATGGGCGGTAAGGCCGGATGTTTCTCAAACAGAGAACAATCAAGAGCTTGGTTAGATATAAAACTCGTGAAATTTTCAGCGGGGTGAAGTACACAAGAAGTTGGTTGAACTTTTGTTTGTCTGCGAGTCCTCGGACGTAAATTGTAGGACATTAGGGGAATGTCAAAAGTGAAGTTACTTCCTAAGAAAAAAAATAATCGCGTGCCGTGATTTATACTTAGTAAATTCCCCTAAGACAGAACTAAACAACGCGTACAATGCTAAACCCTATATTCAAATGATCTCTGAAAAAAAAAATGGGTGAATATCACCTGTGCGGAATTCGCACACAGGCACTTATGCAGGAACGCTATATAAAAATAGTACCCTCAATTAAATGCTGAAAATAAAGGTATGGTTATATTATCCGCTCTGCACTCGGGAACGCTAGTGCCAGGAACGCTTTATATACATAAAAAAATACCCTCAAATAATTGCTAAAAATAAAAGGTAAGGTTATGTTATACGACCTGTACTCAGAAACACTAGTGGCACAATCAATAGTGCCATAAAAACCCTCAAGGAAAAACGCAACACTGCACTGCAATAATAGCAACTCGCAAGCCGGAATAACACTGCACAATAATTAAGCCGTGGCAAGAACTCTGTCTCGCTGACTTATTATCACTTAAAAAAAAAAAATACTGACTTATGCCCGCGTCTCGTTCGAACCGACGTTCGACGCTAAGTCTCTATACCCGCGTCTTGTTCGAACCGACGTTCGAAGCTAAGTGTTATACCCGCGTCTTGTTCGAACCAACGTTCGAAGCTAAGTCCTTTTTCACTACTTTAAAACTCTCCTCTGCCCTATTCGAAAGCTAATTTCCCAGAACCTTCTGCAAGGCATAAAAAAAAACCGTTTTTGTCTGCATACCATATGTCTCCTTTTTCCACAGAACTGCATTCAAAAACATTACTTTTTCTTAAAATCTTCAACATTCGTTGAAGAGGCAAACAGTAAAAATAATATTCTTTAGAATATTTCAGACCCCCTGTGCTGAGAACATCTTTTAGTCCGAAAACAACTCAAGTATTGTTTGCCCGCCTAGAATAGTTAACAGATGTCTTAATCTCTTTTTTTCTCGGTATCTACTTTCTCTAGCTAGGGTGGCCATAAACCAGCGCCAAGAAACGGACGGAATCGTTGAAGTTTTTAAAATTGCGTGTGAAAGGTTTATCGAGCGATTACATATTTCAATAAAGTTGACATATCATTCGCCGGAAGATAATTAATATAGATTTCCACACGACAAAATCAGTCAAATTCATCGAGTCATTTGTGAAGTTTATTGTACAGAAAGTTCATAGTACGGAGAAGTACGGTTTATAATAAAACAAGTTATCATTATTTTTCCGTTCAATTACATCACAAATACAGTGGCGTAGTCAATTTTACTATTTCCTCAATAAAAGTGGATTCTTAAAATTCAGTCTTTTGCAAATTTCCTATTCAATAGGAGTTTCGTTAGCAAGCATTGAACAGAAATTAATCCAACAGCCCCATACGACTTCCTAATTATCTCTGCACAACACCTGGCAAAGCATTTCTACAAGAATACACTCTGCAATGCTTCCTGTAAGATTAAGATTTGTAAGATTTGTTTTTACGAATCTCCCAGGTTTTTTGGAGAAACCCCCTCAAAAGCAGAGCTTGTGCGAGCATGGGAGATACGGAACCCACAGTTTAAATGAAAGTGGAATCCGAACCACTTCAGCTCAGTGACACGCGACCAGGGATCGAACCCGGACCGCCTTGGTGGAAGCTAAACGCTCTATCACCACGACGCTTATAAACAACTAACAAATGTTAATAGAAAAAGGTGTGACATCTGCAGACTAGATTGCGAAAGACTGGATTTTAAAAATCCATTTTCGTTGAGAAAATAAAATTATTATTATTGAGAGTTGCTAACAAGTTATTCGCTTTGATTTATTTGTTTATTCAACATGTAGTCCCAACTACAATTTGTAACAATGAATGTATGAAATCTCAAAACTAATACTTACAGTGATAATAACAATAATAATAATGTAATGATGCAAATACAATATAATAATACAGCAGCAACAGAATTTTGTGTCTTATCCTGTTCCGGAATGTCGGAAAGTTATCAATTTTTTTTCTATAACTATATTCATATTTTCGCGCTCCTTAAATGGCACTAGGCTACCCCCCTCATCACTTCCGCCTGAAACCTGAGAACAAACTACGCAATAGTACCATAGAAATATATATTATATACTTACTCTAGAATGCTAATCCCCTTGTCAAAAGTGTTGTAAAAAGTTCAGGCTAGTCCGCAATGCGCATGCGCGTCATCAGTGATTTTTTTAACAGGCCCGGTTTTAGTAAAGTATTTTGGTACTTGTGAAGATTAACAAATGTTAATTCTGAATCATGGAGAAAAAGGTTGGACACCTCATTGTACTTACGAGTATACCTGTTATTTGTATTTAGCCGATTTGAATACATATTTTCACACATTTATGATCCCAAATATTCAGCAAAGGCCATCAGAAAGTAGAGTACGGTTATTATTATTATTTATCGCTCTGAAACGACTGATTTTTGGTATCACATTCACTTTTCAGCTGTAGTTAACCAACAAAAACCTACGGAACCACCCCAAATCATTGGTGCGAATTTCAAGGAAGCACTGGATTGGATAATAAATTGAAAGTACAAATAACTATGCAAATTTATTCCAGCTAATATCATGAATAATTTCAACTCAAATTGGATTCATAAAATTGGATGCTTGGAAGCTCGAGGTTTCTTTTCTAGAACGATTCATGTCAAAATATGCAATAGCTTTTAATTTCAATCATTTGAAGAGATTAACATGCTATTTCTACGAGTATTTCTGGTTGTATTACCTTAGTGCAATTTCCACAATGGGGTTGCATGAAAAAGTGATGCCAGAAGCATTTTCCTTACCATCAAACAAAAGCACTTCCATATTGACATTCATTTTCTGAGGCGATTCTATGTATGTTTAGTACTTTTTGTAGGAATCTAGAACTCATAATATAAGCGGTGTGGCAGAAAGTGGTATGCCATGCTTGGTAAGTATTTATTCTTATTGCTGCTTATCTCAACATCAGTGTTAGGGAATTGGACATAGATCCATATTTGTTTTTGGGGTTTCAACGATTTTTACATTTATATATGGAAGGACGTTTTTTCTTCCCCATGTAAGTAATTTGTGGTTAGTAGTAGTATATTAATATAGAAGGTTAATATTTGTTGTAGAACCCGTGTAAAGCTGGAGAGGAATTATTGCTGAATCTGAAACATGTAACTCCCCAAATTCTGATACTTGTTCATAAGTTAAAGCTGTGGAGATGATTTTGTGATACTTCTTTTCGATTCGTCTATACTACTCCACCTTGAGTTGTAATGGACTTCTACTAGAGATTATTCGTTTAGATGGGAATTGGTGCTGGGAGGATCACATTCTAACCATCAGTTTAGAAATCTGTAGTTTAACTGGAACCTGTGGAACTGGCCCTAAGCGTTTATCCGGTAGGTAATTCTATTTTACCTACTACTAATATGTAATATCAAACATTACGATACTGATATGAGTTTCGTAATAAGATACTTTACCGCACTAGTGCGGTTAACTTACTTTACCGCACTAGTGCGGTAAAGTAAATTTTTAAATGTCGGTCTATTCAAAGGAAAAGGATAACAAGAATTAATTCATTATAAATTTGAGGATCTATCCAGGGATTTATCAGTTAATAAGGTCTGAATTTTTTAATATCCCAGCAAAATAAACTGATAAAGTTTTCTTCGATACATCACGGACTTTTTTTGAACTGCACCAGTCTTCGAATCGCTTATTATCTTTTCCGTATCTATTGCGGGATTTAGAGGGTACTAGGGTTTGTATTGCGTTATTTACAGCAAGTTCAATATCAGATTCCACAATTTCATAGTCGGAACTCATGTCGATAAAATTATTATACCAAACTGAAGTGAACGCGTCAAAACAGTTTGCAAAATAAATCAATAACGGGCGCAACGCTTGCTTGTTAGATGATTCTAATATCATTTCAGGAATGTTGAATAATTAATTAACATTATTGGTAGTAGGTAAAATAATGTACTATATTGGTATCGTAAATTCATATTACGATACTCAATGGGTTATCAAACTCGGCCTAACGGCCTCGTTTGATAAATTCCCCATCTCATTTCGTAATAAGAATCTTTACGACACTTATATCGTAAATATCTATTATCTGGTACACATTACTTCATTTGGCATCTCCTGAGAAAAAACGCGCTTTTATTCTATTTTCTGTCTAATCGATTGAGGGATTCTGATTGAGGCACTGTGATTGTTCTAACGCTATGGCCAACCGACGTAGGGGTGAGAGACTGCAAATCTAGGGGAGGGCAGGGCATTAAGAATCGATGTTGAATCAAATAGGTTCATGTTCAACCCACATGTTACAAGTAGTAGTACAATATTATTGTAGATGCATACTTCAATTAGGACCTCACTATTGAGGATTAAAACAACTTGAGAGTATTCTCAGAAGACCTGTTAATGATTAGAGTCTTTGACAAGCTGTGACATCTAGAATTCTTTTTCGAATATATTGCAGAATAATGGAGTCATAGAAGCTCTTCTCATTGTGAGAAGAAAATTGTTCTGATCGGACAACATATAGAATCATAACAGTGGTGCCCCGCTTTCAAATGGGCTAATTTGTAGTAGGCCGGTGCCAAAACCAATTCTAACCGCTTGAAATAAGAAAAAAGTGAGTTGTTGAGGTTCCAAATCTTGGGAAAAAAATTATATAAACACGAAAACAGTCAAAATGGAGAAATAAAGATGCAGTTTAGGGGTTGAAAACGTTTTTTTCCGATTTGTAGGGAAACTAAACCTCCCAAAAAATTGAGAAGTTCTTTATTCAACACTTTTTGGCATACATCAAATGAACCGCTAAAATGGCAAAAAACGATTTTTTAGTATTTATATTTTTTCTCGCGTATAAATGATTTAGTTCAGATGAAAATTTGTGGATATATGTTTTTTTTGTGTCCGTTATCTTCCACGAACAATTGTCTTGATATTTTATTGTATTTCGATGGTCTATAAATGACCATTTCAATTTTTGAAATGTCTACTTTAAAATGGTCCATATAACTAGGTGGTTTGTTACGGAAGCGTGGAAGGGCCAACAATTATCTGTTCATTTGATCCTCCATAATTTCGATTTTTATCTTAAAATTTCGACTTTTAACTCGAAATTTCGACTTTTATCTCGAAATTTCGACTTTTTTCTTGAAATTTCGACTTTTATCTCGAAATTCCGACTTTTAACTTGAAATTTCGACTTTATTTCGAAATTTCGACTTTTATCACGAAATTTCGACTTTTATCTTGAAATTTCGACTTTTATCTCGAAGTTTCGACTTTTTTCTCAGAATTTAGATTTTTACCAAAAAATTTCAACTTCTTTCGACACTTTATTCAACATAGGCACATAGAGTGCTTTGAATTCATTGTCTATACTTTCCATCATGCAAGAATAGGTTCATTTTCAACAAAAGCTGTGGAATCGAGTGTTTTTTCAATATTTTCGCTCAAGAGCGAAAATGCTGTCACAAAATGATATTTATGAGAAAACGTCAAATTTGCGTTGAGACCTGAAAGCGTCAAAGGCTACGTTAGATAGCAGTTGTAGAAAAAATAAATAATTTTCAAAAATTAAAGAAAATTGTTCTTTCCGTCATTCAGCTGCACCCTTATGAGCAACCCTCAGGATTCACCAGGAGACTTGTGCGATCTAGAATTGACGAAGGTCTAACCTTTTAACGTGCGATCTCAAAAATTACGACTCTTATCTCAGAGCTGGAATGAAATAGGACACACTTCTTCTCACCAACATTTTTCAAACTTTATTATGCTAATGTCAATATTGGTCTCCGACGTTTTGCTATCGATCAAGCATCAACTGAATTTTATTAAATACAATTTTCATTTCAATGATGTATGATTTATTTATCATAAAAGTGAAAAAAATACGTTAATGACATCATGACGAGAAAGTCAAAGACAAAAGTTTCTTCGAAGAAATTGTTCCAGCTCTGACGGTAATCTCCAAACAAGTTAAATCAGTTGTCGAATTGTCTGAAGTAACTTGGAAAATCCAAATATGTTCTGGAAATTTCAAATTGTAACGAACCGACGCCAGACCTGTCGCCTCACTTGCACAGTACCCGTCACCAGTGTTCACCCGTAAACATCGATGATGTCACCAGTCACGTATATCTGAATGTCAGCTGGCATTTTCTAGAATGCCGAAATCCATCTAGAACCGAACAATCGAACAACGAGCGAATAACTTCAGATCTCGAGAACAATCCCGATAGCGGCCTACTTGGATATAAATAGGAAGCCACAATCAGAGAGGGCAGATACAGTTAGAGTTCAGCTTAGACAATCTGGTTTGATATAATATAAATTATGATATATATGGTATAAATCAGTATTAATATTTCAAGTGTAAAAATAAATGAGAACGTTGACGCTATTTTCATTGCAAAATGGCATTTTTATGCAAATTTTTTCCCATTCAATGAAAACTGTATGTATTACCATTGTCTATTACCGTTATATCTCCATGACGATATATTTTGGACTGACTGAGTATGAACCTTAAGCAATTGATTATTCGTTAATTATTCGATAATTGTACTTTTCTACGTGCACACATTTTTTGATAGATAGATATATTAATTCACCTCAAAAAATTACAAAATTAGTAGCGATACAATAAAAATGCACACAATTAGTATGTTTAGGTACGTCACAGAAGGTATAGTAGTTAAATATATGAGACACATTTTTATTATACAGATTCCCAACAATACACATATATAGGCATACGACGAGGTTTAACATGGCACATCAACGATCACATCAATAAAATGTTCGCGTTTGTATATGAAAAGATTCAATTAATTATTTGTCAATAAAAAAAATTGATTTTCCTTTCCGAATTTAAAAATCAAATAAGGAAATTGGGGATCACTCCCTAGCATGGATTCAAAAGCAATGATTGCTTCAGGCTATATTTCAGTTTTTTAGTTGTATAAAGTTGCCATTCCGTTGGTATATGGTAATATAATTTCAATGGCAGGTATTCAGTTAGACTCCACGTTTTTTCAAAATCTATCTTTGGCAGTCTGTAAAGATCCTTGTTCCAGGTATCATGATCATGAACTTCCGTTCCAGAAATGAACCTACTTTTGTTTTTATGTATCCACAGAATCGATTCCATTATATTTATGCAGGGAAGTGTTAATATTTGAAATTTCTTGGTAGAAGTTGAAATTTCGAGATAAAAGTCACCTCATATGGGAAAATGGCTCTCCGTCAAATATCTTGAATTTTTGATATGTTGTAAAATCGATCATTCTGATAAAATGTTTCAATGGGCGCAACACCATCCTATGACTAGTTTTCGAGATACAGGGTGTTGAATATGAAAAATATTCACTTTTCATCACTCCGAATCTCCCAAGTTATGATTCAGTTCTAATTTATCTTTTGTGGCATTATCATCACATCCTTGTATGACGAATTTATGAGAAATTCATTTTAAAATCTTTCCGTAGTACAGGGCGATTTCACTTGATAATAATGCTATTTTGAGACTTTCATAATTCTGTTGTTTTATGAAGAGAAAATGCGAAAAAATTAAACACATGCTTTGGGTTGTTTTCACTGAAAGAGATGACAAAAATCCAGAAGATCCAGCACTCCCCATTTCGGGATATTATTGTACTTGTAAGTCAGGTACTAGGACTTTAGGAACTTGTGCGCATGTTGCTAGCGTAAAATGGTTTTTGGGTTACGCTTGATATCAAAGAAAACATACATTTTCCATCAAATCGTCTTTTAGATTTCATAGGTGATGCTGCAAATAGAATGCTTCCAGACGACATAATATCGGTCCATAAATAGTTTAATTCAATTGGTTATTCTCTCATTTGTGAATGTTCATAAGAATCTTCTTCTAATTCGTATTTGATAATAGTTTTTGGTTATGGAAAAATTCATTTTTCCATCAAGTATTTTTCTTCTGTTGTCGTCATGATATGTCATGCACATAGCTCGTGCCAACCCAATTAACAAATTATATCCTTTATGGATATCTAGTGCTAGCATGGAGTGCACACCGACCACCCGGGGTGGTGCTGTAGGTGTTTCTGGGTTTTCCTACAGCTGAAAAGTGAATACGCCACCAAAAATCAGTCGCCCCGGAGCGCCACGGTAAATAATAATAATAGCCGTCCTCTACCCGCACTGGCTATGCCTTTGGGTACACTCTCTGAGTGTTTACGAGGGGCTATTATTAGTATTATATTATTATTATTCAAGTCGCTATATCCGCGGATATGGATATCCGAAAGATATATCACATCTCGTTAAACTTCTATCAATTTATGTATGAATATATACAGGGTGATTCCTAAGTTGATACTTTTTTTAACTGTGTATAGATTTCTTTAAATTAAACAGCTTTTTCAAATAACTCATTATTAACGTGTTACCTACCTGATAACACTAGTATCCTACGACATACATCCTAATGACATGTTCCTAAGATTTATCCACTTGATATGTTCCTTATATCGTTACATTCAACGGATATTCATGTGACATATTATATCCGATTCCTAGCAGACCTCTTGAGACTCCTGCATTATCCATGACGGACATCTATATTATAGTGGCCGTTCAAGTTGTTATTGGTTAATTATCCATATTTCTAGTGATACGGTACGCTATTGTACGGTTTTATAACTGATCACTATTTTATTGAAAAATCGAAATCTCAAATAAGAGGGCCGATGAGGAATAACTATAGCAATCCCGCCGAAAACTGGAGTGAAAATATAGCAATGGGGAAATGTACAAATCTTAGATTTTTTCACACTTTTTCGTCTTGTATATGAAAAACCCGTCATGCGATTCCGATGAAAATTTTCTACAATATGGATGAATGTATTTCAAGTCTTCCCTTGAAAAAATATCGCTACCTTTTTGGACTCCCTTAGGAGCTATAGGGTGATGAAAAAAATCAAGTTTTTTATATATTAAAGTATAACTAATTTTTCAAATTGACATCATTCGACTCTGTTCACGATGAAACACATCATTCAACATCCTTCTCGAGAATTTTGTCATTTGTCATTTTGTCATTTTGGTTTTTGGGACACCTTGTAGTAATAATACAAGGTGTCCCAAAAACCAAAATTCATTATTTTTCCATATTCGTGACTCATCTTGTATAAATTGTATCAACTGTGATGATAGATGAAATGAATTTATAATATTATGAGATAATTCTAAGTTTTTTCGAATTTTCTCCTCACAAAACAACAGAATTATGAAAGTCTCAAAATAGCATTATTATCAAGTGAAATCGCCCTGTACAGCGGAAAGATTTTGAAATGAATATCTCATGAATTCATCATACAAGGATGTGATGATAATACCACAAAAGATAAATCCGAACTAAATCATAACTTGGGAGATACGGAGTCATGAAAAGTGAATATTTCTCATATTCAACACCCTGTATCTCGGAAACTAGTCATAGGATGGTGTTGCGCCCATTGAAACATTTTATCAGAATGATCGATTCTATATAAAAAATTCAAGAAATTTGACGGAGAGCCATTTTCCCATATAATGTGTGCGGGGTCCTTTCGAGATAAAAGTCTAAATTTCGAGATAAAAGTTTAAATTTTAAGATAACAGTCGAAATTTCGAAATAAAAGTGGAAATTTCAAGATAAAAGTCGAAATTTCGAGATAAAACTCGATATTTCGAGATTAAAGTCGAAATTTCGAGTTAAAAGTCGAAATTTCGAGGTAAAAGTAGAAATTTCGAGTTAAAAGTCGAAATTTTGAGATAAAAGTCGAAATTATGGAGGACCAAATAAACAAATAATCGTTGGCCCTTCCACGCTTCCGTAGTTTGTTGATTGTTAAAGCTAGTAAAATTGAGAAAAAGTCTCTCTGAGTCATGATTTTCTTAATATTCTCAATTATTCTTGATTTTCTTCATTATATTCATAACAAAAAGTAGTTTATAATGAATGATTCATAATAAAATATTGGATTACATAATTACAATACAAAATTAATTCAAAAATATTCTTTTAATTCTTTTCTACAACTATTGAGAATCATTGAAAATATTGAGAAAATCATGATTCAGAGAGACTTGTTGTCGTTTTCTCTCAATTTTGAGCGGTTTAACGATCAATAAACTTGATAGACCATTTCACAGTAGACATCTCAACGAACGAAATGATCATATATCAGGCTCTCGACATACAAAAAAACACCAGAACAATTGTTCGTGGAAAATAAGGGTATTTTTTTTCGAAAAATTTACATAATTCGAGAACTCGTCGTCTCCTGAATGGCAAAAATTCCTTCCCATTTGACACCAAAATAAACATATTTTTACAAATTTTGCTCTGAATCGAATAATTTATATGCGAGAAAAAAAATGTAATGCTGAAAAATCGGGTTTTCACTATTTTGACAGTTAATTTTGGGTTATGTTGAAAAGTGTTGAATACAAGAGTTTTTGTTTTTTTATTACCTATAACTTTTTTCCTAAACATTTTCCGCTAAGAGGTCACGTTTTGCCGCAAATCGCATAAACTGTTTTCAACCTCTTGACTGCATCCCCATTTCATCATTTTGAGTGTTTTCGTGTTTAAATATTTTTTTTCCAAAAGTTGGAACCTCAACATTTTCCACCTGCTCCTTGCCTGTTACTTTTTTCCTATTCCACAAAAATTATGGGCACCAGTCTAATAATAGCCTGAGACAAAACAAATTACGAAGACAGAGATTATAGAAAAATGTCACTTAAAACGGTAAACACATTCCACTGATACTTGTTCTCGAACAATTTTTCCCATCGATTCTTCCAAATGAAATCAGATTATTAACGCTTGGCTACTCAAATCTGCAAATTGCCTGATTATCCCACTTCCCTTAATGAAAGTGTAAAAATCAATTAGCTCGACAGAATTATCCCGCTTCATTACTTTCGAATGTCCAACCAGTAAATCGCAGCACGCTTCAGGATTGCTAATTTCCAACAATTAGGTCTGCTATGGGGGCGAATCAATATATTATACAACAGAAGGTGTAGGGTCTTGTCTTCACTATATTGAATACGGAACATGACTTGAATTGTTTATTGGAAGTTGGTTTTCGTAAATGGTTTCTTTTATTTCCACTCTCAACTTGATGGTTTGAAATCTAGTAGTGCTAATGAAAGAATTTTTAATAAAAGAGCATGTTATTTTTTTCATGAACAGTTCGGGTTCAACGGAAATGTGTCAACATACGATGTCATTCAACTAACGTATAAACTGGAAAAGCTTTTATTCCGACTTGTCATAATGACATTATTATGGATTTCATTTTTAGTGTCAAAATGACATACTTTATAGGACTGAGTACTATAATGATTCATTAGAGTACCAAGGACTATAATGAAAAAAATATAGACACAAAATTTTTGTGGGAACACCAAGTTTCGTAATTGGCATAAAATTTTTCATATATGCCTTTAGACTTTTCGGGCAACAAACCAACAACTGCTTCATTGGCCTATTCTTCGATATCGGATGGTAAGTTATCCAAATTGAAACGTTAAAATTATGAATTTAAAAAAAATGCTCGATGAACTGATACCTAGTCTGAAAATCTTCACAGCTAGTACCATAACGATCGTCATTATGATCCTTATATCATAAATATCTATTAGTGTATTAAGAGCGCAAAGTGATTGATTGCCACTCGAAAAAGAGACAAGAGAGTTAGGTAATCTTTCGAAAGCAACAATGACACGTTGTGCTCGCAATATACACAAGATTTTTTCTACAAACGCATCTCTTAGACATACAAACGATCGACACTTCATTCAACAATAGGCACTTAATATTATCTATAAGAAAAATTAACAATCGATAGTGATCTCGAATATATAAGCTATCCAAATATCCAATTAGTTTCATTACTAACAAGAGGAAAATGACTTGCTTGAGAACAAAAAGTTCCGAGAGCCGAGATCGAACCCGTTGTCTACAGGTCATAAATTTGAAATATGCAGCGCGTAACCATAGCGCTACTGTAGTTGCTTAAAGTGCTTTGGGTTTATTGTCAATACTTTCCATCATGCAAGAATACGTTCATTTTCAACAAAAGCATCGTATCAACTTAAACTGAAGCTCTTGTTCCTGGCGCGCCATTTTAGATACTGCACTTCCTGCGTGGGTTGGCTCGCGCGTATTTTCCAACAAAATCTAGAATATACTATATACTAGTAATTTTACCAGACTATAAATCCTTCGACTGTGTTGATCACCATTTGATTTGTAAAAAGTGTCTACTTCGGTTTCCCACTTGAGTAATCGTCGATAACGTGTTATTTTGGAGGATCAACTTTCGGACGACGATTCTGTTAGATAGCCTGAAGGTTGTATTCTCGGACCTCTGCTATTTTCATTCTACATTTCTGATTTCCATAAATTTTCTAGCTATTGCAAGATTTATCACTATGCCGACGCCACACAACTCGTCTACAATTACCTGTTCGATGAGGATGAAAAAGCGTCAATAAATGTTTCGTAATTTTTTTCGGTTCTAAACGTAAGACAACAGCAGCTCCTCAGATAATGAACATCTGCATGAATAATGGGGAGCTAGCGACTTTGAATTAGTGCTCAAAGTTCCTATGGTACACTTAAGAAACTTTCTTCTCAGCGTGACATCTTACTTAAATCGACTAAAATAGAACTTTGTGAAACTCAAAATTTTCCCAAGATTGCGTATTGCGATTATGTGTACCACCATGCTTTACTTGTTTTTGATACGAAAAAACTTCAATTGATACAAAATTCCTATGTTCGAGTTTGACAGGGTTGGTACGAAATCGGTTGGTTGAAGGTAGATATGACACGCAAAATACTTGAGCTCTTATGGTTTCATATGCCCGACGGAATAGTCCATTGTAACTTCCCGTATCAGCAAAAATTTTTACTAGAGATTTCTTATCGAAATACTTCAGTCTCCTGTAGTTTTGCTACAATTATATCCGAACAGATGCAGAAATTACTCAGAGAACCTGGCAAAACGAAGAAAAGTCGGTCTCGTATAGGTCCTTGGAAACTCAATAGAAGAAATGTCATAAAAACAGTTTATAAAAATATGGCAGGTCACACCTGATACAAAATTACTCTGCACTGATCCATCAGAAGAAAACTGCATTTGGGAGCTGTTGAATCACTCCAAAGAAGCTGGCAGCTGAACCCAAACATGTTGGTGCACTAAGGTCCCAATCTGGGAGACCAACAATAAGTTGAAGAGCACATTGTCTAGCTTGATTTTTTCCTTATGAGACACCATAGCTTTGTCAGTGGTCCTTCAAACAGTGGTCAGCTTTTGGTTTTACCTCCCCGAACTGCATTTGTCTTGATCCCGTTTGACCTTCGCAATGACGTAACATATGCAGTGCGGTCTCTTCTGCTTCCTGACAGAACCTGCAAAGGCTTCTCTTTGTCAGACTTATCAGGCACATATGTCTATTGAGCCGGCAAGGGTCCGTCAACAGACTTCTAACATCCTTCCGTTTGCGGCTCTGCAGGTCTGCCGTGAAATTGGGAGGGTGTCCCTTAGCAAACTCTTTTGCCTGCCTAATTCCCCATAATTCTACCTTACTGGTGTTTTGGTTTACATTCATTTATTCCTGGATGTCTTTAAATTTGCTTTCTAAATGCCTCAAAAGTGCTGCAGCATCTGCCTCTTCGTTTCTCAGATATCAGGGTATCCAGGCAAACATCACTCTGTTGCGGTGACCCAATTCGTTTATGGCGATCAAGCAGTCGTAAGCGTCAAGAGTTGAGAGCTTTCATTGCTGCTTGGCTGTCAGTGGAAACAAGTAAACGGCAATGGTTTTATTTCCAGCCTTCTGCCTAAGAAACTCACTGACATTGTAATACGTATTTGGCAGCCACCTCTGTCTGTTGCATGCTGTCATAGGCTTGTCGAAATTTCGATTCATCTTTCAGCCCCGTATGTTTCAGCTCCGACTTCTTCGATAGTCTTTGAGCAATCTGTGTACAAGGTCTCCTCCTCTTTTTCAAGTTGGCCCTTCTCCAAGCCTTTTCTGCTGGGGATGGTTGTTTTAAATGTTCTTTTGAAATATTATTTGCAGATCATATTGTCCAAGGGCATTCCTAAAATTGGATCTGTCTTCGATTCCTCATATGGTTACCTAGGCCTGTCCGATGTGATGAGATTATTGGAGTTTTTCCCTTCAGTTTTAAATGAGTCATAGACCTGGTTTCTCTTTGAATGAAAACGTGCAGTGGTGGTATGTCCAGTTGGGATTGTTTCAGTTGAAAAATTAATTGTTTCCTTATGATCAATAGAGACAAAATACGAGTTGTAAAAGTTTATAATTGACAACCACATTGAGTTTGTTTTTTATTGAAACAATAATCGTAGGTAATATCCCAAGACCATGAAAAATAGCCTACTATTATTTTTTTCATAATTCTATCGAGAGTACCTTGTATTTTGACAATCAAATGAGACCATATGAACATTAATAATCTGAATAACTCCTGAGAGCTTTAGCTCGAGGGAGTTATTCTTTCAACAGCCATTTTGTAGCAGAAGATAACTCAAAACGAGTTATTTCAATTTTAGCTATGTCAAAATTTGACACTTATACAGAAAAAAAGAGCCGCGAATATCCCTTTGTTTACATGAATAGCCGTGTTTACCTAAATATCCACTTGTTTACCTAAATAGCCGCTGAAATCACACATCATGTGACTTCAATTATGGAATTTTATTGGTGCAGCCATGTGTGGATGAAATAATCGTAGGTAATATCCCAAGACCATGACAAATAGCCTACTATTATTTTCTCCATAATTCTATCGAGAGTAATTTAATGAGACCATATGAACATTAATAATCTGAATAACTCCCGAGAGCTTTAGGTCGAGGGAGTTATTCTTTGATTATTAATGTTCATATGGTCGAATTGAATTGTCTCAAAATACAAGTTACTCGAGATGAATTAAAGAAAATAATAGTCTGTATTTGTCATGGTCGAGTGATATTTAGGAAGATTATTTCATGAACAGCATCAGATCATTTATATACTCGATCATATACGTATAAGTTTTTGCATCACGCGCATTCCTAGCCCTTTGGAATTCGATATCTTCAAATGGATGTATCTTACGTTTATGTTTGTTGAAGTAAAATTCCTGGAGAGATTTCACAGCTGAATTCCACATCACTTTAACTATTTACTCTTTATATTCCTCGCTATTTTCCTTACGCATATTCCATGCCCAATCTTTGAGGATTTCGGCGATCATCATCATAAATTGTCTCCAGACAGACTCTTTACTCTTCATGGTATTTTCTGGGATGGATTCGCTTATATATACATTAATTTCTGTCATAGAAGATAACCCAAAACGAGATATTTCGATTTTGAGCGACTGAGTTATGTCAAATTCTGACACTTATACAATAAAAAGAGATATTTGTTCACATGAATAGATGTGTTCACCTAAATATCCGCTTGTTTACATAAATAGCCGCTTATATCGCATATCATGTGACTTCAATTATGAAATTTCATTGGTTTAGCAATGTGTGAATGAAATAATCGTAATTATATATGCAGAAACAACAAAATATCCAAAGATGACTATGTAGAATGTACGTTCTAATTTCAACACTTCCCATTACACCGGCTGTTATGAAATATGTGAGTTTGTCTAGATATAAAACGAGACATTAAATCAAAGATGATTAGACGTATTCAGGCGAAGGAAATTTTGGAACTATTCACAATCAGCCTTATCGATGCAGTGTCTCCTCATTTTCAATGATAGAATGAACCCACAAAAAGAAAAGTTTTTTTGATTGAACAATTTAGTCTGAATGAAATTATTGAGAATCGAGCAATTTTACTTTTTAATTCAGTTTTTCACGCTCACTTTCCATGACCACACTCCACTGCCCCGAATAGATCCATCAACTTGTACACACTTTTTGAGCTTCCCGTTTTCCTTGAGGCAGCCTCTTTATCGCGATCGACGCAGACAAATTAATTTCTACCCTTGGGCGGTCTAATTTATCACAGCCTATTTACAAATAACCAATTAAGTTATCGGTGAAAAGCAACGGAAGTGGCAAATATCCTGCACGGATGTTCTTGGATTAGGTATGCGCAGTCACGCCATGTTTTTCCTTATTTATGAGGATTTCATTGGATGGATTTCCTAATAGAAATACTCGGAAAAGGTTCTCAAAGAGGTGCAATTTGGAATAAGTTGATCGCATTAGTGGTCCGATGGATGAGGAACAGGTGGAATTGAACGAGAGGTTGAGTGTGACAGGGTAATCTGAATTTTTGTGGATCGTTATAATAATGAAACTGATAATTTTTAGTTCTTTCGTTGAAATATACACAACGAGTAATGAAATAATTCACATATTAAACTAGTTATTCATTAAGGAAGAAAATGTCAACAGTGTGTAACTGAATCTATGACAATAATTTTTTAATTGATGCAGCCGAAAATTTATGAAAATCCATGTTAATATCTATAATGAAACTATAACTGAAATGATTTTCTCTAAAGAGGTTCATAAAACAACGACAAATGTTTCGCTCTACAATAGCTTCTTCAACTGGAGAAGATATTCTATATATTGTCGTGAACTCCAGCAATGCCCTTTGAATTGTTTTAGTGCACTGATCTTTTGTTTCTTGTTATTAATTGATTTGGTCATGACTGCAGGTCATTATCAATTGCGAGTTTGATGACTAGCGAATTGTATGACCGTAACTGTACACACCACATAAAAATAAAACATTTCTATATATATATAAATATAAGGTGATTGGAATCAAGATGGTTAGTAATAGACTCCTATAGAGGAGAGAGCCCTAGTGCTCAGTTAGCCTCATAGGCTAGGCCCTTTTGGCCTTAGCTGTAAGTATTGGTTGAGTGATAGTTTTAGGTAAGAGATGTTTAAGGTATTCCATATTTTATCATTGAATGTCCCTTATGTTACAATGTGTATATAACTTTCCCCAGTATCCCTGTTGTATAATAAATCTCTATATTCCTTTGCTATCCCTTGAGTTTCAATAGCTACTATCTGTAGCTACACCCCAAGTCGCATTTAGTATAAGGGAAACAACCCTTTATACGACTTAGGATGCTACCCTAGCAGCCCTAGTAGCGACATATGGTGGAGGCTGCCGTGGTTTAGTTTGTGGATTCATTCTTCATAATGAACCAATTTTTATTTTGTTATATGTATATTTGAATAGTGGTACAATCAACTCAATATAATTGTTTACCTTGAAGTTCATAGACTTTGAACTTGACCTAGCTCCGGTTCAACTAGGTAGAAATTGCTGATCCGTATGTTTTGTTTTTGAATGAATCTCTCCCAAGTATTGTGCAACAATAGCATTTCTGAATGAAAATAATATTTGACGAAAGTACGCCATTTCGCAATCAATAAATAAAGATTAAATAAATGCTAATGATGTAAGGTTATAATGATTTACTTTATTAAATTAATTGTATTCTATTGTTGTTCCCTCACAAGAATAATTTGTGTGAAGTTGTGCTATCTTGGGTATACGGTTTATGAGAGTAACAACGTGTAGTTACAAATTTAATACTACTTCACACTGAAACTCTAGCTCCCCCCTGGCCCCTAGCAGATGCATTATTACCCAATAGGAGCAGAAAACGATTTGTCAGAATAACGAAAAAGGAATTTGTAGAATCCTTGGTGTATTCTGCATACACGGTTATGTCAGATAATTTGACAATGAAACAGCAACTGGAGGTCGTATTGAGTAAGCTTGTGAGAAAAGAATTTGTTGAATCCTTGGTGTATTATAATACACGGTTTTGTCAGATAATTTGACAATGAATCGAGATTGGAAGTCGTTTGAATGAGCTTATTATGATGATTTATTTTATGTTGTAGGAATACCTATGATGAGAGAAGTTGAGTCCAGTTCTTATGAGTATCTAAAAAAAATGCGAAAACGGATATGATTCATGTAGATTGCAAGCCATGTGTATATACAATAGCTCTTTTTATCGATTTGGATCTTATAGAAAAAGTAGAGTTCGTATGAAAACGACATATGGTGGAGGCGCCGTGCTAGTCCCGGGGGGGTTGATTCTTCATAATTAACCCCACCCATCCCTTATTATTGCAACCATAGTCTAAGGACTATGATGGAGGCGCAGTGCTCGTCTCGGGGGGGTTGATTCGTCATAATTAACCCCACCCCCATTATTACTCCACCCATAGTCCAGGACTATGGTGGAGACGCCTTGCTCGACTCGGAGGGTTAATTCTCCATAATTAACCCCATTCTGCCCCGTTTCATCCCAACCATAGCCTAAGGACTAGGATGGATAGGCTTTGCTCGTCCTAGAGGTTGATTCTTCTTAATTAACCCTATTCAGAATTTTGTACAAAATGTTCCGCGGTATCTACCTCTCAGCCAGGAAAATATAAATGTGAACATATAAATGGGTGAATCTGTGGTGATATTTTTTTGTCCTTATAGAGCAAAGTTTTTTTTCCCCTATTGTGTATTGCTAATATAAGAGTTTACTTTTAGTGAATATTCAAAATGAGTTTGAGTAGTTGGGCCAACTTGTGTCTAATTTTAGTAACTTATTTTCTCATGTTCAGAGTAATGTTGTACCAAACCATGAACATATATCCAATAAATTTCATTAAATACTCGTTGTGAATTGATCAGGGTTCAGTTGTATACCTGCCTCCCAATAGATGGATAGATAGTTTTACTGTGTCAGAAAAATTACATTTTCGTCACAAGGGCTCGGTTTACATGCTAACTCGATTCAATGGAACATAAATATAGTAAACGAGGTAGCTACATTGACAAAAAAAGTAGTGATGCAGAGTTACACGAATTTCTATATTGTACCTAGTTTCCACCATTTGAACAGTAATTCATTCAAAGTGAAAGATCGCAACTTCATAATATTCATCAAGGACTTCGCAAGGTTTGTTAAGTGTGAAAAGTTATGGGTATTCAGTAGAAGTACAAGATAATCAATATCACCGATTTCAGAGAGAATAGCATTTTGTCTTATGCCTCAGTCACGTGTAAGTTACACAAATTGAACACTTCTCTGACGTGCCAATTCGGTAAAAGAAGTCATAAAACGAGAACATCAAGACTTTTTGAATCGAGCAATAAAATGCGTTAGATAGATTTGTGAGGGAATATCGTTTTGTGTTCAATGAAAGTTTATTGTTCTATCACTGCTTTGTTGGGCCATTTAGGAGTACAATAATAGAATAGTTATTTATCAGTTTTTGTCGGGATCATATCTATACCGTTGGCCCATGACACTAGAATTGTCGATTATCTACGACGGTATGCCCTTCAAGGTTATGAATATTGAGTTGAATTATCAGAAAAAAGTGGTTTGTTGGATCAGTACCCGGTCGCCCACCTTCCTGTTCAATCAACTTCCGGTTGAAAGCAATGTTGAAAATGTTATTATAGAAGCAGCTGTACCAATATATTGAAATAGTCGGAGCTAGCTAAATCAACCGGCTCTTGCCGATTTGCATACGTCTAGGTCGGTCCCCAAGGGCGGCATACGGACCGAAAATTACGCTTCACCGACGGTTCCCTTAGATTATTAACGAAGGAATGCCCTTTGGTTAATCCTTCAATTTTTACCCATCATTCAATGTTATAACATTTGCATACAATTTGGGAATGCGAACTTAGCCGTATTCGAAGGAAAGGTGACGTCATTGACGACAGGGAGGGGGGCGACCGGGTACCGATCCAACAAACCACTTTTTTCTCGATCATCCAACCTAATCTTCATGTCCCTTGAAGGGTATACCTTCGTAGATAATCGACCCCCCTAGTGTCATGGACCAATGGCCTAATCGCTTTCTGAAGTGAAAGATTATCACAGGAAACGGCAATACAATAATTTTTCAATTTGTTGATGAATTTTTATAAACCATTCATGAAACTAACTGCGAAGGAACAGAAGGGTACCTAATAATATCACCAGAAAGCTACTAGAAATCGCTTTGGTCCTCTGAGTTACAATGTCGTATAACTTAAAATTTTTAAGTTTCTAGTTCATCCTTTTAGATAGTTTGTAATTTCACTCTGAGAACGTTCTCAACAATGATCTAAATACCAATTTGGTTTCAAAGAACAAAATAGTCATGATCGCAATGTTAACTCAACAGATTGGCCTTTTGACAGTCGTAATATAATGATAATGAAACTTTGTTACCTGAAAATCACAAAGCCAATTTGATAGTTGTTTAGTGAACAGATTCAGCAGAAGCAAATCCAAATTGTCAGTTTTAATATGGCGCAGAACAATATTTTGAGAAGTACAGGTGTTTAAAGTCTGAACGACTTCATTTAATTCCATACTAATATTTGCTGACAGAAATGGTAATATGTGAGCAAATGCTTTACCAAAAGCTCTTGAATTAACGGCAAAAACCGCTGTCGATATTGAATTTATTAGGGGTAATCAATTAGGTGGGGTCATAAAACTCCATCCGAGCGAATATATGAAAATTATACGGTTTTTGCTGCATCCATTTCCCTTGATATTTTCCATATTCCAATAGCCGGACAGCTCCAACCCATTTTTTGTTGAAGGTCGGCGCTGTTCAAGTGTTTTTGGCGCCTACTCCAGTATTCTGGATAAGCTCTCGGAATTGATTTAATAGCACGGAACGAGGGATGCTTGCACGAGAAATGAAGAGGAGCAAATGGATGATATCCCTAGATTTTACTACATTAGAGAGATAGTTCCAGTCAAGTTTTTAACTTCAGGTAAATAAGAGAAACACCACAAAAACGATGATTCGGATGGGCATAACTGAAGTTAAGGCACGAGTTCATCAAGCATATACTGAGGGATTTTTTCAAGGAAAATCGCGCTGTATCTTTGTTTTTGTTGAATTCAAACAATGTCTCCTTTGAAACTTGATTGATGTCCTTTTTATAATCCTTTTTAGTACTTTTTATTAGTAGCTATGACTAATAATATTTCACAATTTGATGAGATGAAGAGGATCTGCATAAAAAAGAACGTGGTGGAAGTATAGTTGAGTGTTTTTGTCTAAACATTCTTTAATTATCATTGGAAAACTCATTTTATTGTAAATTTATTTTTGCGAGTTTTAAGTTGTGCGTTAATAAAATTAATACCTAGAATAATGTTTACACTTCAAAAACCAAAAATCTCATTATGGAAAATATTGAAGATGCGCAGGAAAAACGGCGGCAATATTAAATGTCCAAATAATAATTTAACTCATAAATATAAGATATCTTGGAATTAGTTGATTAAATTATTGAAACTGATGCCGTAATTAACAAAAGAAGAATGAATCAACTCATTCTGAATGAAGCATCCCAAATTGAAGTTTCAGGAACTTTCACTGTAGTTCCGACCATTTTACTTGAATTGTGACAAGCGAAGGAGGAATATCTCAAGAAACAGAAGGGAAAGCACATAAGCTACACACATTCCTCTTGTATGGAATGCAGAATATTCGTCGATAATTTTCACAGGAGCATGAACTTTTTGAAACGATGACGAATCTGAGAAAGCGGAATAAAGGGTACTAATTTCCGCAAAGCTGTGCATTGGGCATCAGATCATTTCTGGTGCTAGAATGGATCCCTGCGAAACACTATCTGCACTTATGTCGAATGAAACTCCATCAATATAGTCACAATAACCAAATTCAGGCAAGGAAATGAGTCTTCGAATTGCCATTATTGTAGATTCATAGATAGTGAATGGGCGAATTCCAGGAGGATTTCTCGGAATGAAAGACACGTAAATATGACTCCACCTCTATTTTGTTCTTCTCCTATGGTTACTGAAAAAAGTCCAGTGTAGTCCAATACTGCATATGTGAATGGATTACATTTGGGTCCATTGCCATTTTAGCTAAAGGTGATTCTCCTATTTGTGGTATTTTTTAAATAGGTTCAGTTGAAGCTACTCGTGACTTCCCCAAAACAAATACTACGTCTATGTCCTCATCTGTCTCGATTCTCAGATATGCAAGGGCTGAACATTCTTTCTTACTACTGTTACAGAAAATATTCAAAGCAGTATTCTCAGATTTTGGAATGATGAATGAGTAATATGCCTCGCATCTTGATGTCAGAAATTGTAGAGACATAATCACATCAAAGTTTCCAGTCATTATATGTCCGTTCTTCGTTCCATCCAATTCCTGCCCTCGATATATCTTGTCAGTATTCGTTCCCTGACTGTGAAATAGGCAACTAACCCCAAATGATCAAATACTTTCATGACTGTCATAACTATTCTCTTTGTGGGTCGTTCGTTGATTTTTTTATGTGAATTTGTTTCGACTTATCCCATGATAATCCTAGGATCTGTTGTAGAGAGTTGTCAGAATATGAGTCCAAATCTTTGGGGGTATTTTCACTACAAGGAAGTGACTGTATAGCAGTTTCTGAATTACCACTCCAATTTACTGATTCAAATCCTACCCTTTTCTGAATTATATTAACTTATCTGATGATTTCAAGAGTTTCTTCGTCATTGTCGGTGCAGTGTAAGTTGTCATCAACGTAATGTCTTTTTGTGATGGCATAAAGTAATCTTTTGTCTGTTGACAGTTGGTGAGCGTTCAAATTTTTGATGTCTGAGCACAAGTTGATGAACAGGTTGCGCCGAAGGTCATTACTTGCATTCCGTTAACATCACAACTCCTCTTCTCGTCCCCCCTCCAGAGGAAACGTTGTGAAATGTGATCTTCTTGTTGAATCGTGATTTGGTGAAAATTTTTTCCTGACGTTACTGGTGAACGCAATTTTTCTCAGCCGGAATTTGTTGAAGATGCTTACAAGTGTTTGAAGTGAATCTGTTCCGGAAAATAAATGGTCGTTGAGACCAAAACCATGTGATTTGTTAGCATCAGAGCGGTGTCAAATGATCTTCCAGGCTTATTGGGGTTGATAACTCCAAAGTGTGGGAAATACCAATACCTAGGACCTACGAGGGTAGCTTTTTCCCTTGACAATTTTTTGGCATATCTTTCTTCAACATTTTTATCAATTTTGTCGCAAGATCTTTGCTTAAAATCTTGATTCCTATTCATTTATTTTTCCACACAAAGCAACTGTCTGAATGCCAACTTGTTGTTGTGTTGACTGCATGCTATTTATTGCTCTTGTGTAGTTGGTGATATTCCAAAAGTATCCGGTGAAAATGAGTTTTTCATCATTTTATGGAGTATTCAATCGGAAGTAGCCTCTGAGCAGTTATGACACGTATAATTTTCCCTTTTATGTTCAGTAACAAAACCATGAAAAATCCAACGATGGCTTGTTTTTGCAGCAATCGGTAGATTTGCAGGACCCTGCAATATTTCTTGGATTTGTTAGTCTTTTGTTATCGTGTCCAGTTGAAATCAATGGTTCAATATTTTTCATTCAAGGTCCAAACTAGCAATACTATATTCCGCAGTAACTGACCTGGTTGATATTTTTCTGAATGCATGTAGAATTTCTGTCGGATTCGCTATTTTTCTCAGAGTCGTAGTGAACGTCGTCAGTGGTTTTTACTGGATTGGGTCTTTATGCCTTCCTGAAGCTTCTCCAAACCCATGATGCCATATAAAGTTTGTGTTGATATCGTTGTTCACACTGGCTGTCGGCCATCGTCTACGTTTGTTGGAATTTTTGGTATTTTGTTTTTCTTCTGACTTGCACTGCTGTGCACAGAACTGAGTTTTGTTTAACTCGAAGGACCAATGTACATTTTGGCGTTGAACTTTGGTTTAGTGGAAATCTGATATGGAAAAAAACAAATGAACGTCGCGATTGTGGGTCCTCAGTCAATTGTAATGGTACCATTTTTGTTTTGCGGAAATGCTCTGTCACCATGTTGGTCACTTCGTATTACTGGATATCTTATACGGAAAAAACAATTAAATTTCTCAATGATAGACCTCCAGCTATTCTAATGTTAATATTTTTATTTTGTGGAAATGCGCCGTTGCCAAGTTTTGGTCATTTCGAATTACTGGAAATCTAGTATGGAAAAAACAATTGACTATGCGATTATGGACCCTCAGTCAATTGTTATAGTACTATTTTTGTTTTGGTCTCTTTGGATTACTGGAAATTCGATATGAGTATAGATCTAAGTGGACACCATACAATTCAATCAGATGAATTGCGCTATGGAATTCGAACCTTGTAGAAATGCGCCAATGTTGGCAAGTTGTGGGCGCTGAAAAATATTTAAAAAAAGATTCATGGAAATTTTGGTTGAATATTCATTTAATTGATTTGTATGTATACCTAACTTTGCAACCCTCTTTTCTTTAAAGTTGAATAAAAAGGAGCAATGCAGACGGCAGCTCTTCGTCGGTAGGCACAATGGGTTCGTTTATACTTAATAACAAAATTACATCATTGAACAGTAACAGAATGGTCACAAAAATGAGAGGGGGCGCCACAGCAACTTTTAATATGTCTATCTCAAAGAGTACTTACTTGGGAAGTTGAGCAACCAAATAACGACAATTAGATGGTATACCCAAAACTATACGAGACTTTACCATACGATGTTGTCAAGTTGAAGAGTGTTAATCAATAAATAAATAAAACATAAACACACAATCATTTAATATGAATAAATCTTCACTGGACAGAGTAACAGTTCCTCAAAAATAAGACTGCGATTCTAATAATATTCAATATCTGTTGCATAATATGAGGTTGATTTCATTACATGTAAGATTTTATCAGGAAAACAAGTTTCCCAGTGCATGGTACTATGTGATGGTTTACAGATGATCGTTGAAAGATATATAGGTACTGCAACAGGAGAATATCAATATTGGATAAGAATATACCCTTTATTTAAATAGAAGGTAAAATTGAACAACTAAATTCATCAAAGGAGCGCCCAAGTAACAATTTCAGTTTTGTGATAGCCCTCAGAAGGTTCTGAGACCATGACAATCACAGCATCGATAAAACTGTTTTGCTGTAACGACATCCATAAAACCTCCTTAAAGCTGCTCTAAATCTACGAGGGCCCACTCCTATGAAGGTTCTCAGGGCTATTTTGAAATGCAAGCATAAAACCTGCTTGCCTTATTCGCAAGATTCTTAATAACCTCCTGAGGATCATTATTAAACCAAATCATGGGGCTGTTATAAACCTGTTTATCATTAAAAAAATCTATTTGGCATCAAAATATCTTTATTTTTAATGAAATTGGGTTAGAAAATATTCCATAAATAACTACAGCCAAAACGGACTTAAATTAATCTAATTCTTCAGTTGCGAAAAATAGGTCGACTATTTTATAAGCAAAAATATAATGATGGCGTCCTAGCAGTGATATATGAAGAATATATAGGTATTCAACAACGTGAAATGTCGAATATCATCTGCGAATGAATTTTTTTTGACAAAATGACATCGGTTAGGTGGTAAATAACAACGCGAAATTAAGAAAATAAACAAAATACCACATTAAATTAAAAAATTATTTTGACTCATCTTACCAGGAATGATTTGTACTATATCTAAATACAAATGAATACCAATAATTATGTATTTCCTTTCCGTCAGACACACCAAATTGCAAGAAACATGAATTGAAATTAGGCTCTCTTTAGATGTTCCCGCTGGTTGTAATAAAATATGGCTACCCTACCTTTATTCTATTTAGCTGCTTATATTGCCGTCATAAAGTCTTTTCTCCTCAAAATAAACCATTTTAAAATCATTTTATCCTAAAAAAGTACGTTTGGTATTATTTAATCCAATTTCCAAAATATTTCATCTGTCAATTGTCAATCCCGCCTGACATTCGTCTTTTCGTGATCGACGAGGTCAGTATACTCAGTGTTTATACTCCCGTGATAAGTATTTGGTGTCTTAGTCTTGTGAAACTTTTAATTACTATTTATTTTTTCCAGTTATCTTTACCCAATGTGATTAATTTATTACCGGTTAGGTGGAGCTACTAGCATTTAAGTAGAAATAGTTTTATGCTTTGATTTTATAGCGGTTCTCGAGAGTACATCTCAAAACCTTAATAAAACCGCATCGTTAGTTTTATTACAGAACCATTGCATGGACTTGAGGAGTGCTATAAAACCATCTCAAAACTAAGTTTCTATATGGATTATTTAAATACCAAAAAGCCGTTGTAAAACCATCATAAAAACAAATATACTTAAATGCTGAATGGTTTTATCTTATAGCCTTCAGGAGTGTTTTGAAACTGATTCATAAATCTGTTTGCTCTGGTAGCATAAAAGGAATAATATATGACCTGCATAAATCAAATTGGGCATTACCTAACCTTCATAAAACATTCATAAAACTAGGATAACTCCAAATAACATTTGAATTGTTACTTGGGCGATTAAGTGCCTTCCTGCTCATAGAAGAGAACGTAGGCATCTCCGCTCACGAGGGATCTAGATGAAATTGGTTTCACTTGTGTATCAATATATTCATGCCATGTCCTCGCGTACGGATGTCTACAGTAGGCTGTGTAGTGTCCGCTATAGGTAGTCCCACTATGAGTAGACAATGCATAAAGACTATAGCGACAAGGGGTTACGTATTCTGCTGAGTAATTACTCATATTTAATCCCTCTAAAGGAAAATCAATACTAACATTCAACTTTTCTCTGAATCTTTCAGTCGAAGAAAACCGTTTCAAATGGATAACTAAAATTTTCGGGAATTTATGAATTGATAGGGATTTCGTGCACTTCCTTCTATCTTTGCACTTCGCACATGTCGGCTTCTCGTCACCGTCCAAAGTTTCTTCTCTTCTGAATGAATCCAAACATTGCGATAGTTTTAGTTGGTCTGTTCTTCGTGGTATTGAGAGGGAAATATCCCAAAAAGGATCGAAAGAGACTGAACATTGACCACAATAGGTACATATTAATGTAGATTTTAACTGGCCAAAGAAGTTGTCTATGATTTTGGAATTGTCCGTCCTTAAGTATCTTGACCAAGACTCTTGAGCCTTCTCAGTGTCACATAATTTCTCATCTATCTCTCTCATTATGGTTATCGGCTTTTCCGTTACTCTATTGACGTCTTCGTGTAGACCTTCTAGCAGAAATCGTAAGAACTCTTGAGCATCTTCCTGGGCAAAACCGATGAAACGAGGAGCGATTCTTTGGATTTGACTTTTCAAAGAGACTGTATTAACGACTCCACTAGACGAATCATCTGACCAAAGTTCCTTGATCACCTGGGCAAATGCTTTGATTAAAGCTCCCTCCCCAGATCTGTTAGAGTTTATATCGCTTCTGAAGGCATCTCTTTTTAAATACTCCAATAACCATCTTGTGTTCGATAAACACTAAATAATACTATTCATGAAGCAAGTATTACCAATATTTTCTAACCCATTTAGACCAAGAGTTTTGACGGTGCTCTGTACAACAGTCCTGATTGATTTGTTATGTTTGTTTGTGTTATCTTTCTCTGGGGAGAATCTGCAAAGGTTGCCTTCATCAATGGAACTGCGTGACAAATAACTCAAGTTGAAGCTGCTTGATATCGAATTGGTCGAAGAAATGAAACAACTTGTTAATTTTGGAGATTTTTCGTATTTAAACATTCCTTGCGGACGACTGAAAATTTCATCCAAACTTTTAGCAGCAGGAATAGAACCTAAATTAGATGCAGCATTTCCTCTTTGTATGGCAATACTTACACGTTGTATTAGAAAAGTCCTTGCCCTTCGATCATCTGTTTTATTGATAAGTTCTTGACCAATATTATTTATCAATTCAGAGGTAATAGCATGTTTCGACGGCAACAGGGTAGAAGATAAATTAAAATGAAATAGTAGGATTTCATCCGGTTGTAAGTGTAACCTGTCCCTCTGGTACCAAGGTGAAGAATTTGGTCTAGATCCTAGTCCAACCAGGACTGAAGTGTCAATGGAAGGAAGTCCACAAAGGCTATCAATGAAGAAGGCTTCGTCTTATCTGACAGCAATCGGCATTTTATCAGGCGAAACCAGGCATTCCACACTTCAGCAAATCAGCTATACTAGAGCCATAATACCATGATTATCCTCAACAGGAAGACGTGGGGCTAAGCCAAAGCTTACCCAACCAGGCAAGGAAACGTGACAATTCCCTGGGTTAAATTCCTCCGGGTACTACAACAACCCTATAAATTTTTTTCAGTTAATAACTATTCTATACAGTTGCTAGCATGAAAACGATGAAAAGAAAAGTTGGAAAACTCACCTTCTGTGAAGGGTTTTATCTTATAGAAAAATGTCGGCGTGGTACAAAGTTTTCAAACGCCAAATTGTCCAAGATAGGCATCCATCAAAAGCCAGGACTTTGGAGTTGATAGTGAGATGAGTAGAATGGAATATCCACAAAGGATCACTTCACAAATTCAGGATTCGTCAGCCGAACAAAACCAGGAACCCCTGTATGATTAGACACCTGTAGCTTCCACTAATTCCACTATTTGACCTTCTCTCAGTCGGAAACGAAATCCACCTTGAAGATTTTTTCCATCCAGAAAGTTATGTTACCAACATTCAGATATTTCGATATTTGCATGATTCATGCTTAACCGACCAATCTGAGCATAAAAATAATGATGTGTTTGGCTGTCTCTGATCAGACACCCCAAAAGCTAATGGACGGAGAGCTGGCTACATGGCGAGTAACATGCTTCAGTGCAAGCAATATTTTTCCTGGAAAAGGTTCGCTTGTTGCCGGCAAAGCGATAGCCCGATTGTCAGAAGGCGCGCTGGAAGCTCAATGCGTGGGCGGGCGATGATACGTGTAAAATTCCCGACAAAAAAAAACTGTCGAAGTGCAATGCTGAAAATTTGCACACGTATTGAAGATCACGAGAAAAAGCAGTGACAAAAATGTCAGAAGCGCAAGTGGAAGCTGAAGGGTTGTCAGAAGTTGCCAAAGTTGCGAAAAATCTCGGAAAATTTACTTATAAGGAAAACTTCTGACAATTTACATTTGTATTATTTACCTATAGAAAAGAGTACTTGCAAATTATCAGAAGCCAAAGTGGAAGAAATAATGAGAAATTCGAGGGCAAAGTGAAAGATCATCTTTTAGCGCGCGGCGCAGTGCGCAGCGGACCGATTGCTTTTCTCTTGATTTTCATACCGTACATATTCCAGTGCACTTCTTACAAATAATATGAATATTTATATAGAGGATTGAAGATACAATAGGGAATATGCATAATTTTTTTAAATTTGTTTAATCAATTTATTACTTCGTTACAACATAGTAAAAAATATAAATACTGTTGAAAGTCTTGGAATTAATTTTTAAAATAATATATAATACACCGATTGAATTTGACCTATTTGAACGCCTCCATTTTCCCGCGCTGTGGATGACGTCACATGGCGCGATCAGTGTTGTACTTCTTCAGTGTCGTTAGTTGAGACATACTCTGATTGCTCTACTTGCTTGAAGTTGATATTTTATAAAAGAGTAAGACAAATACAGTACAAGTGTTAGAGAGAGATGATTATATGTGAAAGTGATCAACCAGAGCAGTCTTCAATGAACACGCCTTTCTATAGTTATGGCCATTGACACTATTGACAGTTATTAATTAGGTTAGGGATTTGCAGTTTTAATCGTTATTACGATAATGGAAAATGCTAAAAAAACATTTTATAGGTATTGTCTAGTACCGGAATGCCAAAACATAATTATAAGTACACCAGTATTTTTTTCTGTTCCAAGAGACGCGAAAATATGTAAATAATGGTGTAAGGTTATGAGAATAGGCGAAGTATCTCCAATATCACAGTAACATCGTTGTGAAGATCATTTCAGTGTGAGTATATTGTATTTCGATAGTTAACATGATGTGAATTGATCACAAGTAAGTTTTGTATGCATAAATGTTTTGTATATCAAGCGGGAGATAACTCTGTTTATACCTGCCTCACCTAAATTACAAATGGAAAACTATCATTTGATAAACTTTTACTACTTATCAGTTCAGTTATTGTCGGATTGTACTTTGACAAAGCCACTTTCAGTCGTTGCTCTTGATACTTTACAATTGGCACTAGACCAAAATCGCACTATGTAATGGAAAACACTACAAATATATAAATAAAAACAAAGTTTCAATGAAAGACGACTAGCACAGTATGAATATCAACAGAGATAAATTTCATAACGTGCCATGTGACGTCATTCTTCGTTTCGACCAACGGTGATGCGTTTCGCAAATTTGAATTCCTCGCGCTTATTATGCACTTTTTGATTAAAGTTTTATGGAGTTAAATACAAACTAAATGATAGACTAATAGTTTAGGTGTAATGTCAAGACAATAAAGTATCGGGGGTAAAAAAATCAAGTAAATTTAAATCACTTGCATATTCCCTATTGTTCAAATGTCAGAAGTAAATTAAGAAGAACTCATCCATTCAATTAAATATTTATCGTAACATTAGTAACATTTTCATTTAATTATGTATATTTAATAATGCAGGCGTATTAATGTTGAAATATTAGAAGAAAATGAACTGGCAAAGTAATGATGTATCTCCTTTTATAGGAAATAAGACTATTATATTAAATTATATTCATTGTTACTCATACAGCGTCTTAATGGCAATGTTATTCGAACGCAAAATCCCGATTTTTTCAGACTGGTGCCTATAATTTATATGAAAAAGAAACAAAATAACAGGCCAGGACCAGGTGGAAAATATTGTGGAGGTTCCAATATGGAGAAAAAAAAATTAAATACGAAAACACTCAAATTGGAGAAATGGGGATGCAGTTCAGGGGTTGAAAGCGATTTTTTGCGATTTTCCGCAAAACATGACCTCCTAGCAGAAAATGTTCAATGAAAAAGGTGTAGATAATAAATAAATCAAAAACCTTTGAATTCAATACTTTTCGTCATAACCTCATATTAGCAATCAAAATGGCAAAAAACCGATTTTTCAGTATTTGATTTTTTTCTCGTGTATGAATGATTTAGTTTACATGAAAATCTGTAATAATATGTCGTTTTTGGTGTTGAATGGGCATGATTTTTTCGAAATTCAGAAGACGACTAGTTTTCAAGTTATGTACATTTCTTCGAAAAAAATACCCTTATCTTCCACGAACAATTGTATGTGTTTTTTTTGTATTTCGAAGGTGTATAAGTGACTGTTTCAATTGTTGAGATATCTTCTTTCAAATGGTCTATGCAATTTGGTGGTTTATTGATCTTTAAACCGCTCAAAATTGAGAAAAACCGACAAAAAGTCTCTCTGAATCATGATTTTCTCAATATTTTCAATGATTTTCGACTTTCTGCATTATTTTTAAAACAAAAAGTATTTTATATCGAATTATTTATAATGAAATGACTACATAACAACCCCTGAAAAATTGATTTATCAATATCATTTTATTATTGCAAATATTAAGAAAATCATGATTCAGGGAGACTTTTCTTCGCAATTTTAAGCGGTTTAACAATCAATAAATTTCAAAGTTACATAGACCATTTGGAAGTGGACATTCTAATAATTGAAATGATCACTTATAGACCTTTGAAATACAAAAAAAAAACTCACAGACAATTGTTCGTGGAAGATAAGGGTATTTTTTTCGAAAAAAATGTACATAGCTCGAAAACTAGTCGTCTTCTGAATTGCAAAAAAATCATGCTCATTCCACCACCAAACCAAAAAAGACATATTAATACAAATTTTCATTTAAACGCGAGAAAAAATCAAATACTGAAGAATCGGTTTTTTGCCATTTTGACTGCTAATATGAGGTTATGTTGAAAAGTATTGAATTCAAAAGTTTTTGATTTATTCATTATCTACAACTTTTTCACATTTTCCGCTAGGAGGTCATGTTTAGAGGCAAATCGCAAAAAATCAATTTCAACCCTAAACTGCATCCCCATTTCACCCTTTTGAGCGTTTTCGTGTTTAAGTTTTTTTCCTCAATGTTGGAACCTCAACGATATTTTTCACTTTTCCACCTGATCCTTATGTTATTTTGTTTCTTTTCCAAAAAAATTATAGGCACCAGTCTACTATATCTGCCTATTCGTGCGAAGGACAAGAAAAAATCGGGATTTTGCGTTCGAATAACATTGCCATTAAGACGCTGTATGAGTAACAATGAATATAATTTAATATAATAGTCTTATTTCCTATAAAAGGGGATACATCATTACTTTGCCAGTTCAGTTTTTCTTATATTTCAACATTAATACGACTGCATTATTTAAAATACAAATTTAAATGAAAATGTTACTAATATTACGATAAATACTTAATTGAATGTATGAGTTCTTCTTAATTTACTTCTGACATTTGAACAATTATTGTATCTTCAATTCTCTATGAACATTCTTATTATTTATAAGAAGTGCTCTGGAATATGTACGGTACGAAAATCAAGAGAAAAGCATCGGTCTGCTGCGCACTGCGCCGCTCGCTAAAAGACACTCTTGTACTTTGCCCTTGAATTTCTCATTATTTCTTCCACTTTGGCTTCTGATAATTTGAAAGTACTCTTCTCTATAGGTAAACAATACAAATGTAAATTGTCAGAAGTTTTCCTTATAAGTAAACTTTCCGAGAATTTTCGCAACTTTGGCAACTTCTGAAAACCCTTTAGCTTCCACTTGCGCTTCTCACACTTTTGTCCCTGCTTTTTCTCGTGATCTTCAATACCTGTGCAAATTTTCAGTATTGCACTGCGACTTTTTTTTTTGTCGGGAAATTTACTCGTTACATCGCCCGCCCACGCATTGAGCTTCCAGCGCGCCTTCTGACAATCGGGCTACCGCTTTGCCGGCAACAATCGAACCTTTTCCAGGAAAAATATTGCTTGCACCGATGCATGTTGCTCGCCATGTAGCCAGCTCTTAGACTATAAGATGGCTACACTGATATTTTTAAATATGAAACAGTTGACAGCTGACAGTTGAAACATCATCGGACAGCTTACAAATAGAAATAAACGTTAAAATGAAAGCATTCAAAACATTTAATTTATAATCACTTTAAACCCTAAAAATTGAAACAGAGACAATGATTCGAAGACACTCCTTATAGACCGGGATTCCACGCCTATTTTCATAAATGATTAATAACAGGCTGAATCTTCCTGAGTAGCTTCATTTGGCCGAGACGCCCAACTTTTTGCTCTACGAAGATTCTCGATAGAGGTAGCTAATAAAATGCGCTGGCGTCAACCATGTCGATTTGGTGAGTGCAAAAAATTCATTAATAACAGTTAGTTTTTCAGTTGAACCTCAAGATAATTCGATAAAGTACTCGAAAAAACTTTTGTCCTACAAAATGGAAGGTAGGACTGAAGAGCCCCCTCTCCCAACATGTACCAATGACGAGGTCATAAAAATTCATTAATAATCAGCGGATTTTTTTACCGTTGCTTGGTTATTATTCGTATAATTGAATGGTCATATTGTCCTACAAATTGAATGGTAGGTGTTCCCAGTCCTACGCTCCGAAATTGTTAATTCTACGAAAATTCTTGATATTAGCAGCTAATGAACTTCGTAGGCGAAAGTCACGTTGATTTGATGAGCGCAAAAATTGTATGGCTGTTAGTATTACCCAAATCTGAAGCTCATGGCTCATGGTGAAACAAACCAATCAAATTAACTTCATTTCAGCAGTAAAATCAATCTATTTGACCGTAAGCCACGGGCTTAACTAGCCTATAGATATTTCGATTATACCTTCTGTTGTTCAGTTCACAGATCGATCCTATGGCCAGTTTTCGAGCTACAGGGTAACAAAAATTATATTACTGCTGTTTTGCGAATTATGAATCGATTTGATTTTTTTGCTTTAATTCGAATCGATTTTTTTTAGAAATAAACACATTAAATCTGATTTGTAGCTCGTAAGTCTCTCCATTCGAATAAGAAATAATATTTCACAAAGGGTGTTGCATTACATAGCAAGACAAGACACTGTTCAAAGAAATAGATGAATATCAATACCATTATCATTTTTATTTTACAAATTCTTTGAAAAAGAATGGGTCTTTATCAATTACATGGGAATTCATATTATGATTGCTAGTTCAACAGTTTTCCATGTACACAGTGACAAATTGAAGGCTTAAAAATTATTACGAATTGTCCATATCTGTTACTAGGATATGAGAATTGGCCACTTGACCCCCGTAAAATATAATATCTCTTTCGAACTTTACTTTTTGAGGCCTCTGGAGATACCATACATCCTATTTTACCGTAGACCAAAATTTCACAATTCGTCTGACCTCTTTGAAAGTTTTCAATTATAAATTTCAGCTCTTCAGACGACGATGTGGTGTTGCAGGTTTTTCTGGGTTTTCCTGCATCTGTTGAAGCGCATGCGACATCACTTAAGCCGCCCCGGAGGGCAGATTGATTATTTCAATGTTTTAACTTTTTTATTGTTGTTTTCAATTTGTTTATAAAAATTATTTAAGCCAAACAAAATTTCCCACTTATTTCATAAACTTTTTTTCACGTAAATTATGATATTTTTGAATTGAACAAACATTTATACATTGAAAGTAATATTACTTCACGAATAAAAGTATATCAAATTTGCTAAACTACAATTTCAAAACAATTCGTTATTTTGAATAATTATTGTAGGACTAGCGATACATACCCATTTTTTTGTAGGACACTGTATTATTTAGGTGAAGAATACACTAACCTTTCATGTGTTATCATTGTCCTACAGTTATTGATAAAAAAAAATGTACCATGGAATTGACAATTTCGGAGCGTAGGAATGGGAACACCTACCATTCAATTTGTAGGACAATATGAGCATTCAATTATACAAATATTAACCAAGCAACGGTAAAAAAAATCTGCTGGTTATTAATGAATTTTTATGACCACGTCATTGGTACATGCTGGGAGTGGGGGACTCTTCAGTCCTACCATCCATTTTGTAGGACAATAGTTTTTTCGAGTACTTCATCGAATTATCTCGAGGTTCGACTGAAAAACTGTCATTAATGAATTTTTTGCACTCACCAAATCGACATGATTGACGCCTGTGCATTTTATTAGCTACCACTATCGAGAATTTTCGTAGAGGAAAAAGTTGGGCGTCTCGGCAAAATGATGCTACTCAGGAAGATTCAGCCTGTTATTAATCATTTTTGAAAATAGGCGTGGGATCCCAGTCTATTATGAACGTTCTCAATAACCAGAACACGGACATACATATGAATCACTCACGAAAATTCGTTCGAAGACAACATTGCATGCCAAAGTGAGTAGGATATATTTTCTTTCGAAGAAATTCTTATTAACCTTTAATCATTTTTAGATCGACACTTGCAAAACGTAACACATATCACAATTTTCTAGTAAGCAGAAATACAAGCACTACTTGTAAAATGTGAATAGACCATTAAAAAATGTGTTTTTTTTAATGAAAGTTACCATGGGAATGTTGATAAGGTTTTTATGAATGACGTTAGACAACCAACTATGAACATATATGTATGTTGTGTTAAGGCTCATTGAAAGTAGGTCACCACAGGGTGAAGTCTACCTTGCTCTAAAGCTTTTAAAAATTAACAAAATATAGTAGCGAAAATTTACATGCTACAACTTTTTGAAAATACGTTTGGAAATATGATAGCGCATAGTCCGAAAAAATGTTTATATTTCATTCAGTTGATCTCAATTTAAGTTCAAATTATATAAGATAGAAATTCTTGAACTAACTAAATGATGCGAAACAACGTTGAATTGCTCAAGTTCTGGATTCTCATTCACAAATTACGGTACTACAGCTAACGGAATATGAATGATTAGGAGTTTGATATCAACTTTATTCCAGTGGAAACAAAAGTTATAGCACGTCTCTTTTTTCTGGTAATTTATATAATGCGCGCGCAGCGAGCACCTGCTGTGATATCACCTTTCCATACCAATTAGTGATCGAATTACCAACAACTTGGATAGCTAGGTTATTTAGCTTAGGTCGTATCCCCTTTTTCCGGTCCATAGCCGAAACCGTGGGCAGTCAGAAGAAAGAGACACGCCCAAGGCGAAGGATATTTCTTCTGGTAATTTATAGAATGCGAGCGCAGCATCTGCTGTGATTTCACCGTCTCGTACTTATCAGTGATCGAATTACCAGCAACTTGGATAGCTAGGTTGGTTGGGTAAGATTGTGTCCAAAATGTCTATGAAACTTCTTCCCCTGTCCAGGACTTGGAATCAATGCATTTCCGCAAAGTCAAAATGTCAAATAATTTGACTGAATAGGAGATTGTCTACTGATCAATATCAATCCACATTTCCAAGTATCGGTAAACCGAAGTGACTACCTTGGCAACAGCGCATTTCCTCAAAACATTAGAATCGGCCAAAAATGTGTATTAATACTCTCCATTGAAAATTTTCATAAAGCTTCTCTGAATGATTTCCCGCTTGGCAACAGCGCATTTCCTCAATTTCAAAATGTAATAGCAAGAACTACCTGATTAAAATGAATAATGCCCACTTCAATCCATGTTCATATCAGATTTTCATCCGAAGTGATCAACTTGGTAACAACGCATTGCCGCAAAACAATAATAGAAAGTTGGTTGGTAAGGACTGACGAGCGAGATACCGGGTGTACCTTTGAAGTTTCCTTTAAACAGACGGCTAGCGATACGCCTGCAACTTTATACTGAGCATGCGCCATACTCGAATTTAAGTGATGTACAACAAGAGGGAGAAGCAAGAAGAGGAAGGAAAAACAAGATTGCAAACCGTGTTGAAAATGTGTTAATTTGTTTTTTCGCTCGCAATTTACACAGAAACCTAACCTGAGCAAGCTAACCTAGCTTGCGATTCGAAAATTCGTTGAATTAGTTTTTCGCTAGCAATTTACACACAAACCTAACCTGAGCAAACTAACCTAGCTTGCGAGTCGAAAATGCGTGAATTATTAGCCAAACCTAACCTGACCTGACTAACCTACCTTGCGATTTGAAAATTGTTAAAATTTTTACCATATAACAACTATTTATCCAAAATTCAGAGAGAGAGCAGTGATGTAGCATCCATGGCAGCCATATATGTCCATTTTTGGAGTCTACGGAGCATGCTCGAGTTTGGCGCATGCTCAGTCGAAAGTTGCAGGCGTATCGCAGGCCGCTTTATTCCTTTAACAGTGAGACCAGCTGGGGTCTAATGTATTGTTCTGTCTTCAGTGGTTCCTAGTCAAATAGGCCTGTGTTTTCACCAGGTTCAGTAGTCTATTTACAAGGTGTTTCGGATTCATCCTGTTTCTAATCAAACTTTGTATAAAGCTTTCTTTAATGACTTCCCGCTCCCCTAACTTGGCAACAGCCCATTTCCGAAAAGTAAAATTATAAACAAAAATTTAGAATAATGTCCACTCCGATCCATCTCCAAATCAGATCAAATCAGATTTGCAGTAAACAGAGCATTTTCGCAAAACAAAAATGGTACCATTAGAATCGCCTGAAGGCACAAAATGGAGATGTTCAATTTCTTTTTTCATAACTGATTTCCAGTAATCTAGTTTTGTACCGTTTTAGTCGGTCAACAGTTTGTCTTGACAGTTTCTGTTTATTTTTCATTACGACATCTGTCTACACTGACTAAAATATACAGTGCGGCTTTTTTTAGTCCCCCGCCCTGTTAACTTTTGAACGGTTCGACATACAAACATGAATAAAAAATAGTTCGGAGGGTTTCGCCGATACTACTTTTTGAAACAAAAAATATGGTGATTGCTCGAAAGGGGGCGCGGGGGGGCACATCAATTCAAAATTTTCAAATGGCATGGGTGGTCGAGAGTCACATCGTTGAAAAGAGAATTCAATTCTCTTTACAACCATCTAATTTTATTTGAATTTCGTTAATATTTTTTTTGCAATTCAAATTCGAAATATCAAATATAATTGCGGATCTGAAAACTAGTCATACCTTGATAAATTTGAACGGTTTGTTGTGGAATAATGAAACCAAAAACATTGCGAAGGGTATAACCGATACTACTTTTTGAGAGAAGAAATATTTCAATTACACTACAGATGGCGCTGGGGGCACATCAACTAGAAAATTTCGATAGACACAAAAATCGAAATTGGGAAAAAATTCCTCAACTAAATTCAAAAATATTTTGATGGTTGTAAAGAGAATTGTATTCTCTTTTCAACAATGTGACACTCGACCACCCATGCCATTTAAAAATTTTGAGTTGATGTGTCCCTTCGCGCCCCCTGTGGTTCAATCACCATAGTTTTTGTTTCAATAAGTAGTATTAGTGAAATCCTCCAAACTGTTTTTCTTTTCATGTTTGTACGTCGAACCGTTCAAAAGTTAACTGGGGGGGGAGGCTGAAAAAAGCCGCACTGTATAGCATGATGAATACTTATGCAAATACTGAAAATACGAATAATAATAAACAACATGTCGGGGCGTGGCGCAGTGGTTAGAGCGTCCGACTTTGGGTCGAAAGGTCCGGAGTTCGAGCCCCAGTGTCGGCTGGGATTTTTTTATTTAATGTGACCGATTAAATTATTCAAATCTCGTGGCTGGACTGGGGTGAGTCCTGAACGATTCACTGTTGCGTTCCAATTAACAGTGCCTATCCAGAACACGTGGCTAATGACCATAACAGTCGATGCCAAGACACCAAAAAAAAAAAAAAAAAGAAAAAAAATAATAATAAACAACAATATCGATGTTATACACTGTATCTCAAAAAACACCTGCATCCAAACTCAAGTAATCCTGCAACATTCAAAACTCAGAAACTTCCAATTAAAGTAACTGAATATTCTAATTCCTGCTGGTATTTGTATTTGTTTCGCGGTATCACCATTTCCGCGCTATACAATGCACTCCAGTTTATTGTCAAAGTAAATTCCGCAGACTGCCGAGCGAACCGAATTATGAGATAGGAACGTGTGCATGTGAATGCAATTTCTCCTAATTTAGTCAAATATATTCAACAAACAAATCTAGAGCCCACGAAAACGTGACAGTAAATGTTTTATTGAGTCTGTCTTGAGTGAGCGCCGACCTCAACATTTGCTCCTGTTCTAATTTTATTAACCCTCTTTTATGGTCGCTCTGACCCTGGATCCTCCAGGATTTGGTCGGTGATGTCTCCGTGAATGTTTTAGGTTAAGCCTCGGGTCCGGCAGCATTCTGTGAGATTTGTTACACGCGTTTGTTTCGAGCGTTGCTGGAGACACTGGGTTGGAGGTTATGATACTTCCATGATGATATAACATAATATACAGATTCGTCATGAAGCCGCCTTTTCTTACTTCATTGACGATTTATTTATTTTGTGAAAATTCGTGAATCTTGCGTTTCTGAAAAGCTATAGGTAAAGGTGGTTGCCTTATCGATTGGTTTCTCTCCTACCTGGATAACAGAAAAATTGTCATTGAAATTGACGACCACATCTCCAAAGAGCATGATATCAATATTGGCATCCCAAATCCACAAGGCAGTGTCCTTGGACCGCTAGTTTTTTTATTACACGTCAATGACTTACCTCATTATATAACACATGCTGAAGTATTTAGGGATGAATGCAGATGATACCGGCATGGTTATAACTGATAAAACGAGACAACTCTAAAACTCCATTAGGTCAATTACAGGAACACTAGAATAAGGGGGGGGGTGTCAGTTATTGTTGACCTATATATAGGAAAATAACTGGTGGAATGCATCGTTAATCATTGTCTCTTTGATGATAAATAATTAATAATATCTGTGAAATCATTCCGATTATACAGAAATGGAAAAAAAAAACGTGGGACCAGTATTTGATGACTATCGTTTGAAATTTCTTTCAAATTAATTAAAATCTTTTGGTCCATAATAGGATCCTAGTTTGATCGATTACTGGTACAAAATTAGGTGAAAGCTCATGTCGAACCATTTTAGATCCCTTCGAGATTTTTACTAGTGTTTTCCTTAGTAATATTACAAGTAGACTTGAAATAAACGATGACGAAAAAGCCAATTTAAAATTTCTCTTTTTTAACCAAAAGGTTCAACATTCATTTTTTCTTCATGGTTCTATTAGTATACTTCGGTCAATAATATGATCGTTATACGGACGAAAACTGGCACAGATCAAAACGGTATGGCATTTTTCAGTTATCGGAGATAGCACTTCCTAAAAAACTCCAGTATTCAAAAGAAAACCTACGAAATGCATAGAATCATTCTCCAGAAAATGTTAACGAGAATGTAGATTTTCGAAAAGAAAACACTGCTGTGCAAGATACTCCACATAAAAAAGAGTGAAGGATCAGGAAGAAATAATTTAGTTCAATCCCAACACCATTCAAAGAGACATTCAACTTCTGGCTGGAAAATGTCAGCAAAAATCAAGCAGTTAGGGAAAACCAAGTGAAAACATTCCTGGTTTAGTGAGAAAAAAAGGGATTGAGGGGGAAAAAAGCCAAGAAGCGGGCTAGAATGGTAAATTTCAAAAGAAGAAGGAAGTAACGAGAAAAAAGACTTGGAGAATCTGAGGATGAATTGAAGGGGCAGGAACAAAATATACTGAAGAAAGATAACTCAAGTATGTTAGTTGAACATTTTTTTTGTCGGGGCGTGGCGCAATAGTAAGAGCGTACGAATCTGGGGCAGGAGTTTGAGCACTTGTTGGAGCAGGGATTTTTTCAATTCAATTTAACTAATTAAATTATTAAAATTTCTTTGCTCGACTTGCGTGAGTCCTACACGATTCACTGTGGAGTTAATAATAAGGCCTATCCAAAACATATTGCTGATAACCATAGCAGCCGATGCCAAATCACCAAAAAAAGAAAAATGATTTTTTCTGAAATCGTTCAAGAATGCCCACTTTCTCGGAGCAACTTCAGGTCTTAAAATACGCTGATCTAGTATTTTAGTCCGTTGCTAAGCAACGGACTTTCTCGGACCGTTTTCGGACCTAAACATTTTAGACAGTTATTGAATTTACGCAAACAATATGTAGAATTCCTTAGTTTTTGATAATGCTGATAGCGATTTCAGAAAAAATAGTATGTGTACCTCGTAGTAAAAGCACATCCCCAGACTTCAATGCTTGTTGGACTCGGCTTAACGCCTCGGCCAACAATTTACTTGGTCGTCCGGGAATGTATTGCTTTTACTAGTAGATGCACAATATACTATTCTCTGAAATTATACTGACTTTGACAAAAGACGAAAATGAAAAGCTGGAAGTAAGTATAAAAGTAAAATCCAGAAATCAGCTGTACTGAAAGTGGCCAGAATACGACGTCATGAATATTGTGGTAGACAATAGAAAATCTCATAGAAAATATAGAGGAACCATTTAAAAGTTGCTAGAAAAAAACATGCACTTTTAAATACATAAATTATTACAAAACCTGTTTTTTACGTTTGGGTATACCTTTGAGGTTTTCAGACATCAATATTTAATAACTGGTACAAATATATGTCAAAGAAGGAAACATCAGACTATTAACTACGGTCAAAAACAAGATTAATCGTGCAAACAGATAGGTGTTCTAAAAGATATCTATTCAACTATCTTACGAATGCTATATCATAGATAAAATCAAATGGGCAATAACTGGTACATTGAACTTATGCGAAAGCATTCAATTTGACCAACATTGCGATAACTATCCTCAAAGGGAACATGGAGTTTTCACCCAGCTCATTGCCAGACTGTCATTTTTTGTCACTGGTCCAATAATCATTTTAATGTAAATTTTATATATTTCCGACTTTCCGCGTGCCGAATAATAGTAGTTTCTGACCGATACGACAGCGAGGTCTTTGCGCTTGTTCTGTTAACAATCAAGAAGAATAAGGGCTTTGTAGGACCAGATTCGAGGGAAAGGACAAAGGCAGTATTAGCGGGTATAATCTACGGAGGAAACGATTGTCTCTTCCATTGGGGCTAGTGCGACGTCGACACAATTGATGAAATGAACTGAAGTTTCATGATAGCGGAACAGGAAAATTGTAGAAACTACCATCTGGAATGTTTACAGAGACGAGGCTACACGAAGAGTCAGATTTTTTCTACATATGGCGGTGCAATCGAAAATGTTAGGTAAGGACGGGTTACTTTTTTTTGGTAGATGGCGGTGCGATCGAAAGGGTTATCGAAAGGATTATTTTTAATTTTTCGCACTTGTGCGGAATACGTGATTTTCTATGATAGTTTACATTGCAAAATTATATTCTCGACACACTGGATGGCCTATTATTTTGAAAATTTGGTTTCTTGGATGATCAGTTCCGCTCTATCGATTTAAAATATTTTCATCGCTGCGGCGTTGCCACTTCTATCGAAAAGAAGCAACAACTTTGATATTCTGAATGGAACACCCTTTATATTATTGCATTTTCGCTTTGCTATTCCCTTTGAAATATTTTTATATAACACTTCCCTATACCCATCTCCAGTGGTTTTCAAGAAAATCAATACTTTCCTTATTTCTTGTTAGAAACATAGCTTCAATTGGATGTTTATTACTGCAGTATTTGGATACGTAGAAAGCTGAAATTCTGGATATAGTTTGACGATGTCCTGTGTATTAGTTATGACTATGGAAATTCGTTGTTAACTATACAGGGTCGTTGAAAATTTGTGATTTCACCATTAGATACAAAAGTATTGAAAAGTGTATTATTTCAAATGGAACACCTGGTATAATATCAAGTATCCTGAAAGACAATAGAATTTTCTTCCAAATGATGGATCATGTTCCCATACCTAAAGAATCAGGTGCCCGAAATAAAAGCAAGTTTTCTATAAAAATTGGATTAGTTTGTCATATTTTGTATTGGCTAGATATTAAATTTCATGGATCTTGTCATTACGAAAATTAGAAAATTAGTACATTAATAATAAAACGTTTGCGCGTTCAATACCGTGAATTGGATTAGAAAATAATCAAAATTATATACAATAATTATTCAAATGAATAAACTTTTGTCAAATTTGCCCCATGTTTATATATGTTCATTGTATATTGATATTTTGTATTTTTTTCACAACAGTCTTTTCCAAAAGTAATATTGCATGAACCGAGAAATTCAGTGATTTGAAATTTCAATTCAGTTTTGAACGAAGTATGGTTGGTTCGGTTTTTCATCTCCATGATAATTTTATCTCCCTTTCAGGTCATCTGAAAAACGTGTGTTCGTTGAGAAATTATGATTCATCTTGAGCGGAACTCAATTTTATTTCAATCAATGAACAAATGAAGGCCATATAAATCGCTGAATCATGTTTTCGAAGTGCTGTTTAATTTTATTTAATTTGAAAAATTAGAGGAGTCAAATCTGGGGATCGCGGTGGCCAAGCGTCTTATCCACCGAGCTTGAAAGGTTGTAGTCAGTTCTCAGCTTACTTACTTCCTGTCTACAGTGAGGGGGGCACTGTCCAACTGATACCAACAACTATGATATACGCAGAGCGGCAAATTACCAAAAAGTTCCTAACTGCTGTTCTCATATTATTCAAATATTTTCCATATAATTTTATGAAGGCAATTTGGAACTTCATAAGTCCATGTTGAAATTAATTCACAGAAATCAACACGTTTTGAAGGATCACCTCTTGGCGCCTCAACATTCCCAAACACAGCAAAACTCCTTTCGATTCTTCTGAAATATTTTCTGTTCATATATGGTAAGTTCACTGAATTTCCTGCGTGTTCTTGAAATCATGTTTTTGCACAAACAGTGAATATAAAACAGATTTGAAATATCTTCATATCAATATGCATTTTAATACATCATTTTCAATTCCCAGTCGAAATAGGTAATATTCAAAATATCCTCCAGCTAACCCAGACCACGGTTTCTCCGCAAGATGTGCTGAAACCCTCAGCTCATAAAATGTCTTGTTTGTAAAACAAGTCCATATTTCTTTATTTCATTTATTAACCGTTTTCCACACTATTGATAAATAAGAATAAATCTCTACATTCATTATTTTGTTTATGATTTTACGATTATAGAAATCAAGTTAGCGTTCTATTCTATCAGTTTAGTATGACTAAAAGTGATGGCAACTTGTAAACAGTCTTCATGCGTGGTTGGTTGCCTATGAGTGCTACCTCTTTTGATTGAATGGATGTGATCACTCAAGATTCTCCAACCAGTTAAACATTTAGAGATTTTATCAAGTATCGTCACGTACAGTGTTTTTTGCTACAATAAAAAACTCCTATTTCTTATGATATATTGTTTTATTGGGAATGTTCTGGTTGTTGGAAAGAAGGCATGCAGATCATTTCATTGAGAGTAGACTAATGAAAGTGTCTCCATAAATGAGCTATGAAACATAGATGCAATATCTAACATTTATTTGTCAAATAAGTATATATTGGTGTTTGGTCATTCTTGTAGGTGGGTAAATGTTGATTTTTGTGGTATTTGAAATGAAGAAATAAATTCTTGTAGATACTTCATATTGTCTTCAAAACATCCTCCAGCTAACCCAGACCCCGGATTCTCCGCATCTTGGCCGTGACCAGAAAAGAGCAAAACAATCTGTTTGTTTGACAAACAGTGGATTTAATTGGGTTTCTGTCAGAAAGAAGTATAAAAAATTATTTCATCCAAGCATCCAAAAAAGCTATATTCTTTGTACAACTTTTTGCATATTCTTGCTATAATTTATAAAATTGATCATAAAGGATGAACAATTTCATGAAAACTTCATTTTCTTTTCTAATCAAATTCACGTAAATGAACGAGCAAACGTTTTATTATTTATGTCCTAATTTTCGAATTTCTGTAATGACATGTTCCATGGCATTTAATATTAGACCGTCAGATAGTGACAGATTTAGGTGCCCCATTATCACATACAAGCCTCGAATAAAGCTGAAAAGTACATCGATGTTGAGTAAAATGGAGGGAAATTTGCGGGGAGAACATAATGGAAATTCGATTTTCTATATTTCAACGCGAGCCGTGTTCACCTAATCATTAATTAATAGAACCTGGTTACGGAAAGGCTTGAGTGTTGCAGGTGGCTAAAGGGTTAAAATGAGGGCGTAATCTTGTGAGGAAAAATCGAGATTTTAACAGATTTTCGCACACAAGCCCCGAAACTATGAAAACCTACATCGTCACTAGACCGAGAACATAATGGCTTGAGTGGCGCGGATGAATAAGTAGATTTTGTCGTCGGAAAATTTTATGGAAATTCTTTATGATTTTTCCATATGTTCTCCCCAGGAGCCACTCGTAAATTTCCCTCAATTTTACTCAACATCGATGTACTATTCAACCCTATTCGAGGCTTGTATGTGAAAATGGGACTCCTAAATCTGTCACTATCTGACGGTCTATATCTACCCAATACAAAATATAGCAAAATAATCCAAAGTTTAGAGAAAACTTACTTTCATTTCGGAATATAAAGAGTGTTCTATTTGAAAAAATGCACTTTTGTATCTATCGGTGAAATCACAAATTTTCAAAGACCCTGTATAATGAAGAACGAATTCATAACTAATACTCAGGACATTTTCAAACTACGTCCGAAATTTCAGCTTTCTACGTATCTAAATACAGTGTTCTACTTTAAAAAATCCATTTTTCAATACTTTTGTATCTATCGGTGAAATTACAAATTTTTAACGAACCTGTATAATGAAGAACGAAATCCCCTTGCCATAACTAATACACAGGATATTGTCAAACTACAACCGACATTTCAGCCCCTTATGTACGTATCCAAATGCTGCAGTAATAAACATTTAATTAAAGCTATGTTTGCCAAAAAAATAAGGAAATTATTGATTTTCTCGAAAACCACTGGAGATAGGTATAGGAGAAGGTTATATGAAAATAGTCTGAAAGCAATAGCAAAGCGAAAATGCAATAATATACAGGGTGTTCAATTGAAATATCAAAGTTGTTGATACATTTCGTTAGAAGCTGTAACGCCACAGCGCTGAAAATATTTTAGATCAATAGAGCAGAACAGGTTTTCCAAGAAACCAAATTTAAAAAAATCCTACTTACCTTTTTCCAGATACGTCTAATAGGCCATCGAGTTTGGAACACCCTGTATATCAACTTCTGAAATTCCAGTTGTGAACATAACTCAAAACTAGCCAAACAACAAATCAACGGCTATTCAAAATTAAAGCATATATCGAGTGTTCCAAATTTTATGTGACAAGCAATATATGGTTTGTTGGAGGAGATTTACAAAAATATTTCATACTAAAGTTTTAGGTGTTCATGAGAACTTTATTTTGATATAATTTTCAAATATACAGGGTGTTTGGTGTAGATGATACAGACAAAAATAGTATTTTTGGAATGGAACGCCCTGTATATCATTACATATTCAGATTCAACACAGCATTCTGATATAAGTTCATGTTTAGTGTCGGAAAACCTGTTATGGCGTTGTTTGGTTATTGCACTCTCACCTTGAAAGTAAGGTTTCAAAAAAACTTAATAAATTGTACAAGAATCCTGTCTATATCTTTCATTGAATTGAACTAGAATCCTACTGAATAAAAACCGTTTATCCCACCTCTGCGATATTGGGCGGATTTTCAATCGATATCAGTTGAATATGATATTAAAAATGTTAAGAACTTGAGAGTAAATTGACATTGCACAATTTCATCAAGTATAGCTTATGTAACAAATGTTGTTGAATTGTATCTATTGTCCAGTTCAATTCAATGATTCCTTGCAAAACAGTTTCTGTGTTCTTTGTGCAAAAACTCCAGTATGCCTTTCGCGTTTCCTTCTAGTGATTGCATCGATAAGTTATTGATTTTTGAGGAATATCAAAAAAACTACCGAGAAACACAACGTCTATATCAAGAACGTTTTCCGGCAGATCCATTCCGTCAAGAACTATTTTTTCAAGAGTTGAAGAAAAATTGCGAACTGGGTCATTTCCTTTAACAATGTGTTGGCTCATATTATTACCAATCCTCATGTTTCTATCCGTACAGAAAGAGTATCTGATCTTCAGAGAATTCTGAAAAAGAAACAACTTTGAACGACAACTTGAATTCATTGATTGTATTTAGGAAATATTACATAATAATCAAATTTTGTGCAGATATGAATCGCGATTCCACAATAATGACGTTGAAAATCGGCATAACAGTCAATATTGGTCCCATGAAAATCCCAACTGGGTCCGCGAGAATCATGTTCAAACTACTTGGGTATTGACGTATGTTCAATGGCCGAATCGTAGCACCCAACTTCTCCAATGAAAATCTCAATGGATTGCGATATTTACATTTTCTACAAAATGGTTTGATCCAGTTGATGAAAGATATTCCAATAGCAGAACGACAAAGAATTTGGTGGCAACAGGATGGTGGTCCTCCTCACAGTTCAAAGGTTGTCACTGAATATCTGGATTGAACGTACCAAAATAGATATAGATTGGTAAAAAGGGTCCACTTCGGTGGCTGGCTCGTTCCCTAGATTTATCATCACTTGATTTGTTTCACATGTGGGTATTTGACAAAGATTGTATTCATTGCTCCTCTTTTGGATTTGGATGATCTAAAAATTATGATTCGACTAGTGTCCATGGATATTACGCCGAATATTATAAGAGCGACTTCGAGAGAAGTGATTCGACCTGTATAATGTCTAATGCACGTCACTTCGAACAATTTTTATAACTCATATCTAGGTACTATTCTTATGAATTGATTAATAAAGTTATATTAGATTGATATAAACGGTTTGCTCCTGAATACACCTCTTTCAATTTCGCAATTGTTTCATTTTCAAAATGATACCTGAGTGAATTCTACAACTCAAAATTGCAACAATAGGTAACCATGAACACCAACATTTTTGACTAGTTTTCATGTGATATGAAGCAGAAAAGATTAATGTATAAGATATCTGTAAAAATGAAAGTCTTCCTTATATATATGTTCTAAGCAATAACTCAACAACACCGTAACCTAGTTTAAAAAACACGGAATTATATCAGCATTCAACGAAGAATCTATTTAGGTGATGATATACAAGGCATTCTATTTTAAAAAGTACTATCTTGGTCTAAAGCACCTACACCAAGTACCGTGTATATCTGAAAATTATATCTAAATATCGCTCTCATGAACTGATGAAACTCTAGTATGAAACATTTTTGGCCAACAAACCAGATATTGCCTGTCACATAGAATGTGGGACACCCAGTATAGTGAGTCCAAGATATAGTCCACCACGTGGATGTATGAATCGGTAAGGATTCAGTTTTGGTCGAATAAAAAAAATGTCGAAACAGAAGAGACATCTAGATATAAGTATGAAATTTAACAGATAATTTAAAGCTTTCATATTATTTTGGAAAATCTGAAATTTTCCATTTCTCATTTCATTATTTTGTGGTGTTATCTCAGAGCTAGAACAAGATAAAAAAGACATCTTCACAGGATATTTTTATAAGGACTCCTTTAATGTTACCAGTTTTATTGTTCGACGTTTTGTTATCGAACAACGATCATCAAATTATTTGTTTTTCGAATACGGAGCTGTTTTAGTAAATACAGATTTTTCAAGTATTTTTAGTTCTAATATCAACGATATATCATACATGCCAGTTTCATTATTATCAGATCACCTCGAATTTTAATTTAAAAAGAATAATACCTACTTCAAAAAATTGTATTATTCGAAAAAGAGCTGTATTAAAAAAAAACAGTTGATGATGAGTGGTTAATAACGAAACGTCGGACATTATCGCCGGAGAGCTTATTCAAAGTTTCTCTGAAGAAATATTTTTTATCTTGTTCCAGTTCTGACAATAAGATCACAAAAAAATAAAATGAGGAATTAAAAAATTGAGTTACTACAGAATTATTTGAAAATCAAAGATATTTTTGGAAAATTCCTGTCCATATACAGTATGTCTCACTTGAGCAGCCTCATATTTCATTGAGAAAATAAAATTTGAAAATTTTTTATTTTCAAATTATAGTTCTCAGGATACGAGATTTATACAGTGTGTCCTACTTTTATTTTACTGTACTCAGAAATAACTAACTTCATGTTGATGGAACATTAGTATATCCATTTTTCACGGCTAACTATGACCAATTGAAAAGTGAAAAAGTGGGGAAAACATATTAGGGGTTTTTTCATCTCAAAATTAACATCAAATTCGGTTTCAGAGTACTCCTAAACCCCCAGATCAAAATGCTTGAATCAATTGATCGTACAGGGTGTCATTTGTTGCTGGCAATATGATTAAATTTCAAAACTCATAAAAAATTTCAATTAATACTGCGATAAAAGGACAAATACTACTTTTCCATGGCAAACTGTGAACACTTGAATAGTGAAAAATTGGGAAAAAATATACTTAAGATTTTTTTTTGAAAAATCAACCCAAACTTCTGGTTTTGGAATGTTCCACAACCCCAGAACTCAATGCTGAATCATTGAAATATACAGGGTGCCTCTGTAGCTGGCAATATCTCCAACTCATCGGTAATGCTCGGGATTATTTCGAAAATGTCTTCTGTTGTGACAGAAATATTCCATCAATACTGCAGAATGTTTGAGGAAGCTGTGGAAGAATCGGCCACTTGGACTAACAGTTCTCCTATTATTTACCACTGTACATTCTCCTCTTCGTGTTTCTTGTATTTATGGTGAATATTAAATGTATTATTATTGATATTATTACCAAGCATTACTTTTCTATGGCTGACTATGATCAGCTGAAAACTGAAAAATTGGGAAAAATATATCACTGAACTAACATCAGAAATGGGTTCAGAAGACTCTAAAACTTAAATCTCAATCCTGGGGTCATCTGAAAATACCAATATTATAAATTGATGTGAATTTGCAGCTGCGGAAAAGGAATAAATTGATAAGCGCAATAATTTGAAAAATAAGCCAATTTAGAAGTTGAACTTTTGCGATAGTTTAGTATAGTATATATTTTGGTGCTAATACAAAAGTTTACACAAGTCAAATACAAGTTAAATAGGACATAAGTTATTTAGCTAAAACTAAACATACAGTCATATATAAATAAAATTTTGATATAAAATAATTTCCTCAAAACACAGTACGGGTCATATCAGTCAGTAGTAACACCATACAGGTTCGGTGATACTACATGTCTTGGAAATTGTTATTAAAATATTCTTCTATACAATGAAATGCTATTTTTATAATTTTATTTTTAAATATATTCAATGGAAGATCTTTTATATTTTGAGGAAGTAGATTAAACATTTTTGGAGCATAGTTATTTACGCCAGTTCTGGTTCTGTTGACTCTGTGGCCGTCGAGATATAGATTTGCTTTATTGCGAGTACTATGACTATGAATTTTTTCATGGGTAGTGTATTCCTCAATATGGTTTATCACATGCAGCAAGCATTGTAATGTGTATAATGATGGTAGAGTAAGTATTCTATTATTTATGAAGCTGCTTCTACAGTCCTGTCTATAGGGAAGATTATCAATAATTCGAAGTGCCCTCCTTTGGATGCGAAATACATTTGAAGCACTGGGTGCATGGCCCCATACCAATATTGAATAAGATATTTGTGATTGTATTATTCCATGAAACGCGGTTTTTATTACATGTTTAGAGACGGATTTTTGCAAGTTTCTCAATAGGTATGTATTTTTAGAAAGTTTTGATGAAAGTTTGTTGTTTGCACGTTCCAGTTCAATTTGGGGTCAATGTGAACACCCAGGAACTTTACGTATTCTGGATTATTTATGTGGGACATTTCACGTAGGGAAAATTTAACCATTTGGATTTTGTTTTCATTGAGCTTAAGATTATGTGTGGCAAACCAGTTACTAATTTTCACCTGTATGTTCTCAAATTTAGTATGCGAAATATCAACATCATTGCCGGAGCTAGATATGGCTGTGTCATCTGCTAATAATATGAAGTCAGCACTAGGGTCGTCAAGTCCTATGTCATTTATATAAATCAAGAAAAGTGTTGGCCACAGTACTGACCCCTGGGCAACTCCAAACTCAATTGGAAGTGGAACTGTATTCTTGTCATTCAAAAATACACTTTGTTGCCTGTCTTCAAGATAAGACTTCATAAGTTTAAGACTGTTTTTGGAAAATTTATAATGTTGGAGTTTTGAAAGCAGAATATTGGGGCAGACACAATCAAAAGCTTTACTTAAATCGCAGAAGCATGACTGTGTGTATCCGCCTGCTTCAAAGCTTTGGTTTATCATCTCTATAAGTGAGTTTATTGCCATTGTTGTAGTATGGTGTGATCGGAATCCAAATTGTTGTGTATTGAAGATATTGTTTTTTTTTTCAAAATGACTTGTTATTGGAATTTTTAATATCTCAAATATTTTACCAAAAAAAGGTATAATGGAGATTGGCCGATTATTTGCTATAAAATCTGTTGGTCCACCTTTATGTATTGGATTAACACTACTTATTTTGAGACACATATGGAAAATCTCTTCTTTCAGGGACTCATTGTAAAGTTTAGTAAGAGAATACACTATATCATTTGCGATGCATTTGATTATTTTTGTATTGAATCCATATATGTCCCTACATTTTTTATTTTTTAGGTTAAATATGGTATCCCTTACCTCGATAAATGTGAATTCTTTGAAGTCCAACCTTTGAACATGGCCACCATTAATGTTTTCCAGATGACACCCTACATATTTCTCAGGAATTGAGATCTGAGGGTTTCAGAGTGTTCTGATCCAAAATCTGATGATAGTTAAGTGATAAAAGAATCCATAATATCTATTTCCCAAATTTTCACTTTTCAGATGGTTACTTTTCTACAGTAATAATGGAACATTTTTGGGCACTTTGTGACAAAAAAAACATTTTAATATATCAACGGAGCTTTATGGACGAATATGGAATGGTGATATTTCCAGCCTCATATGACACCCTGTATATTTCAATGATTGAGCTTCTGGGGTTCTGAGATATTTCAAAACGAGGAGTTGGCCTTAACTTTTCAATTAAAGATCCTTAATATATTTTTTCCCAATTTTTCACTATTCAAGTGGTCACAGTTTGCCATGGAAAAGTATTACTTGGTCGTTTTTCGCAGTATCAATTGAATATTTTTGTGAATTTTGAAAAAAAAAAAAAGAAATTTTACTGATAAAAAAGAGTTAATCACATTGCCAGCTACAAATGACACCTTGAATAATCAATTGTTTCAAGAATTTGATGTTAATTTTGTGATGAAAAAATCCCAAACATGTTTTCTCCACTTTTTCACTTCTGAATTGGTCGAAGTTAGCCGTGCAAAATGGATATACAAATATTTCATCAACATAAAGGTAGGTATTCCTGAGACCTATAATATGAACAAAAACATTTTTCAAATTATTTTATTCTCAATGAAATATGAAAGGTGTGGCTGCTCAAAGTGGGACACACTGTAGATGGTTCTTATATTACGTAACTTTTTTCTGTCTGTCTTTTCTGTCTGTCTTTTCTGTCTGTCGTTTCAGATATCTCCGTGGTGGAGAACCTAATCTTGGACACACTGTATGGATTCCCGAGGAAGCTCACTGATGATGATTTTGTTCGCGAAATGTCGATCTGTGAAGTTTTGATGTTTGTGTAGTTTTCCATTATTTTTTAAGAAATTACATAATATGTAACTTTTATTTCTTCTTTAGAAGACTGTGATTATTAAACATGGAAGACAAAATAGTCACTTACTGCGACAGTAGATATTATCATGATTGGAAAGAGCAGTTCTTAGAAAATTTCAGCCTGCACTCTCAGTTTGTAGTGCCACCCTTGGTCGCTAATCAACTGTTTATCAATTCAGATAATAATCGTCTGCGTTGAAGTAGGCCATCCATAATAGTTGGGCAATTGAACACATCCATTAATTAAAACGGATTAACTTGTAGGTAAAAAGGCACTCAACAAGGTTATTAGTCACGCTCTACAGCAACTGGGCGTTGTATTTCATGAGAAATTCTTGCTGGTTGAATTTGATTTATGGATCATTTGGTATTCAGTTGGAAAAGATAAATTATCAAAATCTCTGAAATATTACTCAATTACTCCTCAAATTCTAAAAATTGTATTGTCCTCACATTTACTTCACCTAGAGTCTTTGTTGTTTGCTTTGCCAGCTAGATTGAGTGGCAATAATTACGACGTACTGAGTCGATATGTTTATGGAAAACTACTGAAACTGAATTTCTGAAAATCTGTATACAGTTCTTTGAAGATCTCATTAAAGCTAAATTATTTTTAGTTCGCTGCAACTTCCGGTTATATCGGAAATGGATCCCAACTTCGTAATTTTAGATAGAAATCCACAATTTTTCTATGCAAAATTACTCATCCCAAATTGATTGGGGTTCATCTAACCTTTCCAGCAAAACATTAAGCAGCGGTGAATTATTGAGTTCGGGTTGAGAAGGTTCTGAAAATGTTTCTATTTGATAATCTTCATTCGTACTTTCTGAAAGATTCAGCGAGCAAATTGGTTAGTAAAAGAATATTACCTTGCTTTTTAAGAAATTACCCACTTTATTCCTTGGTTGACCGATATAAGAGATTGTTTTAAACTCGAAAATAAGTTTATGGTATATCAGATGGGAAAATGAAAATCAAAACTGAATTAAGAAAAATATGGATCAACCAGAATTTGAACCCGGGTCTCATTGTATCTAGCAATCCGCGTTAGTCCGCTACGCTATTGAACCTCATTCAAAAACCAGCGATTCACACTCAAATTCATTTCTTCGTCAGTATGAGATGATAATGAGGGTTAAATGAAAAGATGAAACATTCTCGCATACACACCAAGTGAAATCATTTTGATGGGTCAGCAGGTGTCAATCACATATAGGATTATCGACCGACTTCACATCTGAAATTTCAAGGTTGTATGACTCAGCCAAGTAAATATAAATAATGAATTAGTTTTAAGTATGTAGTTAAATTGAATTGGAAAATGAGTTTTTCTGAAATCGTTCAAGAATGCCCACTTTCTCGGAGCAACTTCAGGCCTCAAAATACGCTAATTTACAACGAACTTTCCTGGACCGTTTTCGGACCTAAACGGTACGGGAATAGTATATTGTGTATCTAGTAGTAAAAGCAATACATTCCCGGACGAAAATGTAAATTGTTGGCCGAGGCGTAAAGCCGAGGCCAACAAGCATTGAAGTCTGGGAATGTGCTTTTACTACGAGGTACACATACTATTTTTTCTGAAATCGTAATCAACATTATCAAAAACTAAGGAATTCTACATATTGTTTGCGTGAATTCAATAACCGTCTAAAATGTAAACAAGCCGGCAAAAATTTTCCCTAAATTTCAACACCCTGTATCTCGAAAATGTTGAATTTTAGAGGGTAAGTTATTAGAAACTTTTTTCATATTTTTGAACGAGCTATCACATCCGGAAGTCCTGCGCATTTATTATGAAACACCCTGTATATCCATTTCAGAATTTTACACAATCTTTATCTTGAGATATCTATCATTATCATGTGTATGTCAAAAACTAACTCTCAAAACAAAGCATAAGGAAGGTTATTATCTTTTGGTCAGTTCTTAACCATCAAGTTGTGTTGTAGTAAAGTTGGCCTATGGTTAACTCTAATTGAATTCTTGACCAACTACTGTGATATACTCTTTTATACTTAACCCATAGTCAAATTCTAACCATTTGGTGACCAGACATTGTGAAACTGGCCCTTAGTATCTATAATGATAATGATATTGCCAAATATTTGAAACTGAAAGCATTCCTCAAGCGGCAGTCTATATTCAATAATTGCACATTCAACTTCAAATAGATACATACATACATAGTATTATTTCTGTGTACATATTAGAAATAGCAATAAAGAAAATATTTACATACTTCTTCAATTTATAGTTTAATTCTGATAGAAAGCTCATAAGCGGCGAATTCGGAGTAATGAAATATCATCATTCAAAATTTTCGGCTCGTGCTGCAAATTTCATACTCGTGCAAAATGGGCATCATTTTGTGCTCATATACTTTTTCTACGACCATTAAGAAAAATGAACATTTCAATTGCGTCTTCGATTAAGAAACCTACCACGTTGTAACACCGATTTTCATTTCCCAAAGGCTAGCTGTATCGAAATATTTCATTTCCTAGGACTTTCATGAACTACTAGACTGTCATTATAGGTAGGTATTAACGAATTTTATGAACATAAATAATATCGAATGAAGTTTGTTTACGTCTGTCTAATAATTTGACATTTCACATCAGTAGATAATTACAAAATTCGATTGAAAAAAATTAAGTTATTAAAAATGATTAGCGATAGTGAGGATGATTTAACAATCAAATTGATAAATTTATATCAGAAGCTCCTGATAATGTCTATCTTCTGACAAAGGTATGATTTTATTTTCATAAAACCAGAATAATTTCAATAAAAAGATTGATTACAATCGGATTCTATATTTTAGAATAGTTGACAGATACTTTTTATATAGCAGTTAATTTGAACAAATTATTGTGCTCTAGTAACGACGAGTGTTGATTCAGATGACACATGGACTTTGGATGGTGGGAGCGAGGATTCAAATCCACACAGCCACATTTTTTTTCCTTTTATGAAATCGATTAGTGTTTGATTTTTTCTGCATAAAGTTTTTTTATTTCCAAGTTTTCAAAATTTGAAAATTTTGAATGTTATTTGTTTCACGACGTAGGTAGGTACGTATACAAAAAGAAAAAATAGATGTTTCATTCAACGGGTGAAGAAAGAAAAAATTATCTAAACCATGTAAAAATGACGACAGGAGAGTTTATGATAAAAAGGACTATTAAAAATATTACAGATTTGTTAATGATTCGGATGGTCGTAGAAAAAATATAGTGTACAATGAGCATGAAATGACCCATTTTCCACTCGTAGTACTCGCTACGCTCGTACTACGAAATTTCATATACCTACTCGTCGGAAATGTATGTCATTTCATGCTCATTGTACAATATACTATTTCAATTAAATGTTTATTAGTGCAGTATTTGGATACGTAGAAAGCTGAAATTCTGGATGTAGTTTAATAATGTCCTGTGTGTTAGTTATGACTAGAGAAAGCTCAGATAAATCTATTTTCCATAAAGGGATAGAGCGTTACAACGAGTTAGAAGATTTTCTGAAAACCTGCGAAACGATTACAACTTTCAAAAAAAAAAATTGAAAATATGTCTGTTACGCGAGTGTCATACATGATTGTCATACATGACTGTCACTATTACTAGTAAAACTTGCTCTCATTTCGGTAACCTAACTTTTTAGGTATAGGAACATGATACATCATTCGAATGTTTATTAAATTTTCGTTCAGGATATCTACTGATATACCGGGTGTTCTATTTGAAAAATGCACTTTCTACCACTTTTGTATCTATCGGAGAAATCACAAATTTTCAACGACCCTGTATAATGAAGAACGAACTTCTCTAGTCATAACTAATACACAGGACATTATAAAACCACATCCAATATTTCATCTCTCTACGTGTCCAAATACAGAAGTAATAAACATTTAATTGAAGCTATGTTTCGCACAAAAAATAAGGAAATCAATGATTTTCTCGAAAACCACTGGAGATTGGTATAGGGAAGTGCTATAATAAAATAATTTCGAGGCAATAGCAAAGCGAAAAATGCAATAATATACAGGGTATTTCTTTTGAGATACCAAAGTTAATGCTACTTATTGATAGAAGCGGCGACGTCGCAGCACTGAAAATATTTTAGATCGATAGAGCAGAACTGATTTTCCAAGAAACCAAATTTTCTAAATAATCCTTCTTCCCTTTTTCCATTTTTTCAGAAACGTCTAATAGGCCATCGAGTTTGAGACACCCTTTATATGCGTTATGTATTTCAAAGCACATTTGGAGCGATACTATTTTTTCGTGTATTCTCCTATTCGGGAATGATGAAGGATTATATTTTCTTCGTTTTCGTCATTTTGCGACTCTATATTGTATTTTTTCTCTAAAAAATAAATAGAATTGAAGGGCTGAGAATACAAAGGGTACAAGTACATTTTTCTGTCAAAATGAGATGAGTGTAACTGAGAAAAGTGGACGTAAATATTTGTCAGAATACAAATAATCTAAGTGAGTTTTGCGACTTTAAGCGTCATCTCATAGCTACTAGAAAAAGTATGTGAATTGTAATGTAGTTTTCTTCAGCATACAATGGGTGTAAGTACACTTGTACCATTCGTATTCTTACTACTTACTAGTCACTGTGGATAATTTTCAACAGGTGGTCTTATATTACTGCAAACGTTGTACAGATATCCTAGTTGTATGTTTTGATCTCCAACAAACATTACCCAGTCCACTAATAACAACATCCAAAGTGTTTTATTTACGACAACTATGGACGTATAATTTTTGCATTTACGATTTAGTACAAAACCACGCGCACATGTTTGTGTGGTCTGAGAATATGGCTTCGAGGGGATCACAGTCAATAGGATCGTGTTTGTTGCAGTTCATTAAGTCTCTGCCGTCAACAGTAACCAAACTTATTGCCTATATTGATTCGTGTGGAGGGCAAAATAAAAATGAAAACCTATAAGTTGTTCATGTTTATAGTCCAATCTACTCACATAGAAGTAATTTACCATAAGTTTTTGGAACCTGGACACACTTATATGGAATGCGCACTTATTCAACAATCAAAAAGAAAACATACACAAGTTTTCATCCCAGAACATTGGACTTCCGTCATAAAAGCATCTGCTAGAAGTTTTATTGTGCATTAAATGACACAGAAAATGTTTGTTTCTTTGGTGAAATTAGATCCCCTAATAAACAATCTGAAATTGGACGTGAATAAAACACCCCTACGTTTTATAGAAATAAACCACTTCAAATATGTCAAAGATGCTCCAACATTTTCATTTGAATTTAAACACACTTTTCAGGAAGACTTTCCTTTTTCGAGATGGGTATCCGTTGTACCAAGAGGTCGACCTTTCCTTAAATTGGACAATACAGGGTGTCAATTTGAAAACTTCCCACCCTTAATATCTTCCTTCCAGTAAACAATATGAGTAATCGAAAAAACAGGTCAATTTTATTGTCAAGGGGGACACTTTCACGGACTATTTGTAGCCCTCGTGGTTCAACCCCCTAGGAGGGGTAGATGTTACCCTTAGAATTTTAAATGGGAAGGGGGTCAAGTGGCACATCATTTTGATGGGCGTTCAATTCTTGTTCCAATGGTACCCTGACTTATTATTTTGTGATGAGCATTTTCCGAAAAATTGCGTTCTAAACTAACAGAAGTAATTATTAGAACGCCTATACTGAGATGCATTATTGTATTGACTCCCTTTAATAAAAATGGTTAGAAGAGTAGGTGGCACCGCTCCAACCCTTGAATGACAGGAATAAATTTATTACGCATGGGATTTTTTATTTGGTGGTTATTTTCCTTCTACACAATAAAATTTAATTTGCGAGAAAGACATTTCCAACATAAAATCTACTTACGCTTATCTTATTAGCTGTTCGAAATGTTGTCCATTTTGCTCTAAACAGTAATACAGTCTGTTTTCGAACTCCCCTCTAACATTACGGAAAACTTCACTAGGAATTGACCGGCATGCTGCTGTAATTCGTCTTTTAAGTTCGTCAATATCAGAAGGTTGTGTTTTATAAACAACGGATTTAAGATGCCCCCAAAGAAAGAAATCTAAGGGTGTTAAATCCGGTGATCTCGGAGGCCATTCAACTGCTCCCCTTTTGCCAATCCATCTACCCGGAAATCTCTCGTTTAACCACTGTCGGACGGGAAGAAAATAATGAGGTGGAGCACCGTCCTGCTGGAAATGTAACAGATCCTCCTGCAAAAGTTCATTACCTTCTGCATCAATTTGAGTTTCTAGCTCGTGAGTTATAAGAGGATCGATAGTCTCTTCAAGCATATCAAGGTACAGATTGCCAGTCAAGTTTTCTTCCAGAAATAATGGACCAAGAATGGCATTTCCAAGAATACCAGCCCAAACATTAACTTTTTGTGGGTGTTGTGTATGCCCTTCCCGAAAAATATGTGGGTTTTCGTCACTCCAATAGCGACAATTTTGTCTATTAACATTGCCATTCAGAAAAAATGAACACTCATCGCTGAAACAGATGTTTAACAGAAGATTAGGGATGGAATTGACTCGATGAGACATGATTTCACAAAACTCTATTCTTCTATCATAATCATCCTCGTGGAGCTCTTGAAGAATCTTCATTTTATATGGATGAAATTTATGCATTTTCAATGCTTTTCTTATAGTCTCGCGTGACATTCTCGTCTGTTCTGATACTGATCGTAAGGAGCTCGTGGGCTCTGCAGCAAATGTTCCCAAAACTTCAATTTGAGCTGCTTCATTTAGTACTCTGGGGTTATTTCTTTTTTTATTTGTCACTGAACCAGTTTCGTAAAACTTATTCACCAAATCAAGCACATACCGGTGACTTACATTACAATTTGGATGTCTTTCGTTAAAAAGACATGCCGCCCTTCGTGCGCACTTTCCAACTTCGCCATAAATTACAATCATTTCAATTCTGTCTTGAAGAATGTAAACCATTTTTACACTTTTATACACTTATTAAAGTAATTCCTAAACAGCCCAACAGGTACAACGGTATTCACAATACTACCACATAGTTCAAATTTGCTAACCAATTTTTTGCCGGAAAACAGAAACTTTTTACAGCAGAAGTAGCAAAAAAGGAAGGCTATCTGTACAATTTCTGCGATGACACTTAAAAATTCAGCATTTAATAAACACAACTTTACTACCATCTACGTTTTACTATTAGACTACTTTTTTATGTAAAGTGTTTGGAGCTAATGGCTAATGTTACCCCTAATAAAGGGTTGGAACGGTACCACCTAATATTCTAACCAGTTCTGGCCAAACCATGCATCTCAGTATAGGCGTTCTAATAATTACTTCTGTTAGTTTAGAACGCAATTTTTCGGAAAATGCTCATCAAAAAATAATAAGTCTGGGTACCATTGGAACAAGAATTGAACGCCCATCAAAATGATGTGCCACTTGACCCCCCTTCCCATTTAAAATTCTAAGGGTAACATCTACCCCTCCTAGGGGGTTGAACCACGAGGGCTACAAATAGTCCTTGAAAGTGTCCCCCTTGACAATAAAATTGACCTGTTTTTTCGATTACTCATATTGTTTACTGGAAGGAAGATATTAAGAGTGGGAAGTTTTCAAATTGACACCCTGTATATTGCCAACAAATACTGGTGCGATACCGATTACCACAGCTAAGTGGAAGGACCTTCAATCTTATTAATCTACATACCACCTATCTTTCATCAGTTTTATAATAATCTGGCACATGGAGAACGAAAAACGAAAGAAAAAGGCAAAAAAACAAAAAAAATCAGGAGAGCAGACAGCTTCAACGTCTAGGGTTGAACATGAATCCGATTCAGACAACGATATGGATGATAGTGCCATAATTGATTCTGATTATGAAAATATAAATTGAATTGTTTGTCATTGGGTCAATAAAGCATATAAAACAAGAAAGTGATTTTTTTAAATTACTTGTTTTGTAAATGCGTCGGGATACAAAGGGGGCGAGTGAATTTTTTCTGTATTTTTTGAGAAAAACTTCACAATTTTCATCTTACTCGCTATATTCACAGGTCATCTTCCTTATACAAACTTTCTAAATGAAAATTTCAACCTTATGTTATTTATAGATTTTATTTTGGCCAGTCAAGTTTAAACTCAATTTACTCGAAATTGTTAAATGAGTACTTATACCCTTTGTATTCTAAGTCCTTCAATTGTTTAAATTAACATCTTTAAAAATGTCCCCGACCTTGTACGAGGGTGCAAATTTGTACAGCTTCATTGCGCACTAAAATAGAACATTTGTGAGAGTTTGCATTGTTTTGCTATTTTCCCTACATTTTTTATCATAAATACCAAAATGATGGGCCTAATACAGATATTGGAGTATTACTACCTATTTCTTTTCACTTTTTGACTTCTAAAATTGAAATATTTCACACTTCTCTCCTACTGAATTCTTATATCATAACAATACATTATGATTTTTATGATCATTACCAATATTTAAAAAAAAGTTTCTAGTACCGTACGTCACATTCATCCCAGGCGTAATATACTCGGGGATATCTGGAAATCTCCCCTGCCCGTGCCTCCCTCGTACCTGGTATATCCGGGTAAGTTTGCCTGATGCTAACTAATAAATTTAAAGTTGTTTAACTTACGTGTTCAGCTCAAGATCCAAGCGAAATTTGTGGCTGAAAGCTTTGATGAGGAGCGATGTGCGATGAAAATGCTTGCCGGTCTGTAACAATAATAAAGCCGGAATTAGATGGGTTCATTGCGGATTTATGGGGGTAAACGGGATATTCACTGAGTGGGTAGCAGTTTCCACGGTCATCAACGGGTTTCATGCTATTATTATCTATTTTTCTAACGTTGATGGCTGATACGAAAATGTCCCATCAGTTCTCTAATTGTGGAAAGTTTACTCATTGAGTAATGAGAATTCCACGTGATGATGTGGTACTCAGATGCTTTACGACTGCTGTAATATGAAATTTTCAATATACAGGGTAACTCTGTGAATATTTCTGAAAATGTTTGAGCAAAAAAAGCGCACTGAATAAATTCATTCTTCCATATTTCAATATGTCATTGTTCACAACTTTCTTATGGATTTCAACTTTACCAAAATATTGTCTTTTTGACACTAAAGATAAAAATAATTCATATCCGTGGACAATACATAACAGCATCGTATAGAAAATTGTCATTCAAGAGCAAGCGTGTAGTATTCTAAATGCTATATGACAAAGAGAAGTATAATGATAAAAAAAGTAGACATAATTACAAATTTACATCATATACATACAGTGATTGTTCAATATGAAACAACAGTAATTTTTACACAACACAAACAATATAAAACAACAGTAATTTTTACAGGACACACTTTTTTTTCCTGTAAGTCATGAAGTTTGTCAAATTATGAAAGCAATTTCAGAAAGATGATTTTTAAGTTTTGATTCTTCAGGCAACAAATTAAAAAATTTCAATCCTAAGTACTTAGGTGCTTTTAATGTCACATTGTATTTACAAAATGGAATATATAAGTCTTTATCCTGTCTAGTTGACTTTTCACGTTTACAGTCATTGGTCAGGAACCGTTTTCTGTTTTCAAAAATGTAAACGGGCATTTCCAAAATGAATTTATTTTCTTTGGTACCATCACAGTAGGATATATTCACGCACTGTTCTCTATTAGTCAAAAAAGATTCAACCCATTTATAAGATGGACCTCGAATTCTGCAAGAATGAAGTTTAGTCAGCAACAAACCATGATCAACACAGTCGAACGCCATCAGCTATTTTTACAGATAAAACACAATCATAGAGAGGAACAATGGTGCAAACGCAAATTTATTGAAACCGCCTGTATCGAAGCCAATGGTGCCTTAGCCAACTGAGCGTGGAAATTAAAAACGTATGGAGACCGCTAGACCGTTTTGGAGGGAGAAAAAGCGCGAAAAACACGCGCGCCACAAGACCACCATTCCTGCAGAACTATAAAACATCGTGTAGATTCTTAATTTTGTCAGTATTCACCTGATGACGATTGCAGGTTCAAGCAATTATAACGTAGTGAAAAATTGAAAGAAGTAGAAATATTTCAACTATTAAGACGATGGAAGTCCGAAATGCAAGTAAACCAGTACTGACAATTTCCCTCATGATATATAAAATTATCAATCTAAGCCAATGACAACGAGATTTCCCGAAAACACTGCTTCGAGCTCATGTTGTTTCGATGATTCATGAGTTCTACAATTCCATAGTTACAGTAAAAATAGAAACGGTAGTTTTACGCCTGAAAGATGCCAAATACGCAAAATGTACCGTTTTGGAAAGACCAACGAGTTCTTATAGGATAGAGAGAGAAGTAAAAAAACCAAAGTGGCACCAGAGTAATGCCAATTGTTCCTACGCAAATAACGCTAGCGATTGGCTGAGACATTCGGTTTGTTTCGCTTGCAACCGAAAGAGCCTTATTGTGTTCGTGTTTTTAAAGTGGCAGTTTGTTCGTTACGTTGTTTTCGAAAAAATATCTATGCAGGAAGCATGAAGTGAATGAAAAACAATTAAAAGTTAGCAGAAACATTTTGAAGTTACCTGTAGTAAGGAAAATTTTGTATTTATGAAATATGTATATTTTTAGATTATCACCCTCATTCAAGTAACCGCCGCTGGCTGTCATAAGCTAGTGGGATATGGTGTTCGCTAGTTGCGTAGGAAAACTGTCAATTGTTTTCAATATTATACAGCCACAAAAAGCTTTCATATTCAAAATAGTTTTACTTAATCTAGTGTATATAAAATCAATGGCAGAACGAATAAGGTTCAACTTCGTCTATTCCTTCTCGAAATAGTCAAATCGAATATCCCTTCAAAATGCAGAATTTTCAAATAGGTACTCAAACTGTGCTGACGTACAAAACACCACTCTAGCAAGCTCTCGTGGTGTTTCTAAGCAATACAGTTTTCGTGACAGCAAGGTGAAAGTATTTTTGGAAAATTCTGCATTTTGTAGGGATATTATTACTGGTAATAGGGGATGTTATCTCTGAGCATGAAAATTTAGAATGAAAAATTTTCAATTTATAAACCAGACGCATAAGAAAGTATGATTACTCGCGTAAGTTTTGCAATCTACTGAAAAGATGAGGAAAAATCGAACGTGAAAATGTTATTAACTGTAGAACATTTGAAACTAAATCTCTTTCGAACTCAATCTATTCAGATAGTCAGATTGATTTAATCTGTTTGATTGAAATAACATATATTCAATTGTGTCGTTATTTACCCGTCAAAAAGTATTATTGACTTCATATGGTACCATGGGATAGCTCATGAGATGAGCTCTCAGACTATGAAGCTGTAAATGAAAAAATGTTTAAGTCATTTGAAAATAGCGAATTCGATCGTTATTTCAGAATACCCTGTGTATTCTAGCTGACTCCAAATACTATGCATGTGTTGGTATATAGCTTGGATGCTTGCATACCTAGACTCTTCCATTGATCTCTCATAATAACGTTTTGTTAAATTTTTTTCCTCGTCCGTGCTTTTTCGTAAATTTGATTAAAACGTGAATATCTTGGCAACGTTGCATCTGATCCTTGAAAATAAAAATGAATTGTTAATCATATATGAAGCAGATTCTGAAACTGAATGAATATATAGGGTGATCCATTTAAAACAGACCAAAAATGTTGTACCCGGATGTACAATGCACCCTGTATACTCGAGTGTCCAATAACTTCCGATCATGATTTTTCCTCCACTTTCATAAGACTAGCAATAATGGTCCGAGCGAGAATATGTATGTAAATGTGAGTAAAGGATGTTAAAAATTATGAAAACATAGAAAAGGGACGTAACAATCGTAATAAGAATAACAGCATATCAAAATAAAATAGAAATAGTTATTTAATCAACTAGTCTATTACTGAAGGCGATTAATGATCAAGAAATTTTTAATTTCGAGATCAGTGATCGCATTTTAATATAAGAGTTGATTACAATATTTTTACGTCTACCTCACTCTTGTCGAAATGAAGGAGTTTTAATTTTTTTCTGGCAATAAAGTTAACGATGCTACTTTAGCTGTTTCCGCAACTTCAGGCAACATAGATTTATCGTCAATATACATTTTAGCGTCCATAACATACGAATTCGTTTATGTTTGGTTGCATGCATTCATAGAGAAATCGATAATTAATGACAAATCGTTCATTAATAGGGGTCATTAATGAACGATTTCTCGAAATCATGCATTAATAACAAATCGTTCATTAATGACCACTATTAATAATGAACGATTTCATTTGTATTGAAGAAAATTAAACAGCCATGTTATTACGAGGTCGGCGGAAAGCATATATTACTGTGCAAATATATAATTTCATATAGAGAAAACGAAGGTGTTTGAGACAATATGGTTGAGTATGAAATTTAAAATATTTAATATACCACGTGTTCACTTAAATTGGCGACATATGGAAAACTATTTAAATTTCATAAACATAAATTCTCAAAATTTGTCAGTGATGTATGAGGATTGTAAAAAAATATCAATTTGTTAGAAAATTGAAGTACTTTTATTGGTGACAAAATCGAAGAGTGTTGTCATTAATAGTTGTTTATAATTGAATATGCAATCATATCTATCTAATATAAAAGTCAGAATGAAAAATGCGCTACAGTCATAAAATAAAAATTTTGTGGATCATGCTTGAGTACAATTACATATTGAAAACATTGTACCATATTGGTAAAAATATAAACAGCAGATAACTATAAAAAAACATCGCGAAATTTTAGTAACTGATTATATAAAAATGTAATCATATTTATACCGGATGTCCGGATGTATACCAGGTTAATTATTGTATACATTACTGCTTCAAAGTAAAGTTAATAATATTTACGCATGGTGATAAGTCAGTAAATTTTTATGAATGATTTCGTTTTCTCCGATTATTTGGTCACAGGTTACTCGATGCATTTGATCAAAAGGTGCTTCATTTTGAGAAAGATCTTACCTAATCATTTCAAGATTTTAACCAAAATCTGTATGAAACCCAGTAGTATGTGGTATCAAATTAGTCGTAATAAAATGCACTTTATACAAAATACTACCACGTTGCCATTTGGACAAAAAAGGAGTAATACACATTTAAAAATTAAATTTTACATAGCAGGCCCATTTTGATCTAAATCAGTGAAATTGTATTTTGCCAAAGATTTAGTACAGAAATTAGTAAACGAATTGAACGTACCTGTAGCTGTATAAATTGGAAAATAAATTTCAAAATGAAGGAAGAATAGGTTAGAGAAAGTGATCGGCGACTTATGGCTGTATTCAGAATGTCATATGGTGACAAAAGAAGTCAAAATATTCTAGGTGTCCCATTTAAAACTCGGAAGTTCATGCCACTTCCGGTGAAACCTGAAGTGGCATTAACCTAAATCACACCAAAAAATTCAACTTTGTCGTATACAGATCTTCCAAATATCATTCCATTATCTTGAAAAATCAAAAAAGTTAGGGGCGAGCTATCTTCCGCGGATACCCGGTTAACAACCATGACCATGACCATGATGTCGTCAAACGGTTCCAAACTAGAAAAAAAATGCAAAGTTACAAACCCGTATAGAAATAAATTCACTCAGTTTTGTCCAGAAGCATATTTGTACAACAACCATTCAAAAACAAAAGAAGTAACACATTTTCATAAATTATGTAGTTGGCTCTCGCCATAGTGGTGGTGACTTTTGTTATACCTATAGACCAAGCTATAGAGGTTTGTCCTCCACAAAATAAAAGACGCAAATGACCTGTACTAATTTTCATAAGATAGTTCGTTTATGAAAACCCCAGTATTCGCCCCAGAAAATCGCTTTGTGGAATTTTTTAAACAAGCAATAGTGAAAAATTCATTTATTTTTTGTTTTTTGGAAATATCTCAAAGATTATTAAAGGAATCGTTTAACAGTCGATGGAACTCTTGTAGAGATTTATAAAACAAACAAAATGGATTTCTTTTCGACCGGATCGGTGCATTTTCCACTGAGAAAATTCGGGAATACCTCGAAATTTTTTGATTTTTTTATTTTTTTAAATTTTTATAAAGCTGAACCAGCATGTGCCGTATTCATAAAACTGAAAGGATATTCTTGTAAGAATAAGGTAGAAGTATAAGATTTTGATTTGAAGAAAAAGGTAGAAGTATAAGCATTTCGTTTTTTCGTATTCATAATGATTACCTTATACTTGCAGGAATATCTTCGAAGAATAAGTAAAAGGTGTTAGCATGTTGTCTGTGACTGTGCCGCGGCAGGTTCCAACCCTTTTGCGATGGTGTGTTTATTTACGGTGTTTCTTTCTTATCGGTATTAATTGAGTACAATACTTCCATCAGAGTAGATGTATTCGTCAAGCAGCGATAGTGAAAGTACAGAAAAAGATAATGCTACGACCGAACTGCAGTTCATAGCAGATGAAAATGCCAATGCCACCGTGATTTTGGAAAAATCCCAAACATCAAAAATAAAAGCTAGAAATGTTACCAGGAAGAACGAGGTGACATTTGGTAAAGCACTGGATGTGAAATGCTTTTTGAAGAAAATAAACAATATGAAAGGAAGGTTGAAGAAAAAAACCGACTTGAAAAAACGTGGAAATAAAGCAATCAAACTGTTGGAATGGGAGAAAAAGTTATTGAAGGCTATATGGAAGGTGACAGTAAACTTGGTATTGAAGATGGATCTACTCAGCATAGAGTGAGTGAAACTTCTACTACGCGAAAAGGGACTACATCAGCCATCAAACCACAATCTAGTAGAGTCAAGACTGTCGAATCTCTTCTGACAACAAGAAAAAAGACAGCAACAAAGAAGTATGAAACAAATGAAACAAAAGGACTCACAACCAAAGAGCTGCAACGGCTAGTTCTTTTAGAGTAGTATCGAACAAGTAGAGTTCAAAGAGAATATTATGAAAAAAATGTCGGAGAGGATGAAGCGGGCGGAATCAGCAGCTAATATTGTTCACGAGGGGGAGTTAGCATACTACAATATGTAAACAATTCTCCAAATTTTCTCGAACAACGTATTATATTGACAATATTATATTATGTTAACTACTCATTATTTTTTTGTAAGACTAGAGGATTCTGAGAATATATCTAATTTGTTTGAAAATACAGTAGGTATATGTTTCATTTATTATTAACAGTATTAAAAAGTTTATAATAAAATCAAAATAGAACAGTTTACGTTAGTGAATGAATTAAAGAATTATTCAATATTTTGAGAGGTGGGAAATGAGTCACCCGAAGTCGCACTGGAAGTTAACTCGAGTTGAGTTCGGGCGACTTCGGGTGCACTTTGAAGCGTTTTGATCAACTTTCAGTGACATTTTCAACACATTTTCCACATCTCAGGTGAAAATCCAAAATATACAAATTGTAGATATTGATCTCTACTTCCATAAACAGTTTACACAATTTGAATGAGATGATTTCCCTCAAATCTACGCATTTGGAAAGATTTGCCCTTAAATTATTCATAACGCGATTGTGAAGAAACTACACATCGGACAGAAACCATCTTGCACACAGTTGAACCACATGTTATTATCTATCAGTTTTCGCAATACTGTCTTGTCCAGCTCCAAATTTATAAAAATTATGAATTTTCTAAAAATGGACTCTTTTTCGAGGTTTTCCCGGATTTTCTCAGTGAAAAATGCACCGATGTGGTCGTATAAAGAACTTTCTCTAGGTTTTATAATTCTCTACAAAAGTTCTATCGAATGTGAGAGAGAGAGAGAGAGAATATACTTTATTGTCATAAGAAAATATCTTATTGACAAAGTTTCATTTAACCTATAAAATATATATATAAATGTATATGTCGTAAAAAATACATTTGAAATAAATAATTTCACTTAATAATTAAAGTTAGTTGTATATATATATATATATATATATATATACCGGGTGACCACGGGGTGAGGTACGCCCCCCAATTTTTCTATAGTTTTGAAGATACAGGTTTCAAATTTGGCACGTCGATATATTACTCAAATACGCATATTTTGACTCCATAACCAAAAATTCACCACTTCCGGTTTAACCGGAAGTGACCCCAAACTTTTTTTTTTAAACGACACCCTGTACAATTTTTTTCATTATCAGGAAGAACACGCAATTTGTGATAACACTGTTCTCCAAAATTGAAAATCGGTTGAAAAATGGCGGAGATACAGTTGGTTGTTCAATCGAACAAAGTTGGCCATGAACATCAAACTCAAATCATCACAACTGACGAACGGCGTCAGCATTTACGAGAGGAAGGTTCGAGGTAAGATACAGCTGAAAATTGAGCTTCCCATGTAATTGCAGCAACCATATTTCCCATCAATTATCAAACATTTCCTCAAAACGGATTAGTACCCATAAAGAAAGGCTCACAACTGCCATTTCTCAAATAGCAACATACTCTTTTCACATTGTTATGTTGAAAGATGATGAATTATCAGATTACTCGAATGAAAAGATTTGAAGAATTCCGAAAGGAACCAGAAATACAATACCCCTGTATCTTCAAAACTATAGAAAAATTGGGGGGCGTGGTCACCCGGTGTATATATATATATATATATATATATATATGTTCCAGTGACTGTAAAACAGTCGAAAACAATCCTTTAGGAACTCACTATACCTTTGTATAGATTGTATGGCATATGTCCGACAGAAAACAACTACTTCTCTGGCTAATACCTCCACAGATATTGAATTATATCTGTCAGACATATGTGCAAAGATCCTTACTTTGAAGGAACAACTTTGCAAGAGCTCTCAGAGACAGACAGCAGGACACCGCCTGATCCAACCAAGGAACCAACTGCAGACCGGTTTAGGGATGAAGTCCCTCATCATTGCAGTCCTGGTTATCACGGTTGTATACACGCGGGGGCCCGGTGCCCGTCATCGTTCGCCGGGATGAACACTGCAATCGCTTACAGGATCCACCACGGCAACAGATTAGAGAGCGCTCCAGAAGGACATTTCGGATGCGAAATGGTATATGCTGAATACTTGTTTCAAGGAGCAATAAATGTTCCAGTGACTGTAAAACAGTCGAAAACAATCCTTTAGGAACTCACTATACCTTTGTATAGATTGTATGGCATATGTCCGACAGAAAACAACTACTTTTCTGGATAATACCTCGACAGATATTGAATTATATCTGTCAGACATATGTGCAAAGATCCTTACTTTGAAGGAACAACTTTGCAAGAGCTCTCAGAGACAGACAGCAGGATTGTTTTCGACTGTTTTACAGTCACTGGAACATTTATTGCTCCTTGAAACAAGTATTCAGCATATATATATATATATATATAAGTGAAAATAGATGTCATAAGTAACTTTCTGTTATATATATATATATATATATATATATATATATATATATAAACATATACGTCGAACAAAAATACTTGTAAAATAAATAAGTCTGACTCAATCTATAAAGTCAAATCATATAAATAAACGAAATATAAGTAGTACAAACATACTCTACCACATCTCAGAATAGTATTCCTCCAAATTATAGTAAGCTCCATCAAGTAATGCTTCTTTAACAGACTTTCGAAATTTTTTGAAAGAGTTAATAGTCTTCAGGTGTAAGGGTAGATGGTTATATATTTGTATGCCTTCGTATATAATTCCCCACGATTTCCCCAATACATTTTGAGATATTCGCAAAAAAACAGAAAACTTGTAATTTTTTTCACCATTTCTTGTTTAAAAAATTCCAAAAAGCGATTTCGCTGGGGCGAAAACCGGTCTTTTCCTTCACGAACTATTTTATTAAAAGTAGTATAGGTCGTTTGCGTCTTTTATTTTGAAAATAGCCTCTTATTTTCATCTACAGCTTGGCCTAATAAGCATTAGCTAGAACCTCCAAAAATATACGAGAAATTAATTCCTGATCATCGAAAAGTCTGTCCACAAGCTCTTTTTGAGCGTTGATTGACTAGACAATATGTCGATCAATATCCAGATGCTCTATCTATCCTCGAGCTTTATTACCTCAACTAAATTTCTAGGCAAATAAACAAACTCCACATTTATGGGGTGCTTGATTAAACCCATTCAGAAAGCATTGAAAACGAAGCACCGAATGAAACAACCGAGGTTTTGTTTCCACTCATTTTTACCGAACGTGAAGCAAGACGGATATATTTAGTTCCCCAGACAGATTGCTGAAAGTCGTTTTGCTTCTCCCGTAGCAGGGTTTAACTCGGTGTAAATCCCAGGAGAGGAGCAATATGAACACACATATATCCACAGATGCATTTAAACATCGAATTGCTTTCGCGTTCAGTGGTTTCGGGCCTACCCACTCAAGATTTAATCCTCGCGACGTGGAAATATTGATGGAAAACGAAAGGAATGAAAGTGTTCGGGGTGGAGATGTTGCAATACGCATCACCTACTATTATTTTAATTGATTTCACGTACTCTACACATTCCGTGTGAAGGTAATGGCATGATATGTTCAACAAGCACTTCTTCAAATCGGTGCTAAGTGATTTAAGCGTTTCATGAGAGCACTTCAAAGTACACTCAAAAGAATTCGCGCACTCTCATTCTCTGATCTCAAAAGCTCATCTTGATTCATTGATCACATGAAAAAGTCTTCAAGTATGGACAACATAAGCAAATTTGGTACACACAACAACGAAGTAGTGGCTGGAATATACGGGGAGAGACCAAGGTCTAATCCTCGGTGCTCAAGCCTCAATATTCCTAGCCGAGGTAAAGGCTATTTCCGTTTGCACAAAAGAGATTCTCTTTGAGAGTCAGGCGGCAATAAAGGCCAAACTAGTTTGGGAGACTCACAAAAACCCCAGCGACCTACGAGCACAGAACGAGGTGAACTTGTCTGGGTACCAGGCAGAGCTGTGCCGAGCATTAAGCACTAAGCACTCTGGGATTGTGCTCCGTAGTCTCTAGCACGAAGCACTTTTATTTATAAAATGCTCGCGAATACTAAGCACTTTCAAAAAGTATTTCTAGTCAGGAAGCACTAAGCACTTTTTAGACTGTTCGATACTTGAGTTACTAAAACTTAATTAAACACGTAAGATTTCCACAAATAATATTACATCGCAACATGTTATTGTATTAACCTCTTGAAAAAACTACAGTGTAGCAACATGTCGCGATGTTATATTATTATTCTGCAGCCGTCTCAAACATAAAATTTTTGGTAAGATTTATTAAATCGGGCATACCACTTTACACAAATGGTACCGAAAGTAGCTATTTTCTACTGTTTGATTTCATTCATCAAAAACTCTCCTGACAGAGTAGGTCTTCACCTATCAATTGAAACTGTTATCATAACCTGTTATGATAAAAAGATAATAACTCAAAAATACACAATTTTGAGGTTATGATATAATTTCCCAGAAACATTACGGTAGGTATGTGAAGCATTTTAGAGCTACTCGAAACACTTTTTTATAAAACACTCGTTTCGCTACGCTACACTCGTGATTAAAATACTCGTAACTCAAAGAAAAATTTAAGAATTATTTTTATTTCCTTAATGCTGCTATGGAAAAACAATGATTTGATTTTTTTTTCCTAAATTAATATTAAGATTGTATCGTTGTTTTTTTTATATCTCGATTGTTTAAATAATTAGATAGGAAATTATTTCCTTGTTGAAAATCATAATTTTTACTTCTCAATTGTTTATTGTTCATTTACTTGACAATTTGTTATCAATAAATTCTGACAACGGTTTTATTTTTTCAGGAAATGAAAAAAATTACAAATCAACCATATACAGTGACCGCCAAAAAGTATGTACCTACCATATGGGAAAATTTTTTTTTATTGGAGTATTGGAAAAAATATTCTGGGGAAAAGTTTGTGCATGTCCGATAACCTAAAAATCGATTTTGACACATGTCACGTGATCGCTATAATGGCGGCAAAATGAAAAAAATTGCAATGCAAAGGCAAAAAAAGGATAAGATGACAAGATATCAAAAAAAGTAATTTGAAAAAGTCACTTAGAATTCAATTTTATACACATAAACAAAGTTTCAAGAGATAATTCAAGAAAATTGAAAATAGAAATTTTTTAAAAATATTTTCCCATCTATTTAAAAATATTATTATTTTTTCTTATGAATAGCTTGACTATACTGAAACATTTGCATTTTAATGATAATGACAAAACTTTCTCATTTTCTCCACACCAGAGGGCACTAAATTGAAAAAATGGGAATTTGTCAGAACCCTTGCTGTTACATCGGTTCGTATCTAACAGTTATATCCGAATTCCACGACCATTGTGATGACATGACACTCCAAAAACATGGTAATTTCCAGATTATAATCAAGTTCCGATGATAATCGTTCATGAGCGTTTCACTTCGCACATAAACTTGAAAATAGTGCGTCAAATTAAAGATTCTTAAAGTTTATGTGCAAAGTAAAACGCTCATACAGCATTATTATTGAAACTTGATTAAACTCAGGAAACATGGTGTTTCTAGATTGCCATATCAACACAATAGTCTTGGAATTCTGATTTACAACTGTTAGATAAGAACCAATGTAACAGCGAGGGTTCTGGCAAAAACCAATTTTTTTAATTTAGTGCCCTCTGGTGTGGAGAAAATGAGAAAGTTCTGTCATTATCATTAAAATGCAAATGTTTCAGTATAGTCAAGCTATTCATAAGAAAATAAAATAATATTTTTAAATAGATGGGAAAATATTTTTAAAAAATTGCTATTTTCAATTTTTTTGAATTATCTCTTGAAACTTCGTTTATGTGTATAAAATCGAATTCTAAGTGACTTTTTTAAATAACTTTTTTTGATATCTTGCCATCTTACCATTTTTTTTGCCTTTGCATTACATTTTTTTTTATTTTGCCGCCATTCTAGCGATCACGTGACATGTGTCAAAATCGATTTTTAGGTTATCGGACATGCACAAACTTTTCCCCAGAATAGTTTTTCCAGTACTCCAATAATAAAAAATTTTCCCATATGGTACATACTTTTTGGCGGTCACTGTATAAATTTAAAATAATATTAAAACTATTATAAAAAAAATCAGAAAAATTGTTTTCTCTAGTTTGTTTCATATGGCTTCTCTATATTTTGTCAGAATTTGATTAAAACAAATTGTTGAGTTGATAAACAATGAAATTATTTATTGAAAAAATAAAAAATTTGTATACCCATTGAGATGTACAAATTATGATTTTTAAGAAGGAAATAATTTCATAACTAATTATTTAAGCAATCGAAATATAAAAAAACGATTGAAACAATCAAAAATGTTATTTGAAAAAAAAATTATTAAATAATTATTTTCCAGAACAGCATTATGGAAATTTTCTTCAAAAAATTATATTTGTTTATAACTGATTTATAAACAAATGACTCCAAAAAATTATAACCCGTATCAATCATTGCCAATGTTGAATGTAAAAACAGAAATAAGGAATCATTCGTGACAAAAAAATTTTAACAACATCTTTTATATATCTAATTTTTCTCTAGTTATAAAAAAATTATGATGAACAAAATAATGAATTTTTATCTGTGATCTTGTTAAGCAGATATATTAGAAGGGCTCCAGGAAGCCAATAATTTATAGGTCAATCATTTAAGCGGAGATTGGATTTTTTTTTGATAATTAACAATAGCATAACATTTTGAATATCACACATTTTTTGCAATTGACAGTCATTTTTTAAGTGTCCACATGATTCCATAATTTATTCAAAATTATAAATTACCATTTGATGCTACAGAAAAATTAATTTCTTTGATTATAAATTACCATTTGATGCTACAGAATAGTTATTTGTATGCTAAGGCCGCGAAATACCTTTTTAACGTACCGAAAGAACAGTTATCGCCGAGGCCGCTTGCGGCCGAGGCAAGATAATCTTGAGGTCGTTAAAAAGTTTCGCGGCCATGGCATACACACTATTTTTCGTGCAATCGTTAAAATTATTAAAATAGATAGTTGTAAATGAATGTATTATTGCTCTAAAATCAACAGCAGTTCAATTTATTTAACAATATCACCGTGTGCTATGGAAATGATATGTTTCAATATATACAAAATATTTTGACAGTTCTAGTCAAAACGCAAAATGTCTGATACTGATAGCGATATTTCAGTACCTTCCACTCCTCCTGAACTCAAAAGCGTTGTAAATTCGGCGCTTTCCGTTTTAATACCCGAAAAATCTAAACGGCAGTACGAAAAATGTTACGGCGAGTTTAAAGATTGGTGTGACAAACAATGTTAAGACGATGTCTGAAAACATTTTTGAAAGTGACGTTTGGTTTCGCGGCCGTTGCTATGGGTAACGGCCGCGAAATTAAATTTCGCGGACTGTGCTGAGAACGCGAAATACTGACTTCGCGTGCGATTGCACGAAAAAATAATTTTTTGTGATATATACTGTCTTTTGCAGCGGTGCGCCCATACATTTTTATTGGTAATTTCCTCCTCCTTACTGAAAATTTCTTGAGTATCAAAAGTTTTTGTGTTATTAACAAAAAACTGAATACCTCTTTTTTCATCTCATTTTGTTAATAACAATAGCAATTTTTTACGTGCGGTAACATTGAAAACTATTTTTCTAGTGGTCTTTCCAAATCCAATGCTTCGTCTCTATTTTTCACGTTTATTAACTTGTTGATCAGACTAATGTACTACTGTGGTATTGTTTCTCATTCAAGGTTTATTTTTCTACCTCCTTCATTTGAACTAGTTTAGGCTCTATGCCTGAGCACTGCAGTTGCTCTCAATAATAGCACGTCGGCATAACGGTCTTTTGCAGTGTTGCCGTAGCGGAATTCCACTACCGTAGCGACTTTATGATTGCTTGTGGAAATGTATAGTAGAGACAAGCTATGCCCCAAAACTGATCCCAGAGGCATTCCACAATGTGTTGCAGACATTGTACGAGGGCGCAAATTATTATAGTCACTGAAATAGAATTTTTGTGAAAGTTTGTATTATTTTGCTGTTTTTTTCCCATTTTTGCTAAAGTGATTGGCCGAAGTCACACAAATCTTCAATCACATTATTTTCCATTTCATTGTCGATTCAAATTTTTTCTTTCTGAAGAACTAACTGTTACGCCACTGCTCAACTACGCACACTAATGCTTGTGTCGTGTGGTGGATCTCAGATTCAGAATCCATTTGATACATTCGGGAATACTTGAGATAGATGATGCGTCCACGACACGCAATAAATATTTAAGTAGGATAACGTGTGTCTGTTTCAGAAGAGGAAGCTGGCGCAGAAAGTTTGTTTTATGTAGGTCAAGTGACCACATCCGAGAAAATTACTGATGAATTCTTCATAGGTAAAAAACAAAGTCGGACCACATAATTTGATCGACTATTATACAGGGTGTAATCTAACCTCTTGCACTCCCGTGAAGGCATGTTAGAACGAATGGCAGGTGAGAAAAATGCGAAAAAAAAATTTTGAGAGTTTTCAAATATTTGGAACCTCTGTCAGCCAGTCACGCTGGACCAATCGTTGATGCAGAACCATGTCGCAGCCATTTTGTTCGCAGAAAAATTGTGGAATTCGCGAGGTTATGAACAAGACTCTACCACGTGAATGCGCGAGAACTGGCAACAACGTTGCTGTCGTTCGTTGTTAGCCTGTTGTCGCTATCTAGTGTCTATGCAAAATGTCCAGACATGGTCCGGTCATAAAACAAATCCTGTGTGAATCCACTGTTGAACTATGTTGTTGATTAACTTGTGATGTGTTATGTCTTCAGCTACTAGTGCTGCCTTGAGCTACCAGTTTGAATACTCGGATACCCGTTTGTTGTCATTTTGCTGTGATAAGTTCCTATTCAATCAGCTTGCAACCCATAATTATGGGTGAAAGACTGTCTAGACCTCTGTACACGTAACCTCGATTCGGTTCGACATCCAGTGTTTTTCCTTCACCGGCAGGCAATTGCCTTTTCTGGTCTGGAAGGATTGCGGACAGAGGTTCCAAAAATTTAGACCCGCATTTCACAAAATTTTAAAAGATTAATTTTAAATATTAAATTATTAAATATTTAATTTTAAATTTTTTTTCGCATTTTTCACACCTGCCATTCATTCTAACATGCCTTTATACACCTTTACTTCACGGAAGTGCAAGAGGTTGGATTACACCCTGTATTAAGTAGGATAATGCAGGGTATGCACATCATTCTGTGGGCTAGAAGTCATGATGGGCCCTGCCTTACTATCAAAGATTATAAAAATGTGTTGGCCTTTTTTAAATGTTATTTTATTTGATATAATATACAGTGAGCACGTGAAGGTTTGAACAAATTCTTTAAAAGCTTGATATGGTCATTGAGACAAAAAGCTCAGACATATCGATTTTATTTTTCAGTTGCGCATTTTTTGGTCTATTTATATTTTTGATGACGTCAAGACTGTTCGAGTTATGACGTCATTATAATGTTTTTCAAATGGCAATACCCTATTTTGATAATACCTTAAAAAAAGAACGCAGTTTTCTGTGTACGGATGTCGTATTTTTTCTTATGTTACACAACCGTATGTTCGAAAAATGAAAGATATTTCATTCATAATAATATAATAACAGGTCTGTTAACGTAAAAATTTGACTTGAGGTATCCCCACAAAAAAAATCTAGTTGGATTAGATCAGGAGATCTAGCTGGCCACTCTAAAAATCCTCGTCTGCGACCGAAATCACCTTCACTATGTCTATGAGTTACTTTCACTTTGCATGGGTGCCAGTTATTCCTTTCGAAACAGATGTTAGACACATTGATTGCTCCAATGCAACTTGACTGTAAATATGTTTTCAAAATTTCACTCAACAATAATAGTTAGCTATCGAATAATTGTGGTATGAATAAGTTATTGACATTATGGCCCGTTTAAGCGAAAAGCAACGCATAAAGATTTTAATGATATCAGGTTATGGAGATAAGACCCGTACGCAAGCTTAGGTTTGAAACTTATTGAACAATGAATATTCCGATAGACCTATGACACGTTTGACGGTGAGGAAAGTGGAAGCAAAATTTTGAAATTTTGACAACAGCGGTGATAATTATATGAAAGGTCGTCCAGGCGTTACGGAACTTCAACAATTGAATGTATTATGTATTATTATGTGGCGGCCGGTAGCTCAGCGGTTCGATGCATTAGACGTATGTTCTATGTGCTGGCCGTTGAATCTTCCGTTTGCATCTGACCTGGTTCGAATCCTGAGTAAGAGGGAATTTTTCTCAAGTTAATCGGTATCGATAGGCGACCTCATACTTTGTTGTGAAGCACGTGCGACGTGCCTAGATGCCAATCCCGACATCTGACGTTTGCTCGAAGTGTGCAACCGACCACCCGGGGTAGGTTTTTCCGAGTTTTCCTGCTGCTGAAAAGTGAATACGCCACCAAAAATCAGAAAGTCACCCAGGAGCGTCATGTTGACAGACTAAATATTACATTATTATGAAAGAAATATCTTTTATTTCTTGAACATTCGGTTATCTAACATAAGAAAAAATATGACATACATACATAGAAAAATGCGTTCTTCCTGAAAGTAAGTATTATTAAAATGGGGTAATGCCATTAAAAAAAATATAATAACGTCATAACCCGACTGAAGAATGAAATCGACGTGCCTGAGCTTATTTTCCCTAATAACCACATCAAGAGTTTAACGAATTTGTTCCAACCTTTACGTGTTCACTGTGTATAAAAATTTTTATTTAAAAATTTTATATTCAAATACATATTATCAAAACTAGCTTTGAGTCAGTGTTCAGATTATCAACGAAATTTTATTTTGAATAATGGCAAAGAACGATATAAATACATTTATTTATGAATATCTCCAGACCCTTGATAATGGGTGGTATGTTTAAAAAAAGCATTTGCTTGTACTTCAAGTTAATGCTCCATGTGGTAAGACCTAAAAAATTTAAAGAATTTACTCCACATAATTCTTACAGATACTTAAGTAAGTACTCATCCTTTGCTTTAATAATTTCGATATACAGGGTGTCCGGTAAACCTTGTACAATATTTAAACTGGTGATATCCCAGATCATGACTATTCAGAATATCGGAATTTTACCTTAGTAAAAATCTCACTGTTTTCGAGATAATGAGCATTTTTTTAATTTCTGGAAAATCACTACATCACCTTAGATTTTTGAATGCCATGTATACAAATTGAGACGAATTCAAATATCTTTGCTGCTGAAGATTACTGATGAGTGATGCTTTCAGATGCAAGAAACAGTTTTTCAGAAAACAATACAATTTTTCAAGAAATGAGGGTAATATTACAGATTTGAGTTTCACCATTGTTGTTTGAAAAAACATAACCAAGTGGAACTGGATATTCATTACAAAAGAATGCCCATTTTGTCCAGGCTCTACTATGGTATAAAACATACGATTATTATTTTTGGAAAGAGTAGAATTTCGATAATATTAGAGTGTGATGTTATTCTGAGCTAAAATCGACTCCATTAGACTTTGTCAGTAATGTCTTTTATTTTTATCCTATCAAGATGAAATGATTAAATAGTTATGAGTAATAACGAATCAACTGCTTAGAAGCATTCAATGAGATGTAATGAAGTAAATACTAATTCAACGTTTTTTTTTTTAATGAAGATGCTTACTTTGTTGGCGAAACGCGCGTCGAGTGTGACTGTGACGTAGTTTTGGTGTTTGGGTAGTTTCCTTTTTTTCTTGAATAAAAGTTGATGGAAGCCTAGATTAAAACCACGCCTAATTCAATCGAAATCACTTCTTCCCAAAATAATTATGGTTTGTTTTATATCATGGTAGAGTCTGGACAAAATGAGCATTCTTTTGAAATGAAGGTTCACTTCCAATTGGTTATGTTTCTTTCAGATAATAATGTCAAACTCTTTAAAAAAAATTGATGAAACTCAAATCTGTCATTTTACCCACATTTCTTGAAAAATGTTTTCTCTTTCTGAGAAACTGTTCTGTACATCTAGAAGCATCACTCATCAGTAATCTTCAGCAGCAAAGATATTTGGATTCGTCCCAATTTGTATACATGGCACTCAAAAATCCAAGGTTAGGTAGCGATTTTCCAGAAATTCTTAAAATGCCCATTATCTCGAAAACGGTGATATTTTTACGAAGGTGACATACCGATATTCTGAACAGTCATGACCTGGTCAATCAGCAGTTTCAATATTGTACAAGGTTTACCGGACACCCTGTATAGAAGTTAATACTGCAGAAATTACTCATGTTGTATTTCATGAGTATTTCCTCCATTTGCGAGTGTTTGGTGTAGTTTTTGAGAAGCTACTCATAGAGTAAGTTCATATGTTCGATTGAAAAGGTATTATGGCTTTTTTCATGAATCATGGTAGGAAAAGGAGGGAAATGTGTGAACGTAGAACGTATGGGGACTGGGGAGAAACAATATTGACAAGAGTTCTTAGGACATCATATTAGGATGAGAAGAGCACCTTTATCAAATGTAACGGAAATTGAGGTATTTTTAAGAACTCTCCACAATCGAATCAGTTTGAGGTCGAACACGTCCTAGTATTTACTATTAGGTTATACTTTTAACCTAAGTCAACACTTCCCATCGGAGAATTTATCTTATGTGAAATATTATACTCTACAAAATAATGGGGAGTGAAAGCTCTTACTTGAAGTATAAGTAAATACTCTTCTTGATCATACCGCTCAATGAAAATTCGAATGTTCAGTTATACAACATCCGCAGACTCAACATACACTGGAGCTTTAGGTTATGTCAGAAAAAGGAAAATTCCTCTTGTAGGTAACGCCTCACTGACAAATTAATTTTCTTCTCTGGAATAGCGTGAAAAAATTGTGAAAATTAGGGAGGAACACTGATTCCGGCAAGGTTTTCTGTACATTACAGGATTGTTCCTTCCGTAGGAAAATAAAGTGTGCCAGCCAACGAATTATTTGATAGTGTTCGATGAAATTTGAGGAGAATTTATGTGAAATAGGATGATGCGGACTCAATTTATTCAGTGATGACAATGCTGCTCCATAGAGCTTCACAGTTTCAGGACTTTTACACTCTCATGTATATCAATAAAATTGCCCAAATGAAAGTTGAGCACAAAAAACAAACTCAGATAGTGTACAAAAAAGTCGATGAATTAAAGGAAGAGAACTCCTTTATTGACGAGACTAGACGAGATTAGACGACGAGAAAATAATATATTGTTGTTTGGAGTTCCCGGGAACGAAGTTGAGGGGATAATATAATTCCTTATGCCATCATTCAGTATGAATTATATGAAAATTCATCGTTGGGGAAAAGCTAATAATGACTGACCGATCAAGGTTTTCTTTCTCGATTATAAAAACGTATCGATCTTCTCGAAGAATAATGAAAAACGTCAATGAAGACCAAGATATTCAAAAATGTTTACTCCAGGCAAGATCAAACCTGTGTCAGCTAGACTACTTTTATATTTCCACTGTAGTGGAATATAATTAACTATTGTAGAAATAGAAAATAAGTATTTATTTTTTAAAAAGGTACAGAAACTCCTTTTAATAATAGAAGATAACGTAATTAATAATCAATTGCCATAACGACCTTAGTATAGGGTAATTCAAATCAACAGTAATAAAACATATTCAGGGAGAACATAACGGTTTCCTCCTTCTCGTGAATACATTACTAATTAGAAGAAAAACTGAATCTTGTAACTGGTTTCCTTGTCCTCTGTATCTTCGGAAAGTCATTCCATCTGCAGTGTCTCCAGACTCAGGAGGTGAAGAACTTGATGATGGTGTCGGTAAATTCTGACGGTTCAAATTACTATCGTCAGGAATGTGTGGTGAAACCAAATGATAGTTGTTTGTTGGGGGTTTGAAATTGTTATTAGCATTGTTTATATAGAAGTAAGATAGTTAGCCAACCTTATGGGATTTATATTGGATTCAAATGGATGCGACATGTAGATGGCGAAAGTGATCTCACATCCAAGTCATGTCATAACTTCAGTTATCTGGACTTCAGGTCAGGTCGTAACTTGATTGAAACAATGGAAAAGCTTAAAATTAGGGTTTTTTGAAGAAACCTGCATTAAAATGACGTCAAATATTCATGTTTGTAACTAATCACGCATTGACTAACTATTTTACTTTTATTCAAACAGTGTTATTAGTATCATTCGAATCATCCGGATATGAATAATATTATTCACTTGTTTCAAGAGTATTTTCTCCGGTTGATCGAATTTGGTCTAAATGTCGTTTCCAAATTCTGGAATCATATAATTTTACTAAATAGTGCAATTTTCCTTATTTTCGATGAACATGCCCAAATTTCCATTTCGAATCATTCAAGTAATTCCGCACCGCAACTCTCTCGTCTACCTGAAATTCACGAACTTTCAAATCGATCGAAATACTTTCGTCTGGTACTTTAATGAGTAAATCTAGTCTAGAACGAATATCTCTACCAAATACTAGTTTTGAAGGACTAACACTATTAACAGAATGTGGTGTCTTCCTATAATTCAGTAAAAATTGACACAATTGTTTAGATTTATCTGAATCATTGCCTTTCATGGCACGTAAAGCTTGTTTGAGAGTTTGCACATAACGTTCAGCCAACCCATTTGAAGCCGGGTGATATAGAGCACTCAATTTATGTATAATTCCTTTCTCTTTCAAAAACATTTGGAAATCATGAGAAAGAAATTGAGCTCCATTATCACTAACTAAAACACAAGGATTTCCAAAAGTAGAAAATACTTTCCTACATAGCGAAATGGTTGAACTTGTATTGATATTTTTCAGCATATGACAACCAAGACAAAATAGTTTGAATTCAAAAATGGTCCTGTGAAGTCAACGTGTTCTCGTTCCCAAGGATGAACCGTTACTGCAGGCGGAATATTTTTGAACTTCGTTTGTTTGAATGTGGTTGACAATGTTTCACTTTGAGTAAGGTTATTCTGGACTTTCATTGTCTAAAAAAGAACAAAGAAAAATTAAATTCTCTACAATTTTTAATCACGACGATTCAACTGTTAAAATCTACAGTCATACACTTGATAACGACTGTAGATTTTAACAGTTAAAACGTCGTGATTAAAAATTGCGGAAAATTGAATTTTTCTTTATTCTTTTTTAGACAATGAAAGTCCAGAATAACCTTACTCATTTTTGAACTTGTTACACTCTGCACAATTCCCAGCCCAATCTTCCAGATCTTTAGTTATTCCTGGCCACCAACAATAGTTTCTTGCCAAAACTTTCATTTTAACCATTCCAAAATGTGTGGCATGTAACTCATTCAAAATCCTCTTTCGTAACATTTTTGGAATTATTACCTGTTGACATCGAAAAATACAATCATATTGTAGGGAAAACTCGGATTCATTTACGATCATTTCTATCCAACTGTTTAACAGTTTTCAGGTAATCAAGCAAATTTTCATGAGCTAATTCTTTCATTGTTATAGGAAGAGTCTCAATCTGCTTTATTTCAAAAACGTCAGTTTCATCATATGTATCAAGTTGTGGACTATTTACAGGCAATCTTGACATGGCATCAGCGTTTGCGTGTAATTTGGTATTTTTGTATTCTATTTTATATCGAAAAGATTGTAGAAATATCGCATAGTGTGACATGCGTGTAGCAGTCAACGTTGTTATTTTGATGAAAACTGCATTATCTCGTACCTGTAATTTTGCTTGCAAACCTGTTATTTTAGCTGTAACAATTCAAATTATTAGTATTTGATTTATTGGATGATTGATTCGTTATTTTCTTGCTAGTAGATCTAGACGGAAATCTGTAATTTTTCTTGTATATCTTCACTTGGTTCACACTGGAACTTGCAATTGACCGATGAAGTTGGGCAGCATCCCTAACCAAAGTTTCCATACTGGTGGCTAGTTCAATGCTTTGGGACTTGAGACCAAAAACGAACTGGTTCCGCAAAGCTTCCCTTAAATAATCTCCAAATTTGCATGTAATTGCTAATCTTCTCAAAGCCGTTAAGTATTCTTGAGCAGACTCACCGTCTTGCTGCTTTCTTTGCAAAATGTGAAAAAAATTTGCAATTTCCAGGGGTTCTGGATTGTAGTGACTCTTCATGGTATGTACTAATTCGTCGTAGTTCTTCTTTTCGGGTGTCTCTGGAGAAATCTTATAGCAAAGGACATCACATGCCTCTGACCCCATGTAATGTAGTAGATAGGCTGCCTCCTATCAGGAGGTACTCCAAAAACATTGAAGGCACTTTCCAATCGCATGAGCCAACTGCTGAATTGTTTTGAAGGATCGTGTGATTCAATTGAAAATACGGTATGAACTGCATGGGTTGTAGTAAGGGCTTGTGTTTCGGGAATTTGATTTGGCATTTCGTAAATTTTGGTTGACGTACCTTGTCAAAATTTTGTATTGTCAATGTATTTTTGACGAATTTCCTACCAAGCTGAGTTCTTGTAGGTTCTTTTGAATCCTCGTCGCCACTTTTATATTTCCAGTGTAGTGGAATATAATTAACCATTGTACAAATAGAAAATAAGTATTTATTTTCCCAAGAAGGTACAGAAACTCCTTCTACTAACAGAAAATAACGTAATTGATAATCAATTGCTATAACGACCTTAGTATAGGGTAAATCAAATCAACAGCAATAAAACATTTTCAGGAAGAACATAACAACTACCAAGTGAATGTACGCAAGGAACTGGAGCATGACCTGCTGCTAGGGAAACTAGCTTCTTTTGGTCTTTCCGAAAACTTCATTAATATTTTTAAAATGTATTTGAGAAATCGCAAACTCTACGTTGAGTATCAAGAGGTGGAGTCCTCAGGCGACATCTGGTGTGCCACATTTCTCGAACTTCAAGCCTCTAATTTTTTGCTATTATGTTTGCAATAATATTGAATCCAATAACCTTGTATTTGCTGATGACATGAAACTATTCAGACAGATTGATGACATAACAGATTACATTTCACTACAGAATGATTTGAAGTCGTTGAAACACTGGTGTACAGTAAATAATAAAATTATCACTCAATGCTGGTAAATGAGAAGTTATATGGCTTATATAAAGTGGATTTACATTATTGGAAGCACTTCATGTTCATATCTCAGCCAGAAATAAGCTGGAGTACTGCAGTCAAGTATGGTATCCATTCCATCAACAAACAATTTTGACAACTGAGATTGTTCAAAGGGAGTTTTTGAAATACTAATTTTATGAAAAATGTAAAAGCTGCCCTGAAAAGAGTTACGTTACGATCTTCTGTTTCAAGACACAGTCATCAAATAAAAAGAGGAATCAGTTATCTACTATCTATACAGTGTCCGCCAAAAGGTTGGAACCATACGGGAAACTTTCTTATTAACAGTTTCTCATAAAATTTCATTCTTCATAAAAGTTGGTGCATTCAATTAGACTAAATACGAGCATATCGGTTATCTCTAGTAGCATGTCGCTTAGAGTAAAACGGTAGATATTCTAAATTCACCACGGAGTAAAGTGACATTAATATGCAAAATATCGAAAAATGTTGTTTGCAATTGAATGATATTCATAGTTATCCCGTTTAGTCTACCAATTTCCATTCTTAATTTTTGAGAGGATTTTGGTTTTATTTCATTATCTTTTCATTACTGTTTTTTTTGACTCATATTCAATATTTTGTAAGACCCGGTAATTGCTTCGACAGATGATGTATGCTAATAAAGTAACTTAGTACTCAAAAATTACTGTGGATATTTCCCATTAAAATTTGAGGCCAACTCTTTAAGTAGTTATCAAAATCAGTAATTGGTGAAATAAACTGGATAACTGATAATATCATTCAATTGCAAATTTTATTTTGCATATTAATGTCACTTTACTCGTGAGTCAATTTAGAATATCGGCCGTTTCCCGCCTAGCCTCACGCCACTGGCAAAAACTGATATGCGTGTAATCCGTCTGATTGAATGCACCACCTTTTATGAGAAATTACATTTTCCGAGAAACTATTAATAAAAAAGTTTCCCATTTGGTTCCAACATTTTGGCGGACACCGTATACAAACTTATACACAACAGATTCTTCAACATTACTCTCATTATTCAACTTCAGTATACCACAACAATCCTCTTCTTATCACAATACATTTCACTTCAATGCACCCAATACACAACATCACTTTCATTCTCTAATACATTTTATGTGCAGAAATTATAATAGCCAGTTTGGCCAATATTTATACCTCAGGGCAAGTTTCTCAATGCAACCCATATACTTCCGATTTCTCGAATTCGGAAGTTCCGTCTTCATAGTTTCTGATATACCTTCCCAACGTATTATCTGTTTTATAGTCATTCTTATACATTGTCTTCTTAATAATGAAGCTAGTTTTTTGTTGTTCGTAGCTTTTTGCAATGATTTTCCTGTCACAAAAATAGAATCAAAATTACAGAGCTCTGACCTACTTCGAACAAGCAACAAAAAAGGTAGCTTCATTTTTGAGAATACAAGATATAAGAATTACATATTATAAAACAGGTGATTTAAGCGGTTTAACGAACAATAAACCACCAAGTTATATAGACCATTTGAACGTAGACATTTCAATGAAAATGATCACTTATAGACCTTTAAAACACAAAGACAATTGTTCGTGGAAGATCCGTGGAAGATTTTTTCCGAAAAATGTTCATAACTCGAAAACTATTCGTCTTAATTTTCTTTTGGCTTTGGTTTCATCCTTTAGCCAATAATCTTGGTCATTCGACACCAAAAAAGACATTTTCCTTCAAATTTTCATGTAAATGCAATCATTGGGGCCAGGTAGCCGAGTGGTTGATGCGACATTGTTTCAATAACCTTGGCTACCAGTCGGCGATGGTTCAAACCATGGCGACTGCAGAACTTTTTCTGATGTCCCGAGAAAGTGCTAGGAATCGCACGTAAAAAGGTAAGACCTCGTTAATCCTTGACTCGCACAAGTTTCGACTTCTGATGGCTGCTGTTCGTAAGGGGACGACAGCTGGTTAACGGAAAAAACAATTTTAATAATTTTAACAATTTACACGCGAGAAAAGAATTAAATACTGATAAATCGGGTTTTTGCCAATTTGACGGTCAATTTGAGATTATGTCGATTATTTCACTTATGCTAAAATAGCGTGTTATGATTGGTTGAAATTTTTGTGTTGATAAATGAAAACATCATGTTTTCGATTTTGTAGTTCGGCTCTTGATTGGCTACTGGATATGTATATGATGTGTTTTCAATTTTGTAGTTCGATTCCTGATTGGTTATTATCAAAACAAAAACTTACTACTAGGAATCTGCTCTAATGACACAACACCAAACTTTGACCAAAACTAAATGAGCACTCACTATTAATTCATATCAACTTCACAATTTTCGACAAATTTTGCATACTCGTTGATTAATCAAATCACTTAATCAAAATGTTATCAAAACATAACCTCAGCAATAGACTAGAGATGCAATGACGAAACAACGAATGACGCGCTCTGTCATTTGTAACTGAAATACATATCAAGTAAATGTTTTGTTAGTTGCACAATTTCAGAACTAAATGCGGGATTAATGTTTATAGTTAAATTGAATAGTAAATAAATAAAAATGGTTTCGATTTTATTCATGAAATAGTCTTAACAAATACAACTCGTGTTATCGGCGATTATCGTTAATTCCTTCTCATTTTCGAATCAAATTATGTTGCTTTAGGCAACCACACTCGCGCAAGCGCTCGTGTGGTTGCCAAGCAACATAATTTGATTCTCAAAATCAAAGGAATTGCTATTTCGATAATCACCGATACACTTGTGGTATTACCTACGAAAAGTGTTGAATACAAAAGTTTTCGATTTTTTCATTATCTACTACTTTTTTATTTGACATATTCCAAGAGGTCACGTTTCACCGAAATTCTCAAAAAACCGTTTTCAACCCCTAAACTGCATCCCGATATCACCATTTTGAGTGTTTTCATGTTCAAATATTTTTTCCTCAAAGTTGGAACCTCTACAACATTCTCCACCTAGTCCTTGCCTGTTACTTTTTTTCTTATTTTAGGCGTTTAAAATTCGTTTTGGCACCAGCCTAACTAGGAGTAATTCCGAGTAATTCAAAGAGGTTCCAGAAAAATAAACATTTCGCTGCAAAAAAAAACGGAAAATAAGGCGGCAAGATTGAAAAGACGAACCTTACCGGTGAGACTTTCCAGTTGAAAATGAGGTCGTTTTTTCAGAATTTGTCGAAGAGAAGGAAAAATCTGTATTGCGAAAAAAATACAGCTCACTTGAAACATAATAAGTTTGTGAAAAAAAAAACAGTTAGTGCGCGAGGAAAAAATAAAAAACTGAAAAATTGGTTCTTCCAATTTTCCAGGAAAACTTGAGGTAGTGTGGAAAAATGTTTAGTACAAAAATCTAGATCTTTTTATTTTCAACAACTTTTCCAGGAGGTCAACTTTCGTTGTCAATCGCAAAAAACCGTGAAATATCACTTTCAATCCCTAAAAAATCACCCCGTTCCACCATTCTCCATTTTTTCAGAACCAAATAATTTTTCCCGTCATTCGAACAATACTTTGCTCCTCTTTCAGTAGGTCTCATGCTGTTAATTTTTTTTTCATCTCAAAAATGCATCAGCACTGTTCTAGTTGGGAAGATATACAGGGTGTTTCTTAAGTACGTGTAGAAACCTTAGGAGCATGGTGCTGACGTCGAAATAAGAAAAAAGCTTCCATAAACACATATCCGCAAGTTATTCGTTTCTAAGATACAGAGTGTCAAAGTTTAATTCTTATATTTGTTTTTTGTGAAAGAATTCCAAAATATTTGTGATACTCGAGTAAAGTTTGGTATCTGGGATGATTTTCAATTACAAAATCAAATTTCATGTTCATTTTGAAAAAACTAATTTCTAATTGAATTTAATTTAAATTCAAAAATCTTGTCATTCAAAATCATTTGCATGGATTATTTCTAATCTCAATAACTTGAAAACAGTTGCTCGCAGTGACCTCTTCCAAGAATATATTTTTTACACAAAAAATAATAAATATTCCCTGATGCCAAACTATACCCAAATATCAAAATTGATTTGAAATTATTCACAAAAAATTAAAATAAGAATTCAACTTTGACACTAAAATGCCCCTGAATGTTCTACACGTACTTGAGAAACACCCTGTATATCAAAAACAATATAGACAGAACTTAACCTGTGATGATAAAATTGGAGGATAGTTCATAATCCTAGTGAAATGAATCTAAATATATTTCTGCTAGTCATCTTCAACTAGGCGAATTGCAAGGAAGTGAATGATGAGTTGGCCCAATTATAAAATCATGTAACTGCCATCCACTTGATTTTAAGAAAAGCAACTGCTTTGTAAAATATAAAAATATAATTTGCAAGTTTTGAAACTGGGCAGAGAGTATTTCAACAATAATATAGTTTTAACGTTTCAGAACGGATCTCTCCGGAATTAGGTACTTGAAAGTGGATCCAACAATATCAGTGAATGAATTCGTGTTATAAATAGTTGAAGCAATTGAATGAAGTGAGTAGGTAAAACTTTATCATAAAATTGTACGAAATTGTACAGCAGGTTGAGATGAATTCGGTCAATTTTTTTCAAACAATCTTCGTTATCAACTGGAGTTTGCATCCCTGCAATCTCCAGAAACACCATCACCTCTGAGCCATAGTACTATAACTACCAACCATTGCCTTGAGATTTAAAGGATTTTAATTAAATTTTTTAGCGTTGAGCGGGTAACTGTATGTGAATGGGACATTAGTCCTATGCATGATACTGATGATATTAACGGAATTTATTGCTGAAAAAGTTGGCAAAATCTATCTTCACCTGTCGAACGAATAATTTTTCAAGTGATTTTAATGTACAGTTGTATCAATTAAAAATACTTACAATGAAAAAAGAGAGAGGGTAACGTCACTTAACATGTGAAAGCTCTTGCAAGAAGGTCAACATTACCTCTCTCTCTATCTCTACCGATTTCTCAATCTTTGCTTTTTCATAAATACATTTCCTCCTAACATAAAATTACCAAAATTTTCAATATCAATATATGCTCACATGGAATAATGTAGTGGATTACAAGATAAAGTATATCCTACTTGAAGAAACTATTTGAAAAACAATTGAGTGTTTCTTACTGCTCACTAAACCAAACATTGAATCATAATGAATCAGTTAAAATTATGATTACACATTTCTCATTAGACATATTGTATATTTCTATGATGAAGTTACTATAAGATATACATACACAGATAATAATACCAAATGAATAAAATATTCAAAAGCTTGATATAAGTCATAGAAGACTTTTTTTGAATTTCCAACAAACTGTTCTGTTAGAGTGGGAGCTCTACTGGCGTGCGCCGCGTGAACCAATAGATTTATAATATATCCTTATTAAACTATACCCCTATTAAATTAAACTAGTCTATCGTTTTCTGAATTTTATCTGGATTGAAACTATGTTTTAATAAACAATTCGAATCAGTAGTTAAGTGTTTTTTGATAACCTGTTTTGCGTGGAAAAACTCATCATACAATTTTTATTTTTCACGCACATGTTCGACGCATCAGGCTAATACGACACTACCACAAAAAAATGTAGACGTATTTGCTCTGCTACCCTTTCAATTAATTCTGAATGAACCATCTCCAGAGAACGCTGATTTCCTCAAATAATGCTCCCAAATGCAGACCAAACAATTCCAGAAAGCGCCCATTCAAATACTTCAGGAATGACAGATCCTATTCATAAAAGTAGACAGGACGTAAATCCGAACATTTCACACCCCGCGTCAACCTTTGCCTACTACCCAATTAACCCAGTGATCCAGAACCAGGAAGTAACGATATTCGCGAGAGCAAGCATGGGACGCCGCCGGCGTCGTGACGGCGACGTCAAAGCCGACGGCCGAAATTCTAACCTAAACAAGCATCTGTCGAGCACGTTTCGGAGGGCGTGGTCCCTTTTATTGATTCGTCATCAGGTTGGTTTTCAATTAAGAGCAAGTGGTTACCAGGGGAACGGTTACCGGCGATGTCGAGAGTCAGAGGCGGCGCTACGGGGAACGTTCAATGGGCGATGTTTGCAATTGGAATTTATGAATTGTGGTGGAAATCATTGAACGTGGATTCATAGCCTATAGATCTACTATACTTGACTAAACTAATAGTAATTTATTGTATAGAGGATAACAGTGTTCATAGAAATTGTAGGATAATGGTTTACCCAGTAAGAATTCGAAACATTCCTGTGCGGGTTAAAACTTATTAATCACAATAATTTTACAATTGAATATATCTAAAATAGTTACTTATGTGAATTATATACTGAGTAGACTTTGAAATATTGTCGAATATATTGAGTAATGCCCTTTGAATGTTTTTAGTGCATTGATCCATTCATCTTGTTATTTATTAATTCGATCACGACAGAAGTTCATTGCCATATACGACCGACATTGGAATTAGCAAAGTCGCGTGACGAGCTGAAATCGTTGACCGAATGATATAAACATTTCCTTATATAAATACAAGAGGAATGGAATGATAAGATAGTAATAGACTCCCATAGAGGAGAGAGCGCTAGCGCTCAGTTAGCCTTATAGGCAAGGCTCTTTTGGCCCATTTAGCTGTGAGTATTGGTTTAGTGATGGTTTTAGGTAAGAGTTTTAAGTATCCCATATTTTATTATTGAGTATCCCGTATTTCAAATGTATATTTCACTTCCCCCCCCCCCTTTATCCCAGTTATTATATAATAAATATTTATGATATGTTGCTACCCCTTGAGTTTTCATAGCTACCATCTGTAGCTACACCCCGAGTCGCATTTCGTATAAGGGAAACAACCCCTTATACGACTCAGGATGCTACCCTAGCAGCCCGAGTCGCGACAATATTACGGGTGTTGACTTGGACAATTTAATTCAGAATATAGACATAAAATACGACAATTATGATACAAAACATTTCATCATTAGTGAAAATCTTAATAATAAAATATATGTCAGAGGGTAAAAGTGGAAATTCAGAATGGGATGAGATAAATGTTGGGGAAGATATCAACATTAAGATTGAAAATATTCCATATACTTTGGTGTGGAACATAGAATTATAACATATTATGACAAGGCTACATCTGTACAAAATACTTCTGAATTGAGACTGAAAAATTCCAATTACAGTGATTATCGGAGACTAGAGGAACTACGGAAGACAATCTTCAAAAATCGAGTGAATGAGATGAATTGAATCAGACATAGCACGGTGACATAACAGAAACAAGTACATTCTATTGTATATATGGACTATCAATCATTTTATGGATAGTTTCACGGGACAGTGTATGCAGGTTGTCTTTCTTAAATTGATAAACACCTATGATTTTGCGCATATCTGACGGTATGAGTCTGTGCAGTTTAGGACCTAGGAAGGAAAAGTTTCTTTGTCCAATGATTTTATTGATTATGGGTGGTAGGAGTTTCGAGTATTATGGGTGTGTTCAATTATTTTCATTGCTGTTCAGAGTTTGTGTTGTTGTATATTACTATCAAGTAGAAATAATTCTCTGTTGAAGAATCCGGTTTCTCTGTAGAGGTTATTGAAGAAGTAGGTTCTGTCTTTACCGAATAATATTTTCATTCCTTGAAAAATGTGAGATTAGACCAGTACATAATATTATATCTTCTACAATTATCTGTTGTTTAGCTTACGAAGAAGGAATTTGTTGAATCCTTGGTATATTCTGAATACACGGTTTTGTCAAAGAATTTGACAATGAAATCGCGATTGGAAGTCCTATTGAGTGAGCGTAATATGATGAGTTTCTTTATGTTGTAGGAATGCCTATGATGAGAGAAGTGTGACACATTAGTTCTAGTGATTTGGAACTTAATGAAAAAGAAGAGTTCTTAGGAAAATGCAATAAGGATGTAGGCAAAGGCCGACGTGATATAAATTTAAGGGTGAAGTATGAAACTGCCTGATAATGAAACTGTGCACAGTGTTTTAATGAGTAATGAATGAGGTCGAACAGAATTCAATAGAGGTTGTTGAATGTGAAAAGCGAGTGTGAAATTGTTTTGTGATATTCTGTATCAAATCCTATGCAAAATAATTTCAGGGTATCGCATCACAAAATTAGCCTCGTTATATGAGAGATGGTGATATTTTTATTGTGAAAGAGAAAAAGAATGGCAAGGATAAATGAATAATGAGATAATTACTAGAAATAGAATGGAATATTATCACGATAATTTGAAAACAAAAGTATGATTATTTTATAATTAGTAAATATTGATGTAAATGTGTTCCTACGAAATATTTGAAAAATATTTTTAATCTTTATTGTGGGCAAATACTTTCATAATAATTTTATAATGAGAATAAGGTTGATTGGTATTCGATATATTTTGGGGCACGGTATTTGTTGTAAAATTAGATGATAGCAGTATGTTCACCTGAACTTTAATTTTTGCATTATAGGAACTGTACCTACTGTAAGGAACGCGGAAGAGTCTTCAACCTTGTACCACTGCAAGATAATCCCCGAATAAATCGTGATGAATCCACAGTTTCCACAGCCATATCGTGTTCAGCCTGTTCACATTCAATTAGGCAGAGTCAAGCCAAGTTCTACCATGCCAAGCTCCGTGTCGTCTAGTAAAGCTGATCCAGATACATGCCAAACACAGGGAAGCAGAGCCAAAATGAAGTCCAACCAGACCAAGCCATGCCAAGTCCCGGCAGGCAAATCCATGCCAAGTCCACTGAAGCCATGTCAAGTCCCTACAGGCAGATCGATGTCGAATACAGTTTGTCCACTATGTTTGGGTCATACCATACCTGGTCCAGCCAAGACAACCCAAGCCTGCCTAAACCAGCAGAGTAGGTCTACGATGAGCCAATTATTGTTCCCAGGCAACGAGGAACCATGGTACAATTGAATGAAACCGAAATGAGCCAGTCAAAGATGGAAAAGGCAGCAAGGGAGAGAAGAATTCAAATGGAGATGGTGCAAGCAGACGTCTTCTGTGGCTATTTATTTGTATATTTATATTTACTTAGTATTGATTTTATAGTTTTTGTGAACCTGTATCGAATTGTCAGTTAGTTTTTAATATAATCGCTCGGGGCTCGCGATTTTGAACGTGGGGGTTTTGTCATAAATAGGTCGAAGGCATTATATTTTATTATCATTCAATACGTGGGTAACCTTTTTACCTTCTACAATTCAGTACGCGAGCGAAGTTATTTTATTTTAAAACACAATTGTGCGATGAACAGAAAATAAGAGTTTTCAAAAAGGCCACTGATAGTTCGATCTGGTAGTCGAGTTTAGAGTTTTGGCGTATCCGCAGCTAGTGAGGGCTATGGGGGGAGTTTGGAAGAATAAAGATAGGATTCATGGAAAATTTTCCTAAAATGTGTTAGGGGCGAAATTTAGGAAAGGAGAGCAGTGAATGTGCAATGATGTGTCACGCCTCTAACATACCCAGTAGCTCAGTAGGCTTGGATTCGACAATAAAAATTGATTTCGATAAGATTGAAATATGGTGTTAATTTTCCGGAGCGCCACGGATTTATCGCTGGAGAAAAATCCGAAACCACCGTGATGGAATAGGACAACCCACTGCACTAATATTACTAAAATATTAAACAATAGATACCTGTAAAGGGTATAATAATAATATATAACTATGTAGAGGTTTTGTCTTCCCTTACGCTTAGATAACTTGGACCAGAATAAAAGAAATAGTCATGTCCCTTACTAATAAAATATATTGATTGTTACACACCCTGTATGTGCACAGTTCAGCTCACCATACAAAAGAAAATGAAATTAATGTAAATATCAACCACCAAGATGAATTCAAGTGAATGCTGTGATTGAGAGTATGGTATTGTTTGAATATATCAATATGAAACCTCCAGTGAGGGCTATGCCTGTGACGTCACGATGATAGTTTACAGTTATGGATACTTACGCCTTAGGGGCAGTCTCATTCTAAACTTATCTGATACTATGTAGATATTCTCAAGCATGCCAGTTCACCAATTATTGTGGTTGTAGTTCATCAGTGCCTTGGTGTATACAGGTGCACAGTGGGTACGACACAATCAATCAAAGTACATGTACAGCTGGGACCAATAGCGAAGGAATGCTGAACAACAGATATACAGCGGGACAACCACAGTCGAGCAGGAACAATCACATCAGTGGACAGACAATCGTGTAGCAACGAAACAGTGGAACAATCACATTAGTGGAACTCCAATAAACGGTAGCAGAGTAGTAGCAATAAACCGTAGTGGAGCACTACCAGCGGCGAAGCAGTAACAGTAGCAAAGTAGTAGCCAGCAGAGTGGAAGCAAGCAATATCCACAGCGGAGCAGTAGCAAAGTGGTAGCCGCAGCGGAGCAGTAGTAAAGCAGAGTAGTCGCAGCGGAGCACCCTAGAATAAACCATACCTGTCTGACTTATGACCTTTATGGGGCCATAAGTAGAGCCCAAGTGCAAATAGTAACCTCTATTAAGTAGGAGGGTTCTGATAACAGTTTTGATGGTCTGTTTTCTGTCTGATAGCGAGTTTCTCGTTCCAGTGGTTTCACACAATGATGAAGTGACTTCTAACCTCAAAAATCCCGAAAGCGAACGGAGATTTCTCAAAAATACATAGCGTCAAAAATCGCAAACAATATGAGAAACTCTCCTGATATGAATTTTCCCAAGATCCATCAACGATGATCAAACTTTAATTGGAAATCTTCAAAATAGGTCAGTCACTCATCAAGATCAAATAGGGAAGAGGGAAAATATATCTCAGACGTCAAAGTCAAAACTGTCAATATCTGACAAGGCGCTTTCTTGTTCGTTAGTGTTCGGTGGGAACAGTCCAGGAACTAACTCAAGCTACTAGGAGCTATGAACAGAACACCTTAAGATTCAGTGTTGCCAACTGAACCAAGACGAAAACGTCAGCCTCTCAATATCAGAACCAAACACAAACAAACAAACAAAAGGTCAAGTATTCGAATGTGAAGTAGGTACCTCAGTGACACAAGACAGAGATAGAGTAGGAATATTACAGTTTTGTGTTCTAAGCACAGAACAATAGACTAACCATAAGTATTTTTTTCACAATTAAACCATAAGTATGTTTACAAAACAACGCTGTCATACCGCAAAATAGAATAACTGATAACTGTAATTAGCTTAAGGCCGGTTCATGTCCGCTCGAACTAGTACAGCAAAGGTAAGTACTAACATTCGGAACAATTAAGCTATACATGACAACGATCAAGTTGTCATTTTGATACAGTGGCGTACAGAGTGGAAAGTGTATATCAATGACAGAGAATTTCTGATGTTATTGTATTAAAACAGAAAGGGTTTTCTAGTGCAAAATAAACCCGTAACAAATGTATATACCCCAATCTATTGTAAGTATAAGATCTTCTCAGAATAATTTGTTTGAACCATAACCAGTCTAAGAGAGATTCATTAAATCTTTAATTCATTATTTCCTTCAGTAATTTCAATCGTCCTAATCTCATATTTGTACATAGTTAAATAAATATTTTTATATTTTTCTAAAGTGTTTTAAATCTATAAATGATCAGTATCTACCTAGTTAGTCGTGAATAAACCCCAATTCACGACAATTACATAATTTTTATATGAAAAACTGTAGTTTTTTGTTCACATATTTGATGTGAAAGTTCCATTTGTGGGGATTATCTAGAGTTACGCTGAGACAATTGAATTTGTTTGTCAATTCAATAATGAAGTAATTTGAGACATAAAGCGTACTAAAAGTGGGTAGCATACTGAGATTTAAATGTTTTTTGGCATTGATGGGTAGAAGTTTGCTCGTGAACCACGACCCTATACTTTCCAAGTCATTTTCGACTGTGGATTTCAAAATTATCGAGTTATCACTATGAAATGAAGCTGTGTCATCCACATATGCGGTTATCTCACCACTGTCGTGAGTGTCAAACAAGCTATTGATATACACATTAAATAAGATTGTTTTGTTCTATGCTCAGCACATCCTCAGCTTTCACAGACTGAGGTCTATCAGAGAGGTACCTCTTGAAGACATCTGAGCACAAATGTTCCTGTCGCCTAATTTTCCAAGTGATTTCAAAAGCAAATCATGGATTACTGTGTCAAATGCTTCCGACAGATTTAATACACAGAGAGATGGGTTACCATTCTTTAGGGCGGAGTACATTTGAGTGGTTAGTTGTAGAATAACATCCTGGGAAGACACACCTTTTCTAAAGCCAAATTGGTTTCTAGAAATAACCTCATGTTTGTCGAAAAATGTGTACACAAGCGATTTTTAAGTAGTTTTTCGAAAATTTTAGGGAGGTTTGTTATGGTAGATATAGGTCTGTATTCAACCATTTATTAACAATAGGTGATTATGTACCAAATTCTACAAGGTAGGACGCAAAACAGTTGCATTTTAAATTTACGATATATACGACGACAAACTGCTTTGAAATCATTCATCAACAATACATTAAATAATGGACAGGAATAAATCAGTAACTAGGAACTAGGTTAGTCTCTGGATTTTCAATACGATTGTCTTGTACTAGCTAGTTCTATACTGCTGCGACTAATACGCGAGGAATGGTCGGTCTCATTATTGACGTGTACATCCACTGCAGGGTTTTTGGATTACACCCCCAGTTCTTTCCTCATCAAACTGCTAGTTGCCGTTCTATTTTCATTTAGATGAAAAGTAAATTATTCAGAATAATTAACACACATTCAAAACTTGACTGATTCCAGAACTTGCATTCTTTTGCATACTTTTAATATTTCCTTACCATTCACAAGAAAATACAGAGTAGTATATGAGATCAGATGAAATCGGATTCAAAATAATTTTTTTTTCTGAAGAACGAATGCATACAATGAACCTCCGTAGTCAAAACTATAAATTTCTAAATTGCATCGAAATTGAAAAATGTATTCAATTGACTAAGTAGATATCACCATGACCTCTGAATTCTCAAATTGATTATACTCATTATTGGTCACATTGATTTATGATATCGTCACTGGATCCTATACACATACTGAACCCAGCACGTCATCGATCATGAATATCAGTATTGGGAGAAGCCATGATGTTTTTCGAGAGCACAGAGAATATGGAAATTATTCACATGGTTCACGTATTCCACCCTGTGGCTATAAGCCACTTGGTGGATATTAGTCAAAGTTTATAATTTATTTTGTTCCCAAGGTATTTGCATCAATTGTATCTATAGGAGAAAAACAACGAACTCTGTAAGTATCAAGAAATAACTATTTGAGAGTAATTGGGTAGAGTGGAGGAATAACAGTCACTTGAACAGAAATTAAAATAATCCTTCACCTAAGGGTACATGCTACACAGAAAACAATTCGATTATCACAAACTTCATTTGAATATCACGACATGTATAACTTACATAGTAGCTTCTTCAAGTGAATATACATAAGGATAAATACAAACATTTATATCCCCTTTGTAATTATTCAACGTAGACGATCCATTACATACAGTGGAGGTGAGATATAAATGAAGCGGGTAGGTGAAAAAACTTTCAGTCCGCGACTGCTCAAATTTTTCATCATTTTGGTCAGAATTTTCATATCTTTCACTGATCTCAAAGGCATAAACGAGAAAATCATCAACTGAAATCTGTAACCATCTCCCAGCCTAGAAGAAGAAGAAGATGGTGGCAGCGACAGTTTTTACAAAATGGGTCAAGCATTTGGTTGAACTTTGGTTCATTGAGAATCTGATATTAAAAAAACAATTGTAATTGTACCATTTTTATTTTGTGGAAATGCCCTGTTGCCAAGTTGGTCACTTCGGATTACTGGGAAACTTATGTGAAAAATAAAATTGAACGTCTCGATTATGGACCCTCAACCTATTATAATAGTACTATTTTTGTATTGCAGAAATGCTCCGTTACCAAAGGACCCCGCACTTTTTTTGAGGTAAAATGGTTCTCGGTGAAAATTTCCGAATTTTTAGTATATTGTAATATTCAATGTACTGATTGAATGTGCAGAATCGCAAAGTTCGTTGATAGATGGATTTTGAAATACAGGGCTCAAGTTAAAAATCAGTAATTTTTATTTAATTATTTTCTCGGGATTTGAAAGTGACAACTGCATTTTTTTTGTTCTTATTATCAACATACTTCCATACTACTAAATATCATTCAGATGGTGGAGATCAAATCATTATGTACAGAGTGAAAAATAAAAACATTTTAGTAATGTCTGAAAATTCGATGTAATAATTAAATATTGATAAAATTATTTTGGCATGCAATATACTATTCTCATTCCATCATTAATCACAATTCATACATTTCGTACGTTGTTATTTTGAAAATTGGTTAAATATATGGCCGGTGCTTTCGTACATATCCTGTATATCCAAGTGAATTATCATCCTCCGAAGATAGCTGATACTGTATGAACATGATTTTTGGCCTCTTTGGATTACTGGAAATCTTATATGAGTTGCATTATGAAATTAGAACCTTGCAGAAATGAGCCAATGTTGCAAAGTTGTGGACGCTGGAACTTATTGAAAAAAAAATATGAGTAAATTTTGGTCGAAGAATATCAATATAAATAATCATTTAATTAATTTGTATTGATAATGTTCTGCCAAATGTTCTACCAGCAACTTGGATAGCTATGTTAGTTAGATTAGGTTAGGTTGTGTCCATAATGTCTATGAAACTTTTCTAAATGATTCATCGTGTCCATAACTTGGCATCAACACATTTCCGCAAAGTCAAAATGTCAAATCATTTGATTGAATAGGATATTGTCCGATTATCCATATGAATCCACATAGCCTGGTATCCGGTAATCCCAAATGACTACTTTGGCAACAATGCATTTCCTCAAAATAAAAATGACATCATTTGAATCGGCTTAAAACTTATATTGATACTTTTAAATAAAATGAAGTTTCTATAAAGGTTATATAGGTTATATCAGAATTGGCTGAAGATTCATAATTGTATTCTCCAATCAAAATTTGTATACAGCTATTTTTAATGATTTCCTGCCTAACTTGGCATAAGCGCATTTCCTCAAAGTCAAAATGTCATAGCAGGAACCACCTGATTGAATAGAATAATGTCTACTTTGATCCATCTCCATATCAGATTTTCAGTAATCCGTACCATTAGAATCGCCTGATGGCATAAAGTCACGATGTTCAATTTTTTTTTCATAACAGATTTCCAGTAAGTAAAGCAAATTTTCACCAAGCATTTTAATCAGTTATACCACTTGCTCTTTTTGGTTAATATCATGGTGGATGAAGGGATAACAACGACTACACTCTCCTATGTCACAAACAATAACAAAGTAAAGCATCGAAGATTTTCCTCTGATTGAACATCACTTGTTGACAACACTGTCCAGACTGAGCAATGTTTTCTATTTCAAATTGAAAACAAAGGATACATTCAACACGCAACAAAACTCTTCGATATTTTGCCGCCCAATATCGACACTATGTTGGCGAGTATCTATCAACTTGTTGCGAGTTGAACGGATTTGTTGTCAACAATGTTGACAACATTTATCTGGCCGAATGTTGGCTGGTCTGTACTTACCTTTAAATATCTCCATTTCAAGAAAACTGGAGTGCACTCCTTCGGTATTCCTTACATAATGCTTTTGAAGGAATTTAATTTCATCAAACGAGAGCACAGGAAAAACATGTCTTCCGCACTATTTATGTATAAATTACTGAACAATGGAATCGACTCCACGTATTTCCTAAGAAGATCAGTCCACTGAAAATCTAATTTTATTCATAGAACCACATCTTTATTTCCTCTTCCCAATGCTTACACTCATCTTGGCAAAAATCCACCCCTCTATAGACTGCGCAAGGTTATGAACTCATCTTGGCAAAAATCCACCCATCTATAGACTGCGCAAGGTTATGAACTCATCTTGGCAAAAATTCATCCCTCTATAGACTGCGCAAGGTTATGAATAATTTGGATCCTAACATAATATTCAAAAATCCTTCCTCATCCGAAAACGAAGTTTTTTGTACTATATCACAAGTGTGTAAATTAAAAAATGTATAAGAAGCACATTGAAGTTCTCATTTAAATCACATCAAACGAAAGGAAAACAAAAAAGCTAATTGAGACAATAACGCACCTCTCTATAAACTGTTTCAGATTAGGAATAATTTGGTTATTATAATAATCTCCTTCATTCAAACACAAAGTTCTTCACATGATGAGAAAAGACTCACCTATAGATATGTTGAGTTTTTTATTTAATTTTCAAATCATATAAGTATATTGACAAAAAAGGTTTTACGTTAATCAATATTCACTCCTGGAAACTACTAATGGAATATAGTTATTTTTTATACTCTTTCATTAATAATTACCTAGTTACTATTATATCACTCACAAATTTCACTATTAGTTAAAATTGTAATCAATTGATTGAATATATTTTCTGTAGATACATATGAATAAAAGAAAATAAAAATAAAATACACGTAAAAAGAGCACGAGCGTCCTCATCAACATCACTTTGCTTGCTTAGATTTTTAAACTTCAAATAATCTTCAATATTTATCATTCAATAATCAGAATGTACTGATGGGTGAAGGACGATCTATCTTTGGATCCTGCACTATTTGTTTCTTTTTCGGTTGTTTTTGTGAGACATTATTCCCAATTGGCCCACTTCCACTAACAATCAAAACTCATGGTTATGGTTATACGCGAAAACAAAAACATCTTCCTGAAATAAATGGTTTCCACAAAAATTCACATTTTCTTTTTTTGCGACATTCATTATTTTTAATGAGGTGTTTCTACTTTGATGAGATTTAAAATATCTTCGATCGTTAACATTTTGCTGTTTCGGATGTTGACAGTCTTTTGATATTTTCGCTTGTTTTCGTCCGCAACCAATCGAGCCGCATCTCATAAAATAAATATTGATAGACCCCAACGAACGCCCAAGCTTTTTTGTCTATTTCTCGGGAAATGCATGAAAATAAATCTCCCACGGAAGTTTGTATTAGTGTCCATTGAATCGAATTCATGGCCGACGTTTGAATGTGCCCAATTACGCTGATGCAGAAATTTTATAACGTTTTCCTTCCTTCGATAAATAAGCTTGTGGCGAATTGCAAAATATGAGCTAGGGTTTAATGGTTGGTGTATTTATGAAACTGTTTCGGACGAATGGCTTGGGGGTGGGATAAAACGTTGAATTTAGAAGTGATATTACACAAATCTATTGGCGATTAAATTATATTGACTGCGTTATTCAGGGTGCAATACTTCGTGTTTATCTACACCTTTTCAAGTAGTAAATCGAAACGGTAACGTTAATTTCAGAAAGCGTAATTTGTAGTTCAGTTTGGTGATTTGTTTTTTAGAAAGTTTTAATTGAAATTCAGAATAGGAAAGTAAATTTCAGATTGCGCGAATTGTAATTCAGAAAGGTAATTTGTATTTCAGAAAATATAAATTGAAATTCATAATAGTAAAATAAATTTCAGAATTCGTGAATTGTAATTCAGAAAGGAGAATTGAAATTCAGAATGGTGAATTGAATTTCAGGATTTGTGAATTCAAATACAGAAAAGGTAGGTAATTTGTGTTCAAGAAACAATAATTTGTAAATCAGCGAACATCATTTGGATTCCAAAAAATATAATTTGCTAATCTTTCATATGTATGTAGAGAAATAGTCCATTAACATGTGAAAAGTTAAAATACATGACAATGCATTTGTATAACACGAGACGAAGATATCTTTCAGTAGAAAGTTTTTCACAGCAGATTTTCCTTCCATCAAGTAATAAACTTTAATTAACTTATATGGATATTTCAATTCGTTCGTCCCTACAAAAATATACTTAATTGTGAAAATTTAGCGCCCTACTTCCATATCGTGCAAAACTATAATAGCAGCCGCATGAAATGTCGTATGCTGTGCAGCCCTTGCGCAATCTCTTCCAACTATTCTGAGCAGAGCAACCTCTGCAATTTTTCATGTGCGGAGATTGAATCCTGCCTTTTGTTGGTTAGGTATCTATTCTGTACCGAGTATCCTAACAATAAAAGCATTTATTATTATTATTTATCTCTTCAAGGCATACGAAACAACGAGACACAATTCGAAAGAATTCAGCTGTGTAAATGAATGCATACATATCGATAGTGACGAAGTATGGTATGCGTATAGGCATACTTCAATTAAAAATTCGATGGAAAATTTTTGTGCTCAATTACCCACTTTCATCTCAACTCATGGATTGGCAATATTCACCATGTTGATGAAGTTTTTTGTGTACATAATTCACAGATTGCCACCTCTGACTTACAAGTTACGCTTTCTGAAAATGAATTCACTTATTCTGAATTTTATTTCCCAGTTTTGAATTTTAATCTACACATTCTGAAATTCAATTTACCTTTCTGAATTACAATGAACACATCCTGAAAATCAATTCACCATTCTGAATTTCAGTTTACACAGTCTGATTTACATCTTGAAAAGGCGTAGTAATGGTTAAAATAATAAAGTCATCCAGGTTGAAGACACGTGAGAAAATAAGATGTTGGTTTGTCTAAGTTTAGACCCAACAAAATGCGTTTCGAAAATAACAATAATTCTGTTCGGGTTTTTCCATATTGCTCGCCCTTTCCACTTCAGCAGAGCATGAAATTACATTACACTGTATATTTATTATTTTAAAAGAAAATATATTAATTTTTGTTGATAAACTCGAAGTAGTTTCGACAATAATAATAATTCTGTTCAGGTTTCTCCTTATTGCTCGCCCTGTACGCTCGAGCAGGGCATGAAATTCCATCATAATATATGTTTATTATCTTAGAAGACAATTTATTGATTTTGTTCTTGAACTCGAAGTAGTTTCGGAAATAATAATAATTCTGTTCAGGTTTCTCCTTATTGCTCGCCCTGTACTCTTTAGCTGGTCATGAAGTTACATCACACCTTATAGTTTTTATTCTGAAAGACAATCTCTGGATTTCGTTCTCGAAATCGTAATAGTTCCGATAATAATGATAATTCTGTTCAGGTTTCTCCTTATTGATTGCCATGTACGCTTGAGCAGGGCATGAAATTCCATCACAATGTATGTTTATTATCTCAAAAGACAATCTCTGGATTTCGTTATCGAACTCGTAGTAGGTTCGATAATAATAATTATTCTGTTCAGGTTTCTCCATATTGATGCTTTAGCAGTGCATTAAATTCATATCACACTGTATATTTTTATATTCGAAGACAATCTTCTAAACAGTGTAGCAAAAGTATTGTAAAGAGTCGCTACTTTGGTTTTTTCCAGTTTAATTTGAAAGATGGTATAATGCACTGTGGAAATTCTACTGAAGCCTATCGAATTTTCACTTCACAGAACAGCGGACCAATGGATTTTTGCAGAAAATACTTCAACAGCCTGTCATTCCTAACAATGATCACAGTTTATATGTCTGTAATTATTTGCTTCGTTTTCAGAAACAAATATTGATTTGAATCTGAAATGAATCAATCAATCAAAATAATAAATAATTAGTGTTATAAAATATAAAATATAAAAAAAATATATGAGTCTGGAATAACATAGGTGCTATTGATGAGCAAACGAACATATAACATAGAATTATGAATAAAATATATGTAAATATATAGACATACACATATGTACACACATACACACCCATAGATACATCTTGGATAAAAGAAAAGTCACACTTCAAAAACTGTGTAGGAGTCATAAATAAAATATGTAAACATAAATAAATGAAGAAATAAACATTACAATAAAATGAGTGAAACCATAACCATTACCATTACTATTTTGGTAAACATGAAGGATATTTACAATGTGCTTAAACAATAGTTCAAAATCGAACATATAATTTTATATCTGTATGGCATCCATACATTTGACAATGTACTCTTGAACACTATAAAATACCTGTTCATTAAGAACTTGCTTAACAGCCTGTCTAAATAGATCAAGCGATTGAATATCTTTGATGCTTGTCGGAAGATGGTTATATATTTTGGCAGCATTATATATTATCGAATTCTTTATCTTTATCAAATTTGATGATGCAATGGGTAGTCTCAGCTTGTCATTTTGGCGGGTAAAGTCAACGACAACTTCGTAAGATGATTTGTTCTTATGTACTAAGCACACAGTTTCCTGGATGAATAGAGAAGGAAGTGTAAGTAATTATTGCTCCTTGAATCAGGGTGTACAAGACACTCTAGGCTTAACTTTGCACAGATATCGAATAGCGCGCATTTGAATAAAAAATATTGCTTTGAAGTGCTGTTGGTTACGGGTGCCCCAGAATGATAGCCATACCTCAGATGCGATTCAATTACAACGTGATAGACAATTTTTGCGGTCAAAATACCCAATTCCTTCGAAACCATAAACCACCCGCAAGGCATAACATCCCGAAGCTAATATTTATGGAAACAAAAGCACTTCATAGCTAACCAAAAATACATTAGATCATACACTTTTCAGAGGATCGGTCAAAAATCATGTTATAGCTTACAGGAATATCATGTTTTCATGTCACAAATACCGTAACATGATGCTGCAACAATTATTGTGTATATACACATATAAAACAGAAAGGATGTATCGAGGGGCTATATATGGAAATATAAAGAGAAAAGTTATTGGATATAACCCTCAAATTGTTGTGCAACGGTAGACACGTGTTTCGAGCTTAAGCTCTCATCAGTACGGTAAAATCAAGTGCGAAGATGTACAACACTTGGATGTAAAAATATAAACAAAGGAAGTTAACAACAGGAAGCCAACCACACATTTGTGGCTTCGGTTAGAAGACCTTGTGCTTACAAGGCAACTACTAACGTTGCCACGGAGGCAGCTATAGCTACCAAGTGTTGTACATCTTCGCACTTGATTTTACCGTACTGATGAGAGCTTATACTCGAAACACGTGTCTACGGTTGCACAACAATTTGAGAGTTATACCCAATAACTTTTCTCTTCATATTTTCATATATAGCCCCTCGATAAATCCTTTCTGTTTTGTATTTTCCTGGGTGGTATTGTCACGCTGGTAGCTATAGCTGCCTCCGTGGCGACGTTAGTTGTTGCCTTGTAAGCACAAGGTCTTCTAACCGAAGTAACAAATGTGTGGTTGGCTCCCTGTTGTTGACTTCCTTTGTTTCTATTTTTATATCCAAGTGTTGTACATCTTCGCACTTGATTTTACCGTACTGATGAGAGCTTGAGCTCGAAACACGTGTCCACGATTGCACAACAATTTGAAGGTTATACCCAATAACTTTTCTCTTTATATACAATTAGGTTTACTTGTATTTCGGTGCACTTGTATTATGTAGTAGTATGTTCGTACATACTGTGAATAACTGTATATATAGGAAAAAGGTTTACTAATATTTGTTTGAAAGTGGTTGACAATGTATAGGTGTTGGTAAAATTCTCCTGGACTTCCAGTGTCTAGAAACAAAGAAAATAAATTTATTTTCTTTGTTTCTAGAAATAAATTTATTTTTCGAGCAATCGCACGCGAAGTCAGTATTTCGCGTTTTCAGCACAGTCCGCGAAATTTAATTTCGCGGCCGTTACCCATAGCAACGGCCGCGAAACCAAACGTCACTTTCAAAAATGTTTTCAGACATCGTCTTAACATTCTGTTTGTCACACCAATCTTTAAACTCGCCGTAACATTTTTCGTACTGCCGTTTAGATTTTTCGGGTATTATAACGGAAAACGCTGAATTTACAACGCTTTTGAGTTCAGGAGGAGTGGAAGGTACTGAAATATCGCTATCAGTATCAGACATTTTGCGTTTTGACAAGAACTGTCAAAATATTTTGTATATATTGAAACATATCATTTCCATAGCACACGGTGATATTGTTAAATAAATTGAACTGCTGTTGATTTTAGAGCAATAATATATTTATTTACAACTATCTATTTTAATAATTTTAACGATTGCACGAAAAATAGTGTGTATGCCATGGCCGCGAAACTTTTTAACGACCTCAAGATTATCTTGCCTCGGCCGTTAAAAAGGTATTTCGCGGCCTTAGCATACAAATAACTATTCTTTGTTTCTAGACAATGGAACTCCAGAAGAATTCTACTTTATTTTCATTGTTGTAATTATTGTAATTATTCCTCGTCTTTAATTTTTTTGACTGTATGTATTTTATTTATATACCTATCCTAATTATCCTCAATAAGTTTTTATTCCTTATCACGCTCTATAAAAGTTTTTGTTTATATCTATTCATTGAGGAATTATATCGACCGTCTTAAAGAAACTTGCTTCTATAGGGGATTCTTTCTTCAGTTCGAATCCTCGACAGAAGCAAGTTTTTTCTTTCTATATCTATTCATTTATATTCATAACAATATCTTTTGTTTACTTCGTCTGCTTTGCTTTTTGATAGTCTGCTCACTTATTGATTATAATTTTGTAATTTCGTTGATCTAAAAGTGTTTCCGTCTTTTTTCCTTCAAAGTTATTTGGCTTCCTCCTTCATTGGCGTCAGATTATTTCTATTCAATTCATATACTTTTGTATGACTCAGTCTGTCGTAGTCAGTGTTTTGTGTCTAGTTCGTAAAACTTGTACTACAGTGTGTTCTATAATCAGTGTAGTTTTGTAGTGAAGTTTCTTTGTTGTGTATGTGATTTTAAAATCGTTTTCGGGTTTGTTTTGTTGTATGTCAGTATGTCAGTCATTGTGCTTTTGTTTAGTTTAAGGTGGTTTTATGTGTGGAAGTCTGGTTTTTCTGTTCGTTACGATGGTATAGAATTAACTTGCAGCTCAAAAGTTCTCACAAGGTGAAACTGAGGATATTACAGTGGCTATCGGTTTGAGGTAGCTAAAATTAGCTCTGCAGATGTTGGTAAAGTATAACAACTATTTCTATATTCCTTTTTACTTCTAAAATTACAAATATTTTATATTTCTATCATGACAACTTCTTATATAATAACAATATATTATAAAATGGTTAGGACTTTCGTGGCCGAAGATTTCAGTGTCGCTATTTTTATTCGGGTTTGAAGGCCGTCGTTTTTTGGAATTTCTTCCTGACGTTACGCCAGCGCGAGTGGCTGGCTTCTTCAGAGGCTTATACATCTTGGATAATCTCGGATGACTGAAGATTCAACAGAGTTCGTTGGGAAAATTAAGGACATATCGTTGGAGCCGAACGATATTCTGGTCAGCTTCAATGTTGTGTCCCTGTTCACCAACGTCCCACTGGAAGACTCTCTTATGAAGCTAGCTAAAATGGTCCCGAATGATATCGTTGGACTCTTTAAAGCATGTCTCACGGGAAGTTACTTTCAATGGAATGGGAACTTCTATGAGCAATTAAACGTCGTAGCGAACGGAAGTCCACTAAGCCCAGTGATAGCCAACTTCTTCATGGAGCATTTTGAAGAGAAGGCAATCGATGCCTTTGAATCAAAACCGACCATGTGGCTATGTTATGTGGATGCCATCTTCATCATTTAAATAAACGAAAGGGACGCGCTGAACCATTTCCTAGACCACCTAACACCCCAGCATCAAGTTCACCATGGAGACTGAACAGGACCAATGGACAGCTTTTCTAGATATACTCATCGGAAGATGTGGAGCGAGACTGCACTATCGAACCACCATCCTAGCCAGAAGCGAGGAATTATCTCCACACTAACGGAGCGTGCTCGGAGGATATAGGAACCAGAACATCTACAAGATGAACTGGAACATCTTCAAGCAACCTTAAGATCGAGTGGTTACAATATACCCGAGATCAACAGGGCCATGAAACCGAGGACTTCCACTAGTCAGGGTGGGAGGTGGCTCAGATAGTTGCACGTGCATATCTACCGTGTATCCCTAGGGTCACGGACAGAATTGGTAAATTCTTGAGACAGCACAACATTAGAACGGTCTTCAAATCCACTAGAAAGATACAGCGAAGCCTGAGGTCAGCTTAGGAAAGAAGATCCCCACTATCAGCAGTGGGGGTATATCGCATACCCTGCACTTGCGGATAGGTGTACATCGGAACCACAAAAAGATCTATGGGTACAAGAGTGAAGGACCACCAGAGAAACTGCAGATTAGGCCAAACAGACAAGTCGGCAGTGGCAGAACACGCGCTCAGTGAAAGAAACCAGGGATACCATATACGAGAGGCAATTGAGATCCAGAAACACACGGAGAATTTCATCAGAAGAAAAGAAGCTGTTAGCTTCAATTGAAAATGGAATCATATTCTTGAAAAATCAAGAAAAAGAAAGGAAGACAACGAAATTAGAACAACAGGTAAAAGGGAATCAACTGAGTTTAATGAAAATGTACATAATCCAGATACGGTAATGAGCACACGGAACTACCTGTGTCAGAATAAATACAGTCTTCGGAGACGGAATCTTCAGTCATCCGAGATTATCCAAGATGCATAAGCCTCTGAAGAAGCCAGCCACTCGCGCTTGCGAAACGTCAGGAAAAAATTCCAAAAATCGACGGCCTTCAAACCCGAGTGAAAATAGTGGCACTGAATATATTATAAACTATAGTAAGCTTGTTGCGATATTTTCGAATCCATTCGAAGAGCAATAATTATTGATTGAGATAAAGGACACGTTCATTAAGATAACGAAAATATTCCCAATGCAGCATAGCAGCGAAGCATAGGTCAGCTGTGAACCCATCCAGTCCCCATTCATCAGAACTCCATTCAGACAGAAACTCCGAAATCATGTGTCTGAAGTTTTTAACTTCAATTTTTCATCTGGTCTCAAACACTTGAAGAAGGACAATTAATTATAGGTATTTTACAGAGGAAGCGCTCGAACGAAAAAATAGTTTTAAGAATTCTGGAAAGTTTCAGCACTCCGTCATGGCCATAAATCACAGAAGCTTTGAGACTTATATTCAGCAGTTAGTGTCTCTGCTAACGGCGAAACGTATTGTGATGGTTCAATAATAGTGCTGTCTAATATATTTGATGATATTAACAGTGTACCAATTCAATAAATCGAAAATAGCATTGTACTTAAAATAATTTCGGAAAGATTCAATTTGAATAGATTAAGAACTTGTACAAACTTCAGTATGAGTTTTTGACTAATTCTGAGATACAAAATTCAGATGAATAGAATACTTTTGTATACTTTTGGTTTGTATATTTATAGTAGATCAAGGGTAGTAGTAATAATAATTACAATGTTCATTTCAAGTAAAAACACAGAACATGTCAACATTTCAAATATTTCAAATTTTTTAAAATTTATATTTAGAATTTAAAAAGCAGAGCTCAAAATTTGAAATTCAGTGAGTATGTTCCTATCAACAAGAGAATTAGAAGAACTTTTAGAAATGTCTTTAGCGTATTTTAAGATGATGAGGAAGTACATTGTATAATTTATAATCCAGAGAATTTTTCTGAGATATCGAAAGCCTGTGTCGTGAGATTCTGATCATCATCATCATTTCTAGTGTTATAATTGTGAATATCGCTCTGTACTATGACATTACTTGCTCTCTTATGAATTTCAGTAATTACGTTATATAGATATAAGGACGGAAGGGTCATAATTTTAGATCTCAAGAATAATGGTCGGCAAGTTTCTCTCGAGCCAACATTTTCCAAAATTCTAATAGCTTTTTTTGCATAGTAAAAATTGCACTCGCTGCTGATGAGTTGCCCCAGAGGGAGATGGCGTAACTCATGTTGGAATGGAAGAGTGAAAAATATGCTGTTCTTTGAGCATCACTATTTGAAATATGCCTTAACTGTCGTAAAAGAAACAATACACTAGATAGCTCATGCTTTAGTTGTTCCGTATGAGCATTCCAGTTTAGCCTGTGATCTAAGGTAGCTTGACGTTCCTTCATGTTGTCTGCTTTGATATGTAGTCATGTTTGATCTTTAAGACTTGTCCTTATTCAGTTTGAGATTATGTGATGTAAACCATTTGTCCATGTGTCCGCAAATTTTTCGTTTCGGATATATAAGGTGTTGAAGTTGAAATTTTATTTTCCATTATTTTGAATAACTTTTGCAAAAAATTATTTTTTCTCACAAAATTTGATGAAAGAGCTTTTTTTTATCTTGACTCTCAGCTTTCCTCTTGTTTCCAGGTGAATCATGTCTGTACGAAAGTCAACAAAGCATACTATGCCATACTGCAAAAATGAAACCTTTTCTGGACGACAAAGGTTTTATGGACTCGTACTATGCTTTTGCATTCAGCCATATATCTAACAGTATTATAGCATGGGGATCATCAAGTAATTGGAAAAGGGGTTTCATTGCTCAAAAGTGTCTAATCAAACTTATTCTTCAACTGGAATTTAGAGTAAAAAATACATTTAAGAATAAACGAATTGTAACCTTCTCAGGAATATTCATTTTGAAATGTATCAATTTTATTAAGAGCGATATTAATAATGTTTCACAAAAACATCAAGAGTATCCAACACGCCATATTAACTTGGACTTACCTAGACATAAAACTGCATTGTACCAGAAATAGCCCCATTCAATTGCTATAAAACTATTTAACGCCCTTCCCAGTACAAAAAGTTCAAAACGTAATGCAAGGATGTGTTAACATTTGTTTGAACAGGTACAGATCATAATTATTGAACTGAAAGTTTATTCGATTCTCAATGACCTTTCAATTGTATTTTTTTTGGCATAGACTGCAGTCGTCAGTAACCTTTCAACATATCTACATATCTGTTACGAAAGAAAAGCTGTTGTTCCTCTGTCACATCAGATTTTAGAAACTAGGTGGGTGTCTTAGGAACTTGATTGTGTTCTTCTCATTGGCTGAAGAATGTCTTTATTGTGTTGGCAAAATATAGTTGTTGTCGAATATAAGTGAATTCAGATCAGTCCAAGAGAATAACTGATAAGGGCTGTGAATTCATACTGGCAGTCTTTGTCCTTTCAGCAGCTGAATGTGGGTAAAGTTAGTATAACCTCTTCTCAAGCATGATATGGCGAATTGCTTCCGTCTACTTGCTCTGTTTTTCGAAATCCAGGGTTCTATGGAGGGTTTGATACTTTTTAGATGTCTGTTAGTTAGCAACCATTCCTCCTGCCATTGGTTCCTCAAAATATCCTTTCCTCAAAATGACTTTTTACATCGTCTGCCGTTGTCTTCTGGTTGCTTATTTCTCGTGGCGTTCTGTGCTGCTTCATAGGAAATGCATTCCCTTCTGCTCCAGCGTGACCGTTTGGGGTTGCTATCGCGCTTTCGCAGTTTTCGGTCCATCAATGTCATTGCCCCAAGATGTTGATGGACGATACTTTTGAACATTTGTGTGGAATTATGCACACTGACTTTAGATTTGCTGCTATCTGTGTCCAAGGAGGTATTTCATATTTTTCCATTTGAAAAGTTGATACGATGATTTTGTCGAGTTCAGTCAAACTTTTGAGGGGTCTTACACCTGTGGGACGAGTGATTGTAGGACTCAGTCGGAAAGTATCATACTGTTCTGTTTCTAATAATAGTTTTTAACTTGGGTGATGGTGTAGGCTGGACATTTTAATCCCATATAGTTCATTAGCAAATGGAAAAGTGTGGTTTTGAGAACTTGAATGCCTGAGTCACAACGTATTGTTTCCAGTTGGCTTGTCCAGAAAACTCTAATGGTCATTCGAATGTCTGGTATGTGACTCCTTTCTAAGATTTTCATATGAGTGGGTCTTACAGCATAATACACTATAGCTCCATTTTCGAAAGGACCAGCGCTCGGTATGCTCCAACAGGTTTTTTTATCCGATCCCTATTCATTACTTGATAGACATCCTATAGTTAAAGAGCTGCCAATATAATTTACTGACAGGTCAGGAAACCGTCTGCTGGGCATGAAATAGCATTCTTGGTGTTGCCACAAGTCGCCTGGATGTATTTTTAGAATTTCTCCAGGTCAAGGTCGAGGATGGGGTGGCGCTTGAAAACCAGTCAGTTTGTGACCGTCTGCTGGTTTCACATTTCGGTAGATATGGTGCTGTACATAACTTCTGCCAAGTTTGATTTGCAAACGATTTCAATACAAAGAGTTATGCCGAAAAACCTCGATTTTCAAAAATAACGGTTTCTTTGGCATAACTCAGGACCTTGACCTCGTACGCCGGTCAAACTTGGCAGAAGGTATGTTCAGCACCATATCTACCAAAATGTGAAACCAGCAAACGGTCACAAACTGACTGGTTTTCAAACGCCTCCCCCCCTCCTTGACCTTGACCTGGAGAAATTCTAAAAACACATCCAGGCGACTTGAGGCAACACTAAGGGCCAGTCTTTTCAGTTCAATTGAAGTCCAGATTAATTGAGTAACGGTTAGAATGTGATCCTTCAAACGCCATTTAAAGAATTCATTCACCATCTAAACTATTAGTTAGTTATCTGGAGTTTAACTGGAACTGAACAGACTGGCCCTAAGAATGCTATTTCATAACCAGCAGACGGTTTCCTGACCTTTCAGTAAATCATATAGGTAGCTCTTTAACTATTATGACGTTCAGTGCTTTCCTGAATTTAGTTGCAAGATTTTGAAGGTGATGTGTGATGGGATTTTTAAACAATGAAACAGACCTTTAATCAACAACATTAAGAGAAAAATGATTGTTATTAACATCAATCAGAAATTATGTCAAAACTTGACATACAATAAATCACAGAATTCTACACTATGATAAAATAAATAACGATGATATGGCGAAAATATTGAACAATGTGGATTTTATTATCAAATATAATGCCAAGAAATTTCATTTCATTTTTGTATTGTATAGTATGTCAATTATGTTGAGTAGTGGATTATCATGTGGAGTTCTGTGTCTGCAGGAAATAGACAAATTGAGATTTTTATGTGGAAAATTGGAGTCCCCTTGATTCGGATTTGCTGTTGATTTGATTGATGACATTTTGTAAAACTCCTTCGGCTTAATGGATTATTTTAGATGAATAAAACACAAGTAATTCTTCTGAATATGGGGTTTTGTGAACTCAGGGGTCAATATTGTCAATGAGACTATTCACGGCTATGGCGAACACTGATCGTGGATCCCTGTGGTATTTTGTTTTCTTAGTTATGTGGGGTAGACAAAGAGTCACCTACCCGTACTGCAGAAAGCTCTCGATTTACACATATTGCCCTTCATACCCCATTTTTCTGTTGTCTCTAATGGCCGATTTCACCAACTGATTCCAAAAGTTAGGAAATACCAAAATCGGATTTAGGAATACCCTTTTTTGCTTTTCACCACAAGTTAAGTAATGCTTAAAAGTGAAAGGAAATAACTAACGTAGGTATTTCCTATCAATTTCAAGCATTAATTAACATTTATTCCACATCAAAGAAAACTGTCATTAGGTGATTTCTTTGTGGACAAGTTGATCTGTTTAGGATCTGCGTATTCCCTGAATTCCATTTGGGAATCAGACCGTAGTCGCTTTTCTTCAAAATCATCAATACATGATTTTTTCCGTTTGTTAGTGATATTGGTCTATTACTCTTGATATCATTGGTGTTTTTTCCTTCTTTGAGGATTGGGATTGTGATGAAGCCTTTCCACTTGTTTGGAAATGTATCGTTTTTAACAAATTTTGTTATATACTGATAATAGTTCCACTCTGGACTGATGACTAAGGTTTTGTATCATCTCGTAGCAGATTTGGTCTGTCCCAGGGAAAGATTTCTTTATTTTTCTGAGAGCGTTCTCTAGCTCAGCTATGGAACAGGGACTATTTTATCTGTTTTATTATTTATTGTATTTTATCTACAGTGCGCCTTTAAATAGTCCCCCCCGCTATTAACTTTTGAACGGTTCGACGTAGAAACATGAAAAAAAAAGTTTCGATGGTTTCACCAATACTACTTTTTGAAATAAAAAAAATTGTGATTGCACGATAGGGGGTGCAGGTGGGCCCATCAATTCAAAATTTTTAAATGGCATGTGGGGTCAAGTGTTACATCGTTGAAAAGAGAATTCAATTCTCTTTACAACCATCTAAATATTTTTGAATTTTGTTGATAATTTTTTTCCCAATTTCGATTTTTATACCTTTCGAAATTTTTAAATTAATGTGCCCCCAGCACCATCTGTTGAGTAATTGCAACGTTTCTTCTCTCAAAAAGTAGTATCGGTAATACCCTTCAAAAAAATTTTGGTTTCATTGTTCCACATCCAACCGTTCAAATTTATCGAGGTATGAGTAGTATTCAGATCCGCATTTATATTTGATATTTCGATTTTGAATTACAAAAAAATATTAACGAAATTCAAAAATATCTAGATGGTCGTAAAGAGAATTGAATTCACTTTTCAACGATGTGACACTTGACCCCACATGCCATTTAAAAATTTTGAGTTGATGGGCCTCCCTGCGCCCCCTATCGTGCAATCACATTTTTTTTTTATTTCAAAAAGTAGTATTGGTGAAACCCTCGAAACGGTTTTTTTTTCATGTTTCTACGTCGAACCGTTCAAAAGTTAAAAGGGGGGGACTATTAAAAGCCGCACTGTATAATAATAATAATAATAATAATAAAGACATGCTTCTATTGAAATATATCTTTTTTACAATACTTTATAGTTGACTTGTCCAACACCATGTATTTGATGGAATAATTGAGTCGTATTCCATTCTATAGGCAGCATATATATTATTTTGCAGAATTTATTTACTTATTTATATATTTATTTTGTAATCTACAGTACATAAAATACCAATGTGTGATTATAAATTGAGAATGCTTAACTAAAAACGTCCATCGATATGCTCCACTATTCTTAAACTATAGTAATACAAGTAACTTCCACTAAATTATAGAAAAAACCAAACAATTGAATTATAAAAGTAAAAACAAAAAATTGAAGTTTGTATTCAATTAACCAAATATAAATAGAATAATTTCCTATGTTATTGATAAACTAATCAATAATTTAATGAAGGGACGTTCACAGAAAAAAATGCGATTTTTAATTGTTCTCATCTTACAAATATTAATAAAAATATAAGAAAATATTGAATAAATACAATTTCTCTATTGAGACAGATTGATAGTGTTGATAAAGTTCAACTCATCTTTTTCATTAAAATACAGTCAATACTCGGGAAGTGATTCAATTTCTCTTTAGAATTGTTGATATGTGGAGAAAACTATATCAGATTCTTTTATGAGGTTAGCAAGTGCACCCATTCTATATATGGGTTAGTTTTGTCCCAAGTTTCTATGAGTGGTTGGTATGAAAAAGAGAGATGTATTCCTTCTATTGAGATATGGTGAAACTAGAAAATTAAGCGTACTTACTGGTACTGTTCAAAATTAAGCTTACTTAATGGTGCATCGATATAGTTTTAGATTATTTTATAGGTGAATAATTGACATATGCATTTTTTTTCTTGTCTCTAATTTATTACGTTTGAATTTCACCTTATGTCAAAGTATTGCTGATGATTTACTTTGCATGGAAACAAATTCCATCAAAAAACTGCCAAAAGTAACAGTGATGTGACTTATCAATCAAGATCGTCAAGAAGCGCCTTGTATTCGTAAGCTGGGCGTTTTCAGCTCGAGCTTCGATAGACTCCAGAATGAATGCGAAACACCTCATAGTGTGTGTAATTCAAAGTTATGACTGACTGCCTGTCTAACACAGCGCGAATGTCTAAAATCTACAGCTTGGCAACTCAACTCCATGTTGATGTTTACTAACTGGTTATAAAATCAAAACTCGAGTGTGCAGAATACGTACAGATTCTCGAAGCGGGAATTTAGTTCCCAAACTGGCATGAAAACACGGTGTTCGATATATATAAGACGCGTTTTGAAAGTCTTGCCTTTCCTTGACGTTCAGCAGAAATTATGCTCGGATGGTAATGAAGTGAGCTGCTTCCGATTTCTGAGCGATAACTTCGGATTTTGAACTCTATGTCGGGTGGAGTTTTCAATTTGATGAAATGTTTATGGGTGCTTATACAGGGTGTCGCCAATTTGGTGCAAAAGATTTAAGTGGGTGATTCCTTGTTGAAAATTAAATGGGGTTTTTCATGTAATGAATGGTCTTATGCATGTCTTCGAAAAGTTACACGTTTCCTGAAATGAGAAAAAATTGTATTTTTTTTGTCTTGAAAAAAAATACCCTTATCTTAAACGAACAGTTGTTCTTTTTTGTATTTCGACGGCCTATAAGTGATCATTTTGATTGTTGAAATGTCTACTTTCAAATGGTCTTTGTAACTTGGTGGTTCATTAATCGTTAAACCGCTTGAAATTGAGAAAAATCGACAATAAATCTCCCTGAAAAATGATTTTCTCAATATTTTCAATAATTTTCAGTATTTATAGAAAACAATAGAAATCGTATTATTGAATATATTTTGTGGTGTAATTATGTATTCCAATATTTTATTATAAATGATGTAATATAAACTACTTTTTGTTATGAAAATAATGAAGAAAGTCGAAAGTAATTAAAAATATTGAGAAAATCATCATTCAGAGAGACTTTTTTCTCAATTTTAAGCGATTAAACGATCAATAAACCACCTAGTTACATGAACCATTTCAAAGTAGATATTTCAACAATTGAAATGGTTACTTATAGACTTTCGAAATGCAAAAGAATATCAAGACAATTATTCGTGGAAGATAAGGGTATTTTTTTCGAAAAATGTATATAACGCGAAAACTAGAAGTCTTCTGATTTGCGAAAAAATCATGCTCATTCGACACAAATAAAGGTATATAACTACGAGTTTTCATCGGAACTGAATCATTAATACGCGAGAAAAAAAAATACTGAGAAATCGGGTTTTCGCCATTTTGACGGTTAATTTGAGGTTATTTCAAAAAGTTTTCTACTTTTTCATTATCAACAAGTTTTTTGCTAGGAGCTACGTTTCGCCGCAAATAGCAAAAAAACGTTTTTTCCTCCTACCCCTCTAGAAAGTACACACTTCCTCCCTCAAACCAGGGAGGAAACTCATACTTTTCCTACCTAGGGGGGAAAGTACTTTTCCTCCCCCTCATTTCAAGTAAGTTGTAAACGATGAAACTTGATGAATCTATTATAATCAAATTGTTTCCGTAATTTCTAGAACATCTTATATATCCTGTATTCTGGTAAAAATCAAACATGAATGTTACTTCTACTCTAGTTCTTTAATAGCTATTTGTGTATTTAGAGCGCAAAGTGATTGATTGTTGCTCGACAAAGATATTCACCTTTGGAGAACGACAATGACACTTTGTGTTCGAAATACACACATTATTTTTTCTACAAGCGCAGCTCTTAGAAAAAAAATTATCAACACCTCATTCAAATAGGCACATAACATCACTTATGAGATAATCACTCAATAGCAATCGGAAATGTATAAGCTATCTAAATGTCCAATAATTCAAATCACTAACAAGAAAAAAGTAAAATAACGTTCTTGAAAAAATAAAAAAGTTGTAATTGCCAGGAGATGAACCAGGGACCTTCGGATTACAAGCCCAAGACAATTCAATTCAATTCAAAATGGTTATTTAATTAAATTCATTGTAAATATAAAAACAAGTACGTAGACAGGGTATAAATAAAAACACACAATAAAATATTACTTCATCCGCCTAAAGAATGGGACAAAGGAGATTTCGATCATGTGGGGTTGTTTGGGGGGGGGGGGGGGGTTCTGGCCTGCGTCCCGGTAAACCGGTGGGCGAGCGAACCAACCTACATGGGTTTCTATCCCTAGGGATATGAACACCCGTTCTGCCGTGTTAGCAGGGACCATATACCTTCTGCGCCTGTGTCTAGGTGTTTAGACTTTCCCCACCTCCTCTGAATTATGTGGGGGAATTTCGTTTTGTTTGACAGGTCATCAGGTTATCATGGTTGTCATCTCAAGTATGTTCATGCGAGAGGGTGTTCCCAGAAAAATACAGTAAAAAAAACTGGGTTTAAGCCATGGGGTGCATTTGCGGCTCTGGTTTTGTTATTGTTCTAGTATTTCGTTGAAAATATCCAAGGTCCGGTATATTAGCCCTCCATGCTTCATATACCTTTGATTGTTATTTGCTCTAATTCTAGTTATATCTCTAGTTAACGGACTTCCCAAGATGTGGAATCGATAGAATTTGTCTGAAATATTTTTTATGTAGTCTTCGATAGTTTCAGTGTTGGCCAACTCACGTAGTGTGTTCAGCCGAGTGTATCGATCGCTATCCGTGATGATACGGAGAATCTTGTTCTGCATCCTCTCCAATCTCATCATCTGAGTTTTGAGGAGGCTACAGAACACTGGGCAGGCGTATGTCATTGCTGGTCTTATTATCTGTTTATAGATTAGTACTTTGTTCTCTAACGTCAGCTTGGAACTCCGGGCGATCAGCGGGTATGTCCTTCTGACAGCCGCTGATGCCCTCTGAATTGCCAGGCTGACGTGAGTATTGAAATTCAAACACCTGTCCAGTTGGACTCCCAGGTACCTCACGGAAGGTTACTCTCTAATCTGATGATTTAAGACCTTAAATTCCACGAAGATTGTTCTGTTCGTACGTTTCTTCGTGAAATTTATATGTTCCGTCTTCTCTGGATTTATCACTATCTTATTATTCTTCATATACGGTAGCCTATCCATATGTATTAACAGTTTGCGTGCAGCCGCCTCGCTGGAAAACGACGTTGCGTAGATTGCAGTGTCCAAGACGCTAGCCATTGCACCACCGCAGATTCTCAGATACACATGATTGTATTGTCTATACTTTCCATCAAGTAATAATAGGTTTTTTTGCAAACAAAGTCACAAAAAGGTTTTATTGAGTGGGTAGGAGGAAAATCATATGTATTACATGAGAGTAAAGTGCCTTTTCCTCCCTTGGATGTTTACTGTCCTCCGCTTCGCGTCGGGCAGGAAAAGTGGCACTTTCCTCCCTAGTAATACAATTGCTATTAACCCATAAACTGCATCACCATTTCAACATTTTGAGTGTTTTCGTGTTCAAATATTTTTTTAACCAAAGTTGGAACTTTAACAACATTTTCCACCTGGTACTTACATGTTACCTTTTTCTACAACTACTGAAAATCATTGAAAATATTGAGAAAATCATGATTCAGAGAGACTTGTCGGTTTTTCACAATTTAAAGCGGTTTTGCGATCAATAAACCACCAAGTAGGTTAGGTTAGGTTAGGTTTGAACGTGAGTGGGCCCGTATCAGGCCCTCCACTGCGTCCAATGGCCAATGGCCAAGTAACATAGACCATTTGGAAGTAGACAGTTCAACAATAAAAATGATCACTTGATGACCTTCAGAGTATGAAAAAACACCCGCACAATTGTTTTGCTAATATTTTAAAGAAATATACATATCTCGAAAACAAGTAGTCTTCTGAATTTCGAAAAAATCATGCTCATTCGACTCCAAAAAAGACATATTCCTACGAATTTTCATGTGAATTAAAGCATTCATTCGAGGGAAAAAAATTAAATACTGAAAAATTGGGTTTTTGCCATTTTGACGGATAATTTGAGGTTATGTCGGAAAGTGTTCAATGAGAACGTTTTTGATTACTTCATTATCTACAACTTTCTCATCAAATACTTTCCAAGAGGACATGTTTTGCCGCAAATTCCAAAAAACCGTTTTCAACCCCTAAACTGCACCCCCATTTCACCATTTTGAGTGTTTTCTTGTTTTTTTTTTCTTAAAGTTGGAATCTCAACAATATTTTTCACCTAGTCCTTGCGTGTTACTTTTTTCTTATTTTGAGCGTTTAGAATTCGTTTTGGCACCAGCCTATTTAAAGGGGTGACATCTAAAACCCTTATTACATTTTTTACAAAATAATATTTCTAAATATAAAAATATGTGTTGGAAAAACCGGTTTACTGTCAAACTTTTTTACTTCCTTCGTAGAAGAAATAGTTTCTTGATGGAGAAATAAGGTACATTATTGTGCTGGAACGGATCTTGTTTAAATGGAATGGAAAATCTATTGGGTGGCTATAGAATTTTGTTTGCATACATGTTGAATAGAGACAGAACTTGCTTTAAGAGGGGAAATCAACACTATTGGTAATAAATACATAACAACAGATATTATAAAAACAAGCTTTTTGGAAAGTAGAGGACACAACAACAAAGAATTATCAACAGTAAAATCCATAAAACAAAAAAACAGTTGAAAACAATGTGATATTCACTAGAGCCGATAAAGGAAAATCAGTAATTGCAATTGACCAAACTGAATATATACAGAAAACACAGGATTTCCTCAATTCGGGTACATATAACATTTTGCGAAAAGACCCCACTGGTATGTACCAGCAAGATGTGAAAGAAACAATGGAGTCGATTCAATATATCTTTAATGATAGCAAAAAGTATAATTTAATCGTTATGAATCCACAAATTCCAAAACTATATTCTCTGTTGAAATTACATAAGGATAACAAGCCTATTAGACCAGTAGTGTCTTTTGTTACTTCACCATCAGTTAAAATTTCTGAAAAATTTATTTTTTTAATTCAAAGTCATTGCAAGTTTAAATCAAAATTCAGTCTGAAAAATTCTTACGAATTGATTGATAAGATTAAAGATATTAAATTACCGAATAACACTAAATTAATTTCTTTTGACGTACAGAACCTTTTTCCTAGTATCCCTCCCAAGGAAACAATAGTGTTAGTAGAAAGATTATTAGATATTAATCATGTAAACCCTGTCATTAAACAAGAGATATTGGATTTACTCAGTGTTTGTTTAAGCCAAAATTATTTTCAGTTCAACCATAAATTTTATTCATCAGATGAAGGGTTGATGATGGGTAACCCATTAAGCCCTTTATTGGCTGAAATTTTTATGGATAATTTAGAAACAAAAATAAAAGGAAATAATATGTTTAAAAACTTCTTATATTGGTATAGGTATGTTGATGATATTTTGGTAGGTTTCACTGGAACAATGAGGCAATTAGATCAATTCTTGGAATTTATTAATTCTCTTCACCCTTCTATCAACTTTACAATAGAGTCTGAAAAGGACAATTCAATTAATTTTTTGGACCTAACAATAACTAAAGTAAATAATAAACATGAATTTTCTATTTTCCACAAACCATCGCATACAGATATCACAATTCACAATAGCTCATCACACCCATATCAACACAAAGTAGCAGCTTACAACAGTATGATACATAGATTGCATTCCTCTTAGTACTTCAAATTTTAATAAAGAACTTAATATTATTAAACAAATTGCAGTTAACAATGGCTATAAATCATCTTTGATAGACAACCTTCTGACCAAGAAGAAATACAAAAAAGCTATTCAAGAAGTTTATCCTACTACAAAAGACCACCAAAGGTTCAAAACAATTACATATATCGGTGAACCAAGCAATAAAATAGGTAATTTCTTGAAAAAGCAAGGTTTAAATATTGCATTTAAGACAGACAATAGTTTGGGCAGACATATTAAAAATAACAAAGATAGGGTGGATAAACAAGAAAAACGTGGAGTCTATAAATTAAACTGTGGTAGTTGCCCCATGTTTTATCTTGGCCAAACAGGTAGAACCTTCAAACAACGCCTGGCCGAGCACAGAAGTAGTTTTGTAAATGGGAAAACAAATTCCACGTATGCTAACCATTTATTAATTGAAAACCATACTTTCGACCATGATTTTGAAATCCTTCATGTCGAAAAGAAAGGTAAGAAGCTGAATCTTTTAGAAAGTATGGAGATTAATAGATGGAAAAATTCTCAGTACTTGCTCAATGACCAACTCGAATTAAATTCGTCACCACTAATCAATTTGTTTTCCTGGAAAGGTTAGATTTAAATAATAGAAATGTAAACGTACCTATCGGGAATTAACTGGGAGTTAGGTATACAACCGAACCCTTATTAATTATGGATAAGTATTTAAGGTAACATAGCAAATATGTAATTTAGTATATCTTCACCACTTGAAGAAGCTTTTGTAAAGCGAAACAATTGTCGTGGTTTTGTAAACCCTCTTTATGTGAAAGTCATTTGAACCATAGTTTCATTATATCGAATACATGTTGACTTCAATCGTAGTATTTTAGAATTATTCCGCTTGATTTGATTTCAATGTAGGTATGGACAAGTACCACGATTTGTCTTTTTGCAACTTTCGACAAGGAAAAGGGTCCGAGACACCCGACTGTCATTTTTTAAATCGTAATTATCCACGTTCGAAACTGTCGGACAATTTTCCAATTTCCTTCGCGTTCGTCATCTACCCTTCAGAGGGGCAGTAAGTGAAATTATTCAAAGATCCCATGTTTTTCACAATTTTAAAGTGTTTTCTGATTTTATTTTCGCGAGTTTTTTCGAGAAAGAGGAGGTCCGAGTCTCCCGACTAACATTTTCAGTTCATCTATATTTTCCACATCTGAAACCGTCAGAAATGTTTCCAAATTCCTACACGTTATCTATTCAACCTGTAGAAGGGTGGGAGAATGAAATAATTTTATTCGACGGTCCGATGTTTTCAGTATTTTTAGTGATTTTTCTAATTTTATTTTCTGAAAAATAATACAAAATTGCAAATTACACATGTATGCTGAAGACTTCAGTGTTTACATATTCTGCCCACCAGAAGATCATAAAAGTGCTGGTGGGTTACTAAACGTTGACTTGGAAAATATATAAAAATTGGCAAGTAATAGCTCCCAGATGAATATTGCTGGAAAAACTCAAGCTGTGTTATTCAATGCACCCGGAACCATCACAGATGAACAAATCAATCTAATTTGTAAAAAGACATATTTTGCGCACAAACCTTCAATAGTACAAAAATTACTGACATAATCATCAGTCTCATCTATACCGAAAATTTGGACCGTGCTTGCGGCATATTTTTAAAAATATTGAACAAGAATCGCATACAGAAAATACAAAATTTTATCATCAGATATGTATTCAACCAGAAGAGGCGCATGGTTATTGAAAATGAACGAAAGATGATTCCTCCACATGAGAAGCTTGATATCTGATGTTGTTAACACATTGAATACAAGAAATAATAATGATTCCTCTTTAAAAAAACACCGTATAGAGAGTTTTTAAAGAATTGCTTCAGTTACCAAGCTGCTCACTTGTATAATATTTTACCAGCGAAACAGAACTCATTTAATGAGTCATTCAACGCTAAAATAAGAAAAATGATTGTTGATCATAATTGGAGTCTTTGAAATTTAAATTTTAATAGTTGAGTGTTGTACTAATTGTGTTAATTTTAATACCATTATTCTAGTCATGTTACATATGAAAATATGATTTGCAGTACTATGTACCTTTTCTGACTAATGCATGTAGTTGTTAAATACCTGTATTTTGCTACAATTAACGTTTTTTATTCTTGGTGTTTTGGCATCGACTGCTATGGTCATTAGCCATGTGTTCTGAATAGGCCTTGTTACTAACTTCATACGCCACTTTAGGAGCAGCACTGTTAATTGTTATTGCAACAGTACGTTATCATTATCATTATTACCATTAAAACAAACATATCTTTCATTGCCTCGTTCAAACGATTCACTCGTGCAAAAAGTAAGGAAGAGGATACCGATATTCCAGTTTATTTTATTACACAGCAGTTCAAAAGGCTTAATCCGAATTCCTTTTGGATCTGCCCGGTATTAAACAACTAATTGTCAGCTGAGTAGGGTGATCCCTCGAGGGAAAACAACCAATCGTTTTACCGAAACTGATGGAAAGTTGCGGGAATATATGCCATGAGAAGAGATTTTGTCTGATATACCCGTATTTACTTAAGGCGTGGAGTTCTAGGAGAGATTATTTCAGATTCGGGTGTGACACATGACGGAACGTGTCGGAAAACTCTGAAAAATCTCCGTTCGTTGCGGTATTGGCCAGAAAAGCAGTTGGATTCTGTCAGATACTTGACTGTTACTCTCCACGTTATGGAGATATATGTTTTTATATGTTTGTGCTTCTTTATTTGATTTAATTTTATATTTATTTTTAATTGTTATTGATTTATATGTCTGGCCATAATTTTCCCCCATCTTACCCTTTTTACCTTGTCTTTACCTTTTCCCTTTTCAGCGCAGTCGGTACGCCAATGTAGGGATGATTGTCTCTCTCAGGAGGGTTGCAGTTGGGCCTTCTTTCCAGTTACTGATGTCAATTTGTAAAATTCATGAATTTTGTTAAGATCTAATTCAATAAGTATGAAATGTACATTGTTTGTTTTATTTTATTCAAAATTAAGTGAATTATTTTCCAAAAATCAATGAGTATTTAATGAAATAAGTCAATTTGTCTCGAAAAACAATAAAATCATTCACTCTGGGCTACCTATCTATTGCAATGGCAAGGATGTACGAAATTGCTCCCGCATAGTGCTGATTTAGTTGTAGTCCTTTCGTTTTTGACATACTATGTTATTCATTAATTATCGTGTTAACTAGTATTTTGATTTACTTTCGTTGGTTTTGAGAGTTTTTTTTTGGTAATGATCCAAGAGTGATAAATATGGTGATTGCGCTGTAAAAATCAGTTGAAAAATGAGTTGAGAAATAGGAATGCGAAAATTATTGGGAAGAAAGACGACTCATACCCTTGCGAATTTTCGCATTTTTTGTGATTTGTGAAAAAATTGCGGTGAATGATGAATTATAACATGTCATTTTTCAGTATTTGGGGTTAATTATTAAGTACTACTGATTCATCTTTCACCGCAATTTTTTCGCCTTATATTTCAAATCGCAAAAAATTTGCGAATATGCGCAAGGGTATGAACGAGCCTTTAATGGAAAGGTAATCAGTCATAACCTGAACTCATTCTTGTTTCCAGTCAAGCAATGATAATTTGTCATTTTCCGATTGGAATAATGAATGAATTTAACTTGTTTGATTTCAGATTGGCATCTTATGTGTATGACAGAAACGGTAATTTTGAAACCAGCTTATTAGTTGAAAAATGTGATTAGATTGGTGTCTCGCAGATACTATGGCCACCTAATGATTCATTCAGTTCTAGTATTCAGATGACATGAACTGTGCCTTCAATAGATATTATGCACATCAACACCCATGTGTGTGACAGACAAACATCAATATTTGAATATTTGAATAAGCTCACTTTGACAAATGTCAATCAAAAGACTCCAGCATAACTAGCGTCACCTACTCCAAGCATTCTAGATTGTCTGCCATTATCAGTTCTACGCTTCAACTACGATCCATTACTTATTTTATCAAGAGTTCAGTACGAATTGTGTCTGGCTGACTATAAACTAACTTCATTACGTTTGTTAAAAATCTTATGAAAATCTATGATTCTTGTTGATTCTCTTCTACTAACAACCATTGGTTCTCAAACCTTTTCAATTCACTCCCGCACTCCTTGATTATTATTACAAACAACTTTTATCCATCTACAATGACTTACTATTAAATATTTAACTTTCACAACAATTTGTGAAATTTCTGTGGTTATTGATATTTTCATTGCTTATTTGGTCTGTCAGACTATTTCTGTATAAAATCTTGGTTAACAAATTAACTTTTTTCATTTTGTTCAACTTTTATCATTCATAATTCGTCGGTCCCACGCCAAAATTCAGTGCAAATTTGACTTCAATCTGAAAATTTTCTTCCAAAATTTACAATGCCAATCTCATGAATGTACTATTGGTTGTCTATTATGAACGAGAGTGAATTCGCGAATGTGAAAACCCACCAAGGTTTTCAAAGCAAGAAGCACGAATATTCTTAAAACTCTTCATTCGAAATGACAAATTTGCACATTCGAGGATTTGGCATGGTATAGTTGTAGTCAAACATATAAGATAAATAAAAAAAGGCGCAAAAAATGGTCGATTAGCACGAAATTGATTCCCATGTCGCCGACCAGGGTCGGACTAGTACATTTGCCACTAAATATTGTGATGCGTGCAGATTAATCAAGTTAATTTAACAAAAGCACTGTAACTTTTGTATTCAGAATAATCCACTTTTATTATTATTAGTATCCTTAGATTAGGTAAACAACTGCCCCGTCGAAATCTAATTTGCTAATAGCTGCCCGTACCGCATACAGCTGTGATTTCTATTATAACTACGCCCGACCCTGCATGGAAAAAAACATACCTAATTGCTGTGCGGGCCTTTACATCTTCCGCGCCAAGTGTTACGTGGAGGGCGATAGGTGGAATAATTTGAACGAATGTAGAGATGTCAATAATTTTATTTATTGATTTATTGCAATTTTTGTCTAAAAAACTGTTTGGTTATTGACAAAATAGGAATTAATTTCCTGGTAATTTCCTGAACTTATGTAAGTATTGATATTGACTCGCACTGAATTTAGCCAATATTCTCATGTGACTACCATTAAGGTGTGTATGGCGTGGTAGGTACTATGCATTTTTGGCAGAAATATATACTTTTTAATTGATAACTTGTTCAATTTTTTTGAAGGAAATGTGAGGACTAGCACAATATTTGCTTATACAGGATGATTCCTTATGTGGACCGGTCCGTTCGTTAATTTCTCACATTGCAAGGAAAATAATGTCTATAGGTGAACATGTAAAAGACAACGATTTTCGAAATGCAGGGCGTTAAAAATGAAAATTAATATTGAATTTACTTTTATTAGTGGAGAATCACAAAATACCCAAGAGCAGATGAATAAAAATATGATTTTACGAAACAGAATGCCAGTGTCCTATATTGATTATATTCCCGAATTTGATTTTAAGATATGAGATAAATTTTATGCAAGAAATAAATGAATCCAATGAAAAAACGATGAGGTTCCACTTTTTAAAAAGTTGAGAAATGCGAAATCTAATGTGGGAGTGTCATCGTTTTTACACTGTGCTGCCTACTTTCGACCGCAGTTTTTTATGGAATGTCATTTGTCCCCAGTCCTTAAGGTTTGGTATGTTGATACTTCGAGCTATAAGCTAACAGATGCCGCTAAAATGTCGATTTCGGAAAATATGGAACCTCATCGTTTTTCTACTAGGCCCTTCAAATATGATAGCACTAAAACTTGATAGAAATCACCGATGAAAAACAATATTCGGCACCAAAATTTAATGTAATTGTGTCGGATATGATACATATTATGATTTTTTAATTTTAGCACAATTGATCATTGACATACCATACTGAGAGCTTCCATCAGAAAAAAATAAAAAAAGGTGCAAATCATCTATTAGAAAATCTTCAACCGCGAAAGTATTATTCCAGTTCAAAGTGAAGTAATTTTTCGCAATAAGATCTGTATAAATAATGATAACGTGGCAACGCATTGTCCGATCTGAAAATATAGGATTACAGAGAGTTCATATAAATAAAACACAGGGCGATTAATTGGAAAGTTGAATTTATTTTCATGGAAAACCATGTTGGTATATGCTCTTATTTGGGAATTACCTTCTCTTGATTATTTTTAAATTATCTGAACAAAAACATCTGAATTCCTGACAATCCAGATGATTAGTCGGGAAGAAAGCAGTACTGAATGAAAACTGTGTACTTATATACGAGAATGTTGTAAATTTTTTTATTTGTTATTCTTTTTGTGGAATAACTTTTTAATTTATGATAAATGGAATCATTATACTGCATATATTTTTTAAATTGTTTCTTTGTACTTAGTATCGATCTCTAGTATACTCGTTATTCTAAACAAAAAGAATCAATTAATCCTCTCTCAATAATGAAATGATGCAATTGAAAAATTATTTACCCATAGTGAATTTACCTATAATGCACTATGTATTTCAAACTCTTGCACCACTTGCCCCCAATATTATGTGGCCCTTTCCAGGCAGAGATGGACAAGATAAGACCATTTTTTGCGCCTTTTTTTATTTATCTTATATGTTTGACGACAACTATACCGACGAATTCGTCATTTATCATTTGCTTTCTGTTTTGACAACAATCTACAGTATGTTCTAACTGAAGTTTGTTTAAGACTTATCTAAATTTTGAAAAAAAAAATTTTTCTAGTTTTTACTGCCAAATTTGAAAGTCATGTTCTAATTTTGTTTCATCTTTTCAAATAGGTAATATTGGATTTTCTGACTCATCTGCCACATTTCTGATATTTTGTACGGTGTTGGCCTGGAACAAGCATGTTCCGTGCAGATGATTTTATTCATTACGAGCGAACTTATCTCTGTTCTGATAGACAAAAATACACAGCTCATATACATACAGGCCTGCCACAGTCGAAATGTCCAATCATTTGAAAGTTTCTCTACACGAGACCCTCAATCCTAGACCTTCCACTATCCTAATTGCCATAAGTATTTTCCTTGATGCAGATGAACCCCAGTCAACTATCCCGTACCTCAAATGGTTATTGATATTGGTATAATATAGACTTGACAATATAGATTTGCTACAGTGATTGAACACAATTTCAATTTATAGCAATACTCAAGTAATGTTGCACCGAGACAACCAATATGTTTCCCAGCTCAATTCATAATCAATATTGACACCAAGTAATTTAGTTGTATCTGATGCACCTACTCTTATATTATCAATTTCAAAGATAGAGGGGCCGAATACCTAAACGGAGTAGTTGATGAACAGTACGCTTTTATAAATACTTTTGTTGAATATGAAAATATAGGAGATGCTTGATGTGCGTGACTGACAATATTATATCATATACTGAATGAAGTAGGTCAAAATGAAATGATGAAGGAAAAATATATAAAAGGTGAACTATTACAAATTTACCGAAGAGAAACTTTCACTACAGGTCTACTCTTCTTATTCCATACCTTTCAGTGATTAACAATAACAGCTCGAGGTTCACACAGTCAGGAGCTCGTTTGAAATCAATAAAAAGATCCTAAATTCCAATCTTGCTATAAAGAGCTGTTACTATGTGTTCCTGAAAAGAATTCAACGCAGTTTCTGTGCTCTTTCCCATCGTAATACCATATTAATGGGGGAAGAGCATTTGATTGTCATTCGAAAATGACAGAAGTTTTCCATGTTCAATTCAAAAATTTTACGAGTGCTGGATGGGAGACTAATTTCCCTGTAGTTTTCTATTTGCTGCAGGTATTTTTTTTAGTATATTGGATTGATTTGAGCTTTCTTCAATATCAGGGTGAATACCATTTTCAACTGATATATTGATGATCACGGAACTACGGTCGGTATCGAAGACACCAGCTTTGCAGGCCATTATGAATCCCTTGATCTCCGACTTCAGTCCACTCGATCTGAGGAATAGAAAGGTAAACGTGTTGGATAATACGAAGTCTTCAATATTCTCGCAGTAGACCCCATGCAGTGGCTCATTCTCATATAGCTGCAGGAGGACCTCAGTGTCAGGAATTTTTGTTGAACATGTTCCAACTCCGTGACAGAGTTTGGGTTCGACCGTTCAGTGGCAAATTCGAGACCAAGTTTATCGGCTGCTGTCCTACAAACAACTGCTGCGATTCCAGCGTTTTTGCTGATCTTTATGAGTTTTATCTTCCTCTGGATAACCATCGATAGCGAACCATAATTGGTCCTGTGTCAACAAATAAGTCATCTGAAACTTCCAATCAGGGTAATTTAATATTTCTCTTAAGGTGGGATTTCCTAGCGACATTCAGCGTTCGCGGCCCGCCGCGACGTCTGGCCGTTAGTGACACATACAACGAATTTTCAATGCAACTGTTTTGTTTGAAGCAACGCGATTCATCGCCTCAGTCCCACGCCAAAATTCAGTGCAAATTTGACTTCAATCTGAAAATTTTCTTCCAAAATTTACAATGCCAATCTCACGAATGTACTATTGGTTGTCTATTATGAACGAGAGTGAATTCGCGAATGTGAAAACCCACCAAGGTTTTCAAAGCAAGAAGCACGAATATTCTTAAAACTCTTCATTCGAAATGACAAATTTGCACATTCGAGGATTTGGCATGGTATAGTTGTAGTCAAACATATAAGATAAATAAAAAAAGGCGAAAAAATGGTCGATTAGCACGAAATTGATTCCCATGTCGCCGACCAGGGTCGGACTAGTACATATGCCACTAAATATTGTGATGCGTGCAGATTAATCAAGTTAATTTAACAAAAGCACTGTAACTTTTGTATTCAGAATAATCCATTTTTATTATTATTAGTATCCTTAGGTTAGGTAAACAACTGCCCCGTCGAAATCTGATTTGCTAATAGCTGCGCGTACCGCATACAGCTGTGATTTCTATTATAACTACGCCCGACCCTGCATGGAAAAAAACATACCTAATTGCTGTGCGGGCCTTCACATCTTCCGCGCCAAGTGTTACGTGGGGGGCGATAGGTGGAATAATCTGAACGAATGTAGAGATGTCAATAATTTTATTTATTGATTTATTGCAATTTTTGTCTAAAAAACTGTTTGGTTATTGACAAAATAGGAATTAATTTCCTGGTAATTTCCTGAACTTATGTAAGTATTGATATTGACTCTTACTGAATTTAGCCAATATTCTCATGTGACTACCATTAAGGTGTGTATGGCGTGGTAGGTACTATGCATTTTTGGCAGAAATATATACTATTTAATTGATAACTTGCTCAATTTTTTTGAAGGAAATGTGAGGACTAGCACAATATTTGCTTATACAGGATGATTCCTAATGTGGACCGGTCCGTTCGTTAATTTCTCACATTGCAAGGAAAATAATGTCTATAGGTGAACATGTAAAAGACAACGATTTTCGAAATGCAGGGCGTTAAAAATGAAAATTAATATTGAATTTACTTTTATTAGTGGAGAATCACAAAATACCCAAGAGCAGATGAATAAAAATATGATTTTACGAAACAGAATGCCAGTGTCCTATATTGATTATATTCCCGAATTTGATTTTAAGATATGAGAGAACATTCAATTTTATGCAAGAAATAAATGAATCCAGTGAAAAAACGATGAGGTTCCACTTTTTAAAAAGTTGAGAAATGCGAAATCTAATGTGGGAGTGTCATCGTTTTTACACTGTGCTGACTACTTTCGACCGCAGTTTTTTATGGAATGTCATTTGTCCCCAGTACTTAAGGTTTGGTATGTTGATACTTCGAGCTATAAGCTAACAGATGCCGCTAAAATGTCGATTTCGGAAAATATGGAACCTCATCGTTTTTCTACTAGGCCCTTCAAATATGATAGCACTAAAACTTGATAGAAATCACCGATGAAAAACAATATTCGGCACCAAAATTTAATGTAATTGTGTCGGATGAAAATTCCGTTCAAGACACCCATATGATACATATGATTTTTAATTTTAGCACAATTGATCATTGACATACCATACTGAGAGCTTCCATCAGAAAAATTCACACAAGGTGCAAATCATCTATTAGAAAATCTTCAGCAGCGAAAGTATTATTCCAGTTCAAAGTGAAGTAATTTTTCGCAATAAGATCTGTATAAATAATGATAACGTGGCAACGCATTGTCCGATCTGAAAATATAGGATTACAGAGAGTTCATATAAATAAAACACAGGGCGATTAATTGGAAAGTTGAATTTATTTTCATGGAAAACCATGTTGGTATATGCTCTTATTTGGGAATTACCTTCTCTAGATTATTTTTAAATTATCTGAACAAAAACATCTGAATTCCTGACAATCCAGAGGATTAGTCGGGAAGAAAGCAGTACTGAATGAAAACTGTGTACTTATATACGAGAATGTTGTAAATTTTTTTATTTGTTATTCTTTTTGTGGAATAACTTTTTAATGAATGATAAATGGAATCATTATACTGCATATATTTTTTGAATTGTTTCTTTGTACTTAGTATCGATATCTAGTATACTCGTTATTCTAAACAAAAAGAATTAATTAATCCTCTCTCAATAATGAAATGATGCAATTGAAAAATTATTTACCCATAGTGAATTTACCTATAATGCACTATCTATTTCAAACTCTTGCACCACTTGCCCCCAATATTATGTGGTCCTTTCCAGGCAGAGATGGACAAGATAAGACCATTTTTTGCGCCTTTTTTTATTTATCTTATATGTTTGACGACAACTATACCGACGAATTCGTCATTTATCATTTGCTTTCTGTTTTGACAACAATCTACAGTATGTTCTTACTGAAGTTTGTTTAAGACTTTCCTAAATTTTGAAAAAAAAAATTTTCTAGTTTTTTCTGCCAAATTTGAAAGTCATGTTCTAATTTTGTTTCATCTTTTTAAATAGGTAATATTGGATTTTCTGACTCATCTGCCATATTTCTGATATTTTGTACGGTGTTGGCCTGGAACAAGCATGTTCCGTGCAGATGATTTTATTCATTACGAGCGAACTTATCTCTGTTCTGATAGACAAAAATACACAGATCATATACATACAGGCCTTCCACAGTCGAAATGTCCAATCATTTGAGACCCTCAATCCTAGACCTTCCACTATCCTATTTGCCATTTTCTATAAAACAGTATTTTCCTTGATGCAGATGAACCCCAGTAAACTATCCCGTACCTCAAATGGCTATTGATATTGGTATAATATAGACTTGACAATATAGATTTGCTACAGTGATTGAACACAATTTCAATTTATAGCAATTCTCAAGTAATGTTGCACCGAGACTACCAATATGTTTCCCAGCTCAATTCATAATCAATATTGACACCAAGTAATTTAGTTGTATCTAATGCATCTACTCTTATATTATCAATTTCAAAGATAGAGGGGCCGAATACCTAAACGGAGTAGTTGATGAACAGTACGCTTTTATAAATACTTTTGTTGAATACGAAAATATAGGAGATGCTTGATATGCGTGACTGACAATATTATGTCATGTACTGAATGAAGTAGGTCAAAATGAAATGATGAAGGAAAAATATATAAAAGGTGAACTATTAGAAATTTTATTGAAGAGGAACTTTCACTACAGGTCTACTCTTCTTATTCCATACCTTTCAGTGATTAACAATAACAGCTAGAGGTTCACACAGTCAGGAGCTCGTTTGAAATCAATAAAAAGATCCTAAATTCCAATCTTGCTATGAAGAGCTGTTACTATGTGTTCCTGAAAAGAATTCAACGCAGTTTCTGTGCTCTTTCCCATCGTAATACCATGGTAATGGAGAAAGAGCATTTGATTGTCATTCGAAAATGACAGAAGTTTTCCATGTTCAATTCAAAAATTTTACGAGTGCTGGATGGGAGACTAATTTCCCTGTAGTTTTCTATTTGCTGCAGGTATTTTTTTTAGTATATTGGATTGATTTGAGCTTTCTTCAATATCAGGGTGAATACCATTTTCAACTGATATATTGATGATCACGGAACTACGGTCGGTATCGAAGACACCAGCTTTGCAGGCCATTATGAATCCCTTGATCTCCGACTTCAGTCCACTCGATCTGAGGAATAGAAAGGTAAACGTGTTGGATAATACGAAGTCTTCAATATTCTCGCAGTAGACCCCATGCAGTGGCTCATTCTCATATAGCTGCAGGAGGACCTCAGTGTCAGGAATTTTTGTTGAACATGTTCCAACTCCGTGACAGAGTTTGGGTTCGACCGTTCAGTGGCAAATTCGAGACCAAGTTTATCGGCTGCTGTCCTACAAACAACTGCTGCGATTCCAGCGTTTTTGCTGATCTTTATGAGTTTTATCTTCCTCTGGATAACCATCGATAGCGAACCATAATTGGTCCTGTGTCAACAAATAAGTCATCTGAAACTTCCAATCAGGGTAATTCAATATATCTCTTAGCTTTCCAGCCATAATGGGACTAGACGTACCATTGAATGTGTTTCCAGATATTACTTATATCAACTTTTAGATTTATTATGACTCAAATTGAGTAGATAGTTGATGATTGAAAATCACACAGATTAAAGATAAAACTTCACTAATAATGTGACAACTCATTATCAATCGATTTGACAAATATATCATATAATTTGTTGAAGATATATGAACGTATCGTACTTGAAGGATCATGGAATTGAACAGTTAAAGACATTATAGAAGGAATTGTTGAACCGTTCGCATGTGCATTATTTTCCGGTCGTTATAGTATATCATAATATCAGTGTCTGGAAACATCATAGTTTTACAAATACGTCGCAGTATCACAAGTAGGTAACGATTCCCTTGAAAACATCCACGTAGCTCGTCGGAAGATTCCGTCGTTGCATCGCTTTGCAATGATTTCCCCACTGAAATCCTTTCAATCAAATGACCTCTCTTTTTCCACCGAATTCAGCATGCAATCGAGTTAAAACCTCATCAGGTGTTCCCGACGTTCTTCTGCATCCCTAATGAAGACAATCAGCTCAGTGCCGTTGGACTCCCCTGGCTGTCGTGGAAACTCGTCACGTTTCATTGGCATCATCAATCGACGGTGACGAATGTAATTTTTAACCACCTGTTCGGAAAATGAATTCAGAAGGCGGCTGGGCAGTTCGACAAATGAATTCGGCAGATAATTCAATACCATAATAGCACTGAAGTAGACTAATGACGAGGCAACCCCAAGCTTGCAAAGGGGCAGCGAACCAACCTGCGACCTAGACCCCTTGCTCGGATCCGGAACACTGACGCCGGTTAATGCAGCGTTGCCAATTGTTAGGGAACTCATCAACTTCTGAGGAATTTAATACCAGTTGAAGAATTTGCCAGGGGTTTAGAACTTTTGAGGGATTGTGTATATACAGAGAGAAATAAATGTATGTTTTCTACACAATTATGAATAATTTCAGCACAATTTGCTTCTAAAAAGTTGACGCACCAATTTGTTAATTTTTCTTCTATAATATCGTATTAGAGATATTGTGTATAGACGATTCACTTCAGTGTTGTATTATTTTGAATAGTTTTTTTCAATTTTATCAACCAATATTGTGTACTTACAGTATACAAGGAATGAATAAAAACTAAACGTGCATACATTGTAATAGATGGTAACAATTTGTGTACCTAGTTTGTACAAATTGTGTAGTTATTTTAAATGTAGGAAGCAAAACTTTATCTGAAGCGAAGTGGTCGTGGTGTAAGAGCGTTTAGCATCCACCCAGGCGGTCTGGGTTCGATCCCCGGTCACGTGTCACTGAGCTGAAGCGGTTCGGATTCCACTTTTATTTAAACTGTAGGTCCCGGACCTCCCTTGCTTTTGAGGGGTTTTCTCCAAAAACCTGAGAATTTCGTAAAAACAAATTTTACAAATTTTACAAATTTAAAAAACATGTCACACATTTTCGTACTCGGCAAACATGAATTGTGTAGGTATATTGTACCTATTTGTGTACAAAGCAATGCCAAATTTTATAGGTACCATTTATAATTTTAAGAAAGGATACACTTGAGGCACATAACATCCAAACGGAATAAGATAAGAATAACTATCAGTTTCAACCTGCTCACTTCTTTTTTTTTTCTTTGTTCAGAAATTATAAGCTTCATTTTCCAGAAGGTTGAAATAAAATTAAATGTCATTCAAATAATGTTTATTTCATCACAAAGAACTAATATCGAAAATAACTGAACTATAAACTCTAATTACAAATAAAATAACAGAAACACAAAATACCTAACAAAACATTAATGTTATTGTTTGTGTTGTTGTTGTTGAATAATAATAAAGTTCAAAGTAATCTTCGTGTCGAACTGTATTTATTCAAGTAGGAAGTAGGTACCACCATGCACCCCCTAAGGTTGAGGCCCGGAAGGATGAACGCCCCAGCACTCGTACGTACTCGAAAGCTCACCCCCCCTATCCACCACCCCCGCTCGTTAAAGCGGTTCCTCATCCTGATGATTGGCGATCAGCAGAATAAAATCTGATCGTTTGATATGGAGTGCTCGGCCAATTCTAGGCCTGAAACTCTCTTGTATCTGACATGAGTTTAATTTGATTTAACAATGACTTTACTTAATGTGCATGGTGCCCCCCTGAAACTGGCTGAAGGCCTGAAAAACACTTGGCTGAGGGCCAAGTGTTGTGTATTGAATTTACTGAGTTTACCACTAGGTCGGTTCTTCTTGTAATCTGAAACATAAAAGCATGATTATCGAAATTTTAAACCTGTTGAAGTAGACGTTGGCGTCGCCGAAGGTTTCGCTTCCGTCTTACTTCTTCAGGGGTGTCGTTGTCTCCCTGGTTCACTGGTCGTCTGTATTTGTCTCTGTCTCTATCGTCTTGCTCACGTCTGTTCTCGAGGAGCTCCATGAGCAACGGGTTCGTGTGGGTCTCTACTCTGTCTAGAGTAGTCCCCACGTGATTCCTGATCAGTCTGTCAATGTAGTCTCGATATATAAACCTGTTTGGCATATATCGTGGTGCGTCTGTTGCCATTCTCAAGCAGACATTGAAGAAGGCCTGCATCCTCTGCCTATAACTATTCTCGCATTGCCCCCAAGCAGTAGACGCGTACATCATGATTGGCAGAAGGATTGTCCTGATGAGGCGTAGTTTCAACTCGAGTGCTATGTTGCTCCTACGCCCGGTGAGTGGATACAGCTTATTCCTCGCGGCTTTCACTATAGCCAATCTGTGGGAGACGTGCTTCTGAAATGTGAGTTTCTTGTCCAGGGTTACTCCTAGGTATACGGCTTCGTCTACCCATGGAATTCTCTCATCGTTCATAGTAACATGGCCCTCGGGTGTCCTACATCGCCTCGTGAACAGTATGGCCCTGCTTTTGTCTGCATTGATTCCGATCTTCCAACGATTGAACCACGGTTCCAGCTTGTTTATTTGATGTTGCAGCTTCGATGTTACTCCTCTCTCATGAGATGACTCAGCAAAGATTGCCGTGTCATCTGCATAGAGAGCAAGTTTGGTCATGGGGTTGTCCGACATAGGCATGTCTGCAGTGTAGATCGAAAACAGGTGTGGCGACAGTACTGCTCCCTGTGGTACTCCTGCTTCTAGCCTCCTTCGTGAAGAGAGAGCATTTCCGACTTTGCATCGGTAATGTCGACCTCTTAGGAAGGAGTTTATCAGCTTGACCATTGGTGTGGAGTATCCGGCATCAACCAGTTTTACGATCAGCCCATCGTGCCAAACTCTATCGAAGGCCTTGGAGACGTCAAGGAAGACTGTTCCTGAAAGATGTCCTTTTCTCGTGCGGTTCCAGCTCTGGATGGTGGCGTCCACTATCCGGGTGACCTGGAGTTCTGTTGAGTGTTCCTGTCTGAAGCCGAATTGCTCATCTGGTAGGATGTTCAATTCTTCAGACATTGTCTCAAGTCGAAGAAGTAGGTAAAAGGATGCCTTTATCAAACCGTTACAAATTATGAAAATGAGTCTGCTTGTAGGTATAACAAAAAATAATTGGCATATGGAGTTAGTAACAAGACCTTACCAGAACACGCGGCTAATGACCATAGCAGTCTATGCCAAAACACCAAGGAAAAAAATAGCAAAACTAACCTTCAAATATTGGAATCAGTTCTAAAATATTCTAACACTTCGTTTTGACACAAAACCACATACACATGAGCAAATAATGAATAATAGGCAAGTACACTTAGCCAGCTTCAATCAAACAATGATGGGCTGGACATTTGGACATTCAAGATACAACAGGTGCACGAGTCGCGCATGCGTATTTAGTAAGGTGAAACGATGCCTTGGTCAAGTTGTGGCAAATTACACAATTGTGTTGATATAGTATACAATTTGTGCATATCAAATAGAAAGTGCACAACGGGTGTAAGATGAGTTCAATGTGTTGTAGATGTTTTCCACATTAATTGTGTCATGTCAGATGTGCATATTTTTGTGTATTTTTGGGAAATGTGGAAGTGCACGAATACTATACAAATTGACTTGCACAAATATTTATTGAATTTCACAAAACGCGTATGATGAAAGAATGGACAATTGTGAAAAATATCTACACAACTGTGTTTTACACAACGTTGTGCATGAACCTGCTGCAGTCTTTTCTCTCCTAGTACTCATTGCTCAGACTTGACCATTTGATGTAGAGTTTATTCTGTTATTTCTCAGAATTTTTTCAACAAGAAACGCATTGGAATGAAAAATTAATTAGGCCAGTTTGGTGTATATAGCCCTCAACAAACGCCTCTCGGTACTCATGAATTCTTAAGTGATCATTGATTTTGAATTTTTGTTTCCTTTGAGCAACTGTTTTGAGATGGCTATGAGTGTTTTTATACGGAAATGTTATAGTTAGGAACTATTTCTGGTAGAATATTCAACCATTTGTAGATTCCTTGTAGGCTGAATTATTTTCACATTCTATATTTTTGTTGTCCTATTCATTCAATCAAATGTACTGGCTCTCAAATTGGAGAAAGTACTATTATGGTTGATATTCCACTCACCTATCAACCGCATGAGTTTTTAGATGGATGTTGTAACTTTCATCTCACAATACTTTTTGAATCGCATGAGTTACATCTTTTCCAATTTTAGTTTGAACGGGCTCCCAATTAACATATTTGGAAAATACGTTTATAACAAACAGAATGTTCTTGAAACGTTCGTGAGTTTTTGAGTAGGGGATCATTTTAACCAAATCAGCGTGAATTAGATCATCCAAACCTTTGATAATAACACGTTTTAGATCATTTTCATTTTCTTTGATTTTATCCATTTGCAGTCATAGGGCACCGGAGTACATCATGATTTATTTGATTATGCTGCTGCTAAACGTCTAAGACCGTAATCTTATTACCTTCATTTGAAAACTGCCCTATTAGAATAATCAATGAAACAATAACCGCACACTCTTCTCTCAATGTAATAATCTTTTGGTAGGAAAGTGATACTTTCAAGTCAAAAATATTTTTTGTGCAGAAAAGAATTTCATTCAACTCACATTTGAACAATTTTTCTCATAATTAAAGCTTAATAAAGCTCTGCACTAATTTTTCATGTGCGGAGGTTGAATTCTGCCTTTTGTTAGGTTAGGTATCTGTACCCAGTAGATACATTTTGATGTGAGAACAGCCGTATGCATAGACAATTCCAGCGACTCGCCAGAGTTTCGCCGCTCGCTACACAAGAACTATAATGCACAATCCAGCTCCAAAAAAGTGGTGCATCGCCAGCGTTTCGCCAAAATGTGACTTATCGTGTAGTTGTCACTTTTTTGGAGCTCGACTGTGCATTATAATCCTTGTGTAGCGAACGGCGAAACTCTGGCGAGTCGCTGGCGATTGACTATGCATACGACTGGTGTTGTGGAATTCAACTTTGTCATCCTATCTGAGTTATTAATTGAGAATTCAATTTTGATATGTTTTATTGAATCACCAGTACTATACATGCATACAAACCAATTTTCTAATGTAATAATTCAAAAATTTGTATTGGTATATTTTTATTTTTCATATTTTTATATGTTTGTTAGCCAGAACAGTGAAAATGTTGTACCGATTCTATTTATCTATTTATTCACGACAATTCAAGGTTCACATGAAACCAACTTGAAAACCATACAGAATTCGTACTCACATGGCAAAATAAATTATAATAAATTAAACAATTCTCTAGCAGAAGAAAAGTGGCAAGAAATTTTTTCATATCAGGATGTGCAAAAATCTTATGACATATCCATTGAAAAATTGAACAATTACATAACATTATCAACTAAAATGTACGCAATGTCGAATAAAAAACAAAAAATTAAACCCTGGATTACAAATGGCCTGATTACATCGATACGTGAAAGTGATAAACTGAAGAAACGACTTTTAAAACAAAAGGAAAACGAATATTTGAAAAGGGAATACACTGAATATAGAAATAGAGTCATCAACCTTATAAAACTTACTAAAAACTAACATTACCAACAAAAACTTGCCACAGTAAAAGGAAATTCTAAACAGACTTGGAAAATAATGAAATATCAAATAACAACAAAACAAAAATGAAAACTTTAGATTTGCCATTAAAGTTGCCAAATGTGGTTTCTGAAAAACATGAAAAATCTAACGTACTGAATAACTTTTTCTCAACCATTGGCTCAAAAATGTCTGAAAATATCAAGAAGCCCGACAGGGTATCTGAAGATTTCTTGGAGGATATTTTTATTAACAAATCACTTTTTTTAAAACCAGTGACATGCAACGAACTGATCGATATTATATCTAAATTAAAAAATAAATTGATCTTCTGGACCGGATAAAATCAATACAAATACTTTAAAGTTTATAGATTTACATATTATTAAACCATTGGAACATTTGATCAACCTCTGGTATGCGAACGGAAAAATACCAAAGCAATGGAAACAGGCTACTATCACACCAGTCCATAAGTCAGGAGACAGAGGAGAACCGGGCAATTATATGCCAATCTCTGTGAAAAATAGTTTCGCAAAGGTCTTTGAGCACAGTATTAAGAGAAGACTTATTGAATTCTTTGATATGAATAATGTGTTGACCGACAGACAATACGGTTTTATAAAAAATTCTAATACAGAAAATGCTTTATTGGATTTTGCGAGGAACGGTGTGGAGGCACTGGACAGGTCGGATAAATACATGGCCATTTTTCTTGATCTGGCCAAGGCCTTTGATAGCGTTGCACACGAAATTCTCTTGCATAAGTTATACAGGTATGGAGTTCGGTGCTTGGTACTAGATTTATTTTGGGACTATCTATCACAGAGAACGCAATTAGGGCCTATTCTATTTTTGGTATATATATATAAACAGTATCAGTAAAATCAAAAACCTTCAGGGCCACATTATATCTTATGCTGACGATACTGTAATTATTTTCTCAGGTGTCTCATGGCATGGAGTCTACAGGAAAGCAGAAAATGAAATGAAAAAGTTAAAAGTATGGCTTGATTATAACCTTCTTAGCCTAAACGTTGATAGAACAAATTTCATGACCATCACATTAACAAATAGCGATCAACCAAATGAAAAATTTTCGAAGATACATAAAATCAATTGTTCTCAAAATATCTGCCAATGCCCTGCAATTGAAAGAAAAAGCAAAATAACGTATTTGAGTTATTGTTGATCAACATCTACGATTTATTCCTACTCACGTTTAATTTGGATTTTTCACAATAAAGTCAACTTTCTGAGGACAACTGTATAGGGGCTAGGCTGGATTGAATAACAATCCTTGGCAAAACTCGAAGGACCTTGCTTACGGCAAAAGATAATAATAAACGGAACGAAAGGCAGAACAATTCCTTTATTACTTGTCAAAAAATCAATCCATCAAAACATCAAAACATAAACAACATCAACTTTCTTTTTTCTTTTGTTTCATTACAAAGAGAGAAGAGAAAACTTTGAACATTTTTCCCTCCGCATAATAACGAATTATACTTTTCCTGATATCCTTTTCTGAATCTTCAGTCAATTCTCTGGTGATTTCCATATTGAGTTTACAAATTTTTGTTGTAGGTCTCCTGTATACTGTAGATCCGATTTTTACATCAACAACTCTAACTTGTCCATCTTTTCCGGGAAATATATTCGTACTTAGTCCTATAGGCCATGAGTTTCTTGGTTGTTTATGATCTACTACGAGAACTATATCTCCTATTTTCTATTGTCCGTCTTGTTAAGGTTGGAAGATATTCCTTCACCCACCTTTTCCAGAACATGTCTGATAGTGCTTGAGCAATTCTCCATTGCCTTTTTGAACATAAATCATTTTCAGAAATATTTCCAGGTGTTTCAGTCCTGTTGTGTGTTCCTATCAAAAAATGATTAGGAGACAAACTTTCCATGTTATTCGTGTCTACAGAGACATGGGTCTTCCATTCACTATGTTGTCAGCTTCTATTAGCAGGGTAGTCAGAACTTCTTCTGTAGGAGATCTTTCTCTGAGAAAAACATACAGAGCTGTTTTTATGGATCGTACCAATCTCTCCCACGACCCACCCATATGAGACGATGCTGCAGGTATGAAATGCCAACTTATATTTCGATTAGCCAATTCTCCCGAAATTCTTTTTCGGCTCCTCGGAGGTTCGTGCCATTATCAGAATAGATGTGGAGTGGCTTTCCTCTCCTTGGCATGAATCGTCGAATAGCCATAATAGCCGAATTGGTATCCAGTGAGCAAGCTAATTCAACGTGTACTGCTCATATAGCCAAACATGTGAATATTACCCCATATCTTTTTTCTTTTCTTCTACCAATTGTTACTTCCAAAGGGCCAAAGTAGTCCATTCCAGTATAAGTGAAAGGAAGGACGTAAGCAGTCACTCTTCCTTCGGGTGAATCACTCATCATTGGTTCTTCTGGCTTACATCTTCTTTTTTTACAGATAAGACAATTTCTTGATATTTTTTTCACAAGCTGTCGAACATTCAGTACCCAGTACTTTTGTCTTATTTGATTCCCTGTGTAATCTTGACCTGAATATCTGCATTCTTCATGAAAATGTTTCACAAGTAATTCTGTGAATCGGTGTTTTGATGGAAGAATAAATGGGTTTTTCATGTTTTCATGTGCTACATGGGACAGGCTTATTCTTCCTCTCATCCGCATCACCTGTTTTTCATCTAAAAATGGGGTCAAAGTATATAGTTTACTGTTTTTACTAATTTTTTTGTTCCTAGTGAGTATGGCAACTTCTTCAGGAAAACTTTCCTTCTGAACTTCTACCCACCATGCAGTTTCAGCGTCATTCAATTGACTTGAGGATAAAACATCGTTCACCACTTTATGTGTGATCTTTTCTTTGAACTTCATTATCCACCCTGTTGTACGTATGAGTTTCAACCACTTCGAGAATCTTTATATATTAGGAAGAGCCGAATTCTTCTGGAAATGTGTAACCACCAAAATTCTCTCCTGGAACTCTATTTTATCATCTGGTTTTATGTCATTTATAGCCTCTTCTTTTGGCCATCGAGATTCTGGAAGTTTCAGAAACATTGGTCCCTGTAACCATCTGCTTTCTGAACTGATTTCTGGAATTTTTGTCCATTTCGTACCTTCATCTGCGACGTTTTCTTTTGTGCTTATCCAATGCCACCAATCCGTTTTAGTTACTTCCTGTATCTGTGAGATTCTATTGGCTACATATTGTTTGAATCTTCGATTATCATTCTTAATCCAAAATATTACAGTTCGTGAATCCGACCAGAAAAATACCTTCGAAAATATCACTGGCAAGTTGGTTTTGATGAATTTATAAAGATTACTTGATAAAAGAGCAGCTTGTAATTCAGGTCAAGGAATAGAAGGTACACGTTTCAATGGTACAACTCTTGTTTTAGACATCAGAAAGGCTGTTTCGATTACTTCTCTTTCTAATCTCAAATAGACACTTGCTGAGTTGGTAATGAGAAAGAAACCAGATCTGTTGTAAAAAAGTCTGTCCATATGCCATTATTCAAAAAGAGTCACTCACATAGAATTTCAACTTAATACCACTAGAGTCGAGAAATATTATAGATATTAAAAAATACAAAATTGCTATAAAATCAACTTATTATTGAAAATATATATTGAACACATAACCTTGAAATCTCCATTGTCCACAAACACAAAAAACTGTAGACATAGTGAAAATCCTCTTTCAAATATAGGATACTTTACACAACACAAGCACATCTGCGCTAAGATTAAGGGTTCCAATACATGAAAAGAGGTTCTACACTGAGAAAATTGTTTTAAATTTGCAATGTATTTTCAATGCTTGGAGTGGAACATTATTTCAAATTCATGGGAATCTTACTTCTATCGTTCAATTTTTAAACTACAAGATGTATCTATACGCACTTGAAATGAGATTTCATTCAGCGCGTAAAATTTCCTTCGATATACTGAAAATTAATGTGTGAATATCCCTCGACTATGAGAGGATCCACCTGCAAGGAATATACATCCGTTTTGGCGTAAATTTTCGCGTTGGTTGTAAAATTATGCATCCACAGGGTGAAGTCAGCTCCTACATGTTCCTGTTCATTCTTTTTTGTGACCAACTGTGATATTGAGGTATTGCAAGTAATAAGTAATGAGTGTATTTTGTGCATTGCATCACCAATACAAGGTGAGTGAACTTTATTAAAATCATTACATGATATTTACGAGATTGCATTCAGGTTTCTTCTTCATAATATCTAAATATCTAATGAAATTGAGAAATATAACCTCAAAATCACGATGTGTTTTGTGGGAAACACCGATATCATATGTTGAATTGAGTACCTACCTACATATGAAAAATTACTTCAAAACTTTTGATTTCGAAAGGTTATTATATGTTTTGAAACGTATAACTTTCGATTAATGAATCCCAAATCATGGAGAAACCAATAAATTCTTTGGTCGTTTTTTCTTAACATATACTTACTTTTTTTGGAGAATGTTGGCTATTGCTGAGTTTATTTGTGACACTTGCTCCCAAAAATTCAAATTCTTAAAAAAAAACAACACTAAAAACTCGTAACTGGTATTAATAGTCCATATTCTATGATAATTAAAATTGAATTTTATTGGTCTCTGCCCTAGCTGTTTCAAGAATTAACAAGACGATGGAAAGCCTGTGGCTTGTTGTATAATACAACTATTTCTTGTTTTTAGGAAAATCGTACTGAATAGGAAGACCAGCCCATAAATCTTTATACTATATTGATTAATTTTAATGTTAGTTTATGGTATGCAATGTATTATTCGAAAATGTTTTCAGTTTTTGCTATATTAGAATTAAATATTCAGTTTATGTTTGAATTTTATTTTTATTTCCAATATTAAAGAGAACTGTACATAATTAACCGAAATATCGTAAGATAATGAAGATAAGGACAGAATCTGTTTACACTAATAAAACATAGAATTTTTGTTTTACGACTGAACACCACAGATTCAATTATTTTTTCTAGTTCCTACATGAAGTGTGCTAGACGATTCTTACCCAGATAATACTGGGTCAATCTGTCTGCCATTCAGCCAGAGTGGTTAATAAAGGTATAGAAGTGGATGGAAAAATATTGAGAATTTTGAAAACGTTCAACGTTCAAAAATTTGAACAATACATCTCCACTTCACCAAAACACTTTATTGCTATAAATACTCATCTGGAGACTATTACCAGTCTTGATGATGATAGTTTTATTAGCGAAACGTAAATCGAGTATAATATAATGAAGTGCTTTGGTGACCTGGAGACGAATTTCTCAAATTAATGCATCTATGGTGTGTTGAATAAAAGACAAAATGTACCTACCTATACAATAAAAAAATATACAGTGAGGTCTTAAAGTAACGGATAAATTCATTTTCTACGTTGTTATCTATTTTCAAGAAAACCCCTGAAAAAAATCGTGGCTCCTTCGCTGTTAAAATTTTGTCAGCGACTTAAGAAACCAAAAACTTTAAGAATATCTCTTGAAAATGCTAACCACTCGTGTTGGCGAAACGTCGAGATCTTCTAAACATATATATGTCGGCCTTACAACCCGAAGAAACACCATGTAAGTGACGATGGCCGCGAAAGCCTTTCACAAATTATTTTGAAAGTTAATTTTGTTTTGACGCAAAAATTCAAAATACACAAAAATAGACATGGCTGTATAGACAATTGAATACCCTTCTAAATGAGGTATCACTTGACCCCCTATTTCATTATAAAAAATTGGTGTGGTGGCTGTCACTTTGAGGAGGGTGGAAGAGGGGCATTTTTTTATATCACAGACTGTCTTTTCGAAAACCTAAATCGATGTATTTCAGGGTTCTTCTTGAATATGGCTAATGAGGTTGAAAATGAATTAATCCGTTACTTTAAGCCTTCACTGTATAAATTCATGATAATGTAATCCCACATTATGAAATTCCAAAGCAACTTCACATCGGAGTGTATTTTTCAAGTTAGAAAATCAAACCGTAATATTACAATTTAAAATTCCACTGCAAATTATTTACGCTAGAGAATCAAACCGTAATATTACAATGTAAAACTCTAGTGCAAATTTTTGTTGTGAAGTAATATAACAAAGTGAAGTTCCATCGTAAAATTATGTAATAACGTAAAGTTACATCGAAGAAGTGCACATAGTTTATCAGAGTAAATATCCAAGGTGATATAACACGTGGTATGCAAAATTCCACTCGAAGGTAAATTCTCGTTAAAACGGGCGGTAATTAAATTGCCGCTAGGGGGAGCGGAAAAAATCTCCCAGTGTATTATTAGAATAAGAAATCATTGTATTATCATACCTAAATTCAGTATCTGTTAACCCACTTACTAACATATAACCCAACAAATTTGATTTATTGATTTGATTGATTGATTTAGTATATTATTTATTTTGTACCTGATTTTTACTACCAAATTCTAGTGACCTATAATAGAGCTATAATAGAGTTTAGTACTTCTGTTGGATAAACCCTATTATGGTTTTCAATAATTTTAGTATGAATCATTTCAACTCAATCTTGTTTTTGATATGTTGTGAGGTATTTCTCATGTGATAACATTTTGTTGTTGTATAAGATATTTCAGTACTATTTTACCAACTATGTTGTTCCGATTTCTTCCGTTTTCTTGTGTGTATTCAAGGTTAGTTTTAAGCCCTTACTGTGTCAATAATATTTTATATCTTAGGACAATAAAGCATAATATTCTCTCTCTCTCTCTCAACTGTAGGTACCTCATAATTATTGTTTCCTTCTATTTTAATTTTTAATTTATTGGTTGACTTATTGTTACTTGTTAGTAGCAGGGAATAATGAATTAGGTAGACAGTTTCAATCATTAAATCAATACTTCGTCAATTCTTATTCTTGATTTTTCGAACCTCTCATTGTTTTCGAGTTTTCGGCAATTCAAAATTAATAGTTCAATTTTTATTATGCGTTTTTTTGTCATTACCTAGTTAGTTTGGAAAAACATGGTTCACTTAAATCAATCAGTTTTATCTTTCTACCCAAATCAACTACTAATTTTATGTTTTGACTTGGGACGGATATATTTCAGTTTTTCGCTTTTCACAATACTGAACTGAAAATAGCGGAGAAAGGTTTAACAGATTTTTTTGGAAATGGAAATGTCAAACTTCATCGGTAGGATTACACCTCACATAATTACGATGAGCATTGCAAAAATTCTTATTCTTGTACCAAGTTATTAAATTCTCCACTTATAGTTCAGCCAACTCCAAAATTATAATTTTTGATGTCATTGGCTCATATAATAGCTCTGGAAGAGAAAGCTAAATGAATAATAATTTACATCAATACGAAAAACCTAGAATATATCAGTTGGCGTATCTATAACAGTCATACCAACAGAAATGAATAATAATTGAGTTTTGTTATCTATTGAATTTGTATTATTCCGTATCGGTAATTCAGTAATGAGTTAGAATTGTAATTTTGAGAGAAAATATCACCATGAAATAATTGCTGATAGAATCTACACAATTTGCAGTGGATGTTAAATTTTCGAAATGGGTGTACATTTCATTTATGGATGGCATTTATCAAACTAATATTCGCGAAAAAAATTTCCAGAACCGGAACTCATTCAGTTTCGTGAATGTTTTCTGATTTCTATTGTTTCCTATCGGTTGTAATTGAATTTTGCAAGAAGGCGTAATATTTAAAAATTGCACTAGTTTATTTTAATATTTTGGCGAAGGAGATGATTGTTTTACAAAATATAAAACTAACCGATTGCGAGCTAACAAGCTTGAATGTAAAATATTATCTGGTCATTTTTTACACGAGTGTAATTCATTGGAATATTTCACGAACAGAAGGAGTATTGATTTTTTTTCTGAGAAATGTCATAGTGGATAATGACAAGACTATGAATATAAATGTGCCAGACACGCGACATATGAAAGTGAAATTATCGCACCGCAGTGCAATAACCTCTGTAATTTTTAGATAATTGCAATCCTCTTATAAATAATTTTGTGTATGAGGGAAATTTTCGAAATGAGTACATTCATTCTGAAAGTGTCAATGACGTCGATGAACTCCTGAATATCAGGAATGTCGCCATTGATTGAAAATAATAAATATTGCTCTAGCTGATAACTCGAGAAACGAGTATTTTTTTACAAGATTGCTCCCTTATTTCAACCATTTCAGTGCGTCACTATTAGATTGTTATATGTATATGTTATTGTGTGGAAGGAAAATCAATCTTCCATATGCCTAGCGAATGTCCGATCGCAAAATTTTCATTTTTTGAGCTCAACGCTGACATAATTTTCAGTGGTTAAAATCCCAGAAATAAGAAAATCACTCATCGAAATCTGTCATTATCTGACGATCTATTTCGCATTTTTCTCTAGTGAGAAATAAAAGTGGAATAATTCGCAAAAATAGTGAGAAACATCGGACAGTCGCATAATTTGATTGCAAAAAATGTTTTCCTATTGCCTCCCTGAAAGTTAGATAGAGTTCAAGGCGTGGAATGTTTCTGCAAAACCACACGAAAAAAGAATAGGAAAATCCCGTAAAGATACTGAAAACCATCGGACCACCACATAATTTTATTTTGAATAATTTAATCCCACTGCCCATCTGAATGAATGATAGAGAACGTTCAGGAATTCCGGAAATTTTTGGACAATTCCAGACTTGGAAAACTACGGAAAAAATGTAATCTGAGGAGCTCCCATCATTTTCACAAAAAATTGCGAAATCTTACGAAAATATTTGTATGTATCCAATTAGGTTGGGTACGATCTGAGCACCTGCTGCACCTACTGAGACAGAAAATTAAATAAATTCCTACGTTGAGAAGTACAAAATAAAATGAAAGTAAAAAACCATAATGGCGTATAATTTTTTGCACGTCTGGGATACAGTGTGGAGTTCAGTCCCATAACAGAGAACGAAATAACGACACTTACTGCATTCAAAATCCAAATAAATGAACTTAAAAAACTTTTTAGGGAAAAGCTTGTATTTAAATGAACTGAAAGGAAGAAAAAAAATTGAATTAAACCCAACATTTTGCTACATTATAGAATTTCAAATGATATAAAAGCTTGTCGTGAGAAGCATCTATGTATTTCTTATTGTCAATTAAATTTAAAATTACCTCAAGATTCATTCTCACGACAAACTTTTAAATCATTTGAATTCTTATAATGTAACAAAATGATGGGTTTGATTCACTTTAGAATTTATTTTCTTCTATTTATTACATTTGAATGAAAGCTTTTCTCTAAAATGTATTTTTTAAATTCATTTATTTATTTCTTTTTCAGTATTCTTTGGAGATGTTTCCCAGTTTGTTCATTTCAATTATTGCGTCATAGTTGCACTGTCGCCAGCCTGTTAATTCACCGTTGGAATTTCTACGCATTCTCTATCTAGCTGTCGTGGGGGGAAGAGGGGTAAATTTTTTTGAAATAGTACTATTCAATGGTCAAATTCTCGATTTCTATTTAGCGAGTTTTCTTAATTTTTTTCGTGACAGAAAAGGAGGGCGAGCCCCTTGATCAATTTTTTTTTCATAATTTTTTTCCGCGTTCGGAACTTTTGAGACATTTTTCAAATTTTTCTGCGTTCTCTATCTAGCTTTTGGGGGGAGACAGGGGAGAGGAAATTTTTTTTAAACTATAATATTCCACGAGTTTTCCTACTTTTTAAAAATAAGGGGGCGGGGGCGGGCCCATCACATCTATTTTTTTTTTCGCTGTAATTTTGAACGTCCAAATCTGTCAAGAAAACTTCCGGATCCCTACGCCTTCTCTATCTAGCTTTCGGGGGACAGAGGAAAACAAGTTCTTTTTTTGAACCATAATGTTCGACAGTCAGATATTTTTCACTATTTTTACGGATCTTGACGATTTTAATTTCGCGAGTTTTCCAATTTTTTTCGAGAAAAGAGGGATAGCGAGCCAACCTACCTATTTTTTCGCTATGAGTTTTGGCGTCCAAATCCGTCAAGAAAACTTCCGAAAGCCTACGCGTTCTCTATGTACCTTTCGGGGGACAGATTGGGAAAATTTTATTTCATAATATTCGACGATCAGATATTTTTCACTATTTTCACGGAATTTTTTCTATTTCAATTCCGCGAGTTTTCCAACTCGCAAGCCCCTCCTACCCAATTTTTTTTTGCTGTGATTTTTGACGTCCAAATTCGTCAAGAAAATTTCCTAAACCCTACGCGTTCTTTATCTAGCTTTCGGTAGGCAGAGGTGGTTAATTTGTTCCACATTGAAGTATTGCGTCATCAGAACTTAACCAACATGTAAAATTTCAATTCCATAGGATGAGGGGAAGTGGTTCTAATTCAGCTTGCAAGATTTGCACCCATCTAACAGACACACAAACACGTAACTCTGATGATCTCGTTTCATCGTTGCCATTTTTTGAAATATTGAGAAGTTTGAGAGATGTGATAGTTCAGAACTGATGAAAGAGTCAAAATGTCGATGAACCACTTGTTAAGCTAATGAATGAATGAAGAGCGTCAAAATAGAGAAATAAGTGTTTGTTGAAGTTAGTGAAGTAGTGAACCTTGTACGACCAGACCAATTGCTGATCAAAATAATATGAATGACAGAACTGTTCAGAATATTTTGAAAAAAAAATTATTCCATGTTTACAAAGTTAGGAATACTCAAGAAATTTTTCCTGAATTTTTCGAAGAATGGAATTCTGTGAAACCTTGAAGAAAACCAAAATAAAAATTCTTTACGTAGAAACCACAATCCATGAGTTGTACGATATTGGTTTCGGAAAAATCAGCATCTGAGTATTCCTGTGCGTACTCAATGCCCATAAAATCTCAATGTTAGGACAAGGAATGTTAGGAGAATATATCATAGTACCCTTTTTTATCGATGGTAACCTAAACGCTGTTTAATATCAACAGCTTCTGCAAAATCAATTTTTTCTGACAGTTCGTCTAATACCTATTAATTTTGGGAATATGCACGACCATTATCTTCGAAATACGATTACTGATCGATTAATATATACACGTGGTACGATCATGTGGCCTCCGAGATCACCAGATTTATCGACAAATTATTTCTTTCCCTGGGGATATCTGGAAGAATCCCCGTACATACATGAATCTAAGAGAGCAATGAATCTCAACGACTCAAAGGTCAAAATTATTTCTGTTTCACAAATTCTGCTATTGTTTGGAAAAACAAGGTCGTTTATTCGAACCTTTATTACATTAGATTCCTAGTTTTTTTTTTCAATTACAGAAGGTTACGTTATGTTCTTTATTCGAGAAATGCATTCTATTTCCAAAGCCGTGAAGGCAAAAAGGAACAACAAAGGAAAAAACTGTATTTTACCATTTAGAGTGTAATCGTGTTTAAATATATTTTTTTCCTTGGAGTTGGAACATCAACAACATTCTTCACCTGGTCCTTGCATGTTAATTTTTTCCTATATGACACGTTTAAAAATCGATTTGGCACCAGCCTATCAGCTCTTCAGCACAGCAGGGGCTACTACTATAGGTAGCTAGAAGTGGGGACAAACCATTATAAAGTGACCCAGTTGAATCCCTGAGACTCCATTCCATTTATTTGTTAAATTTTGGACTTGTCGACTAGCTACACGAACTATCAACAGAAGGAAATGCTATTTGCCGGAAATATTTTTATATATCTGTATTTTATGTTTACACCTTGTGTATTTCTCCACAAATGTTTACTTTATTCACTCTTATGCTTAGTTTTAGTGACATACCATAGGTACCTTGAGTATCTCAAATGGTAAATAAATCTATAATTACTATTATTTTTGTGATACCATAAAAAGATTCTATAGTCTCAAAACCATGCTCCAATATGTTAACTTCCCTGTATGTAAAAAAAATGAGATATTAATAAACCATCAATCTGGGTTCAGGGAAGCATCACTACAACTTACTCTATCCAAATTCAAAACAGAAATTGATAATAATAAATATGTAATAGCTGTTTTTCTTGACCTTGATTGAGAGTGCTTTTGAAACCATTGATCGTGATGTACTATTGGTAAAGGTGAGAAAATATGGCATTGCAGGTGATGTTCATAAATGGATGTATAATTATTTGTCGAATAGAAAACAAAAAGTAAAGGTTCTTAATTATATGTCGGAGGAAACCAATATAAGTATAGTTCTCCAGCAGGGAAGTGTTCTGGGACCATTTCTTTTTATTTCATACATAAATGATATTAACCTTTTTACATGTAAACTCAATCTGCGAAACCCAATGAAAGGTACCACAAACGATGTTTCACTGAGGAAGCAGTTAAACAATTTGTTGATAAACTAAAGAATGAATATTGGGCAGAGGTCTATGAAATACAAAATGAACAAGTAAACAAACAATGGATGATGTTTATCAATAACTTTATAAATATTTTTAACGAATGTTTTCCAATCAAATACATACATTTTCGTAAAAACAAAAATTATTACCCCAATTCTCAAATCAAGGAATGCAAAAGTAGATTAGATACGTTATTATGTCTATCTAAATCAAATATAAATATTAAATATGAATACTTAAAAACAAAAACCGAGTATGATAAGTTGTTAATGTCATCAAAGCAGGAAAATTATAGAGAACGTATAAAAAATTCTGACAACAAAACAAAATGTATTTGCAATGAAATCACTGGCAAAGTAAAGAGGCATAGCTGTGACATACAGGGCGATCCAACAGATATATCGAACAAATTCAATAACTATTTCAGCGAAATAACTTCAAAATTAGTTAAGAGTAATAATGAACACTTTACTTGTGAAATAGTCGAAAACCCTCAGTATATGTGCATACAACCACTGACTCCAAATGATGTGGTTGCAATGTCAAATAAATTGAAAAATTAATATTCAAGTGGAGAAGATGAAATTCCAACTTATGTGATAAGAAAATGTACAGTACTAAGTAAAGATGTTTTAGCATACATAATTGATAATTCCTTAAATTTTGGCAATTTTCCTTCGCAACTCAAGCTTTCAGTTATTAAACCATTACACAAAAAAGGGGATACAGATTGTATTGAAAATTACAGACCCATAAGCTTACTCCCAAGCTTCTCCAAATTATTTGAAACTGCAATATGCAATATCGTTATGCAGTTTTTTCATGAGTGTAATATTTTCAGTGATAATCAACATGGCTTCTTACGAAATAAATCAACACAAACGGCAATCTTTCAATACACACAAAACATCATTAATCTAATGGAAAAACGGTATTTAGCTTTGGGTATATTTCTTGACCTGTCAAAAGCATTCGACTGTCTGGATCGCAATATCTTGTTATTTAAATTAGAAAAATATGGAATAAGAGGGAATGCTCTGAAATGATTTCATTCATATTTAGCAAACAGACAACAGAGAGTGAGTATCACTAAAAACCCGAAAAATTTTAAATCTGATATTATAACAACATCTATAGGTATGCAAATCTAAATTAGCAGAGAATCAATTTATAACAATATATGCTGATGATACAAGCCTACTGGCAGGGGGAGACACATATCCGGAGATGATGGCAAACTGTAATAACATTTTTCAGAAAACTAAAGATTGGTTTAAAACAAATAATAAATAAATAAGTTAGTATTGAATGAGTCTAAAACTAAAGCGATAATGTTTGCGAACTATCTAACAGCAGATGAAAAACCAAAAGATATTTCATTTACTAATATAACTTTTCAGTTATTGCATGAAACTAAGTTTCTGGGTGTTCATATCGATGAATGGCTGAACTGGTCACAACACATAGAGGAAATCTCTTCGAATCTTGGAAAAGTGTCTACTACGAATAATCAGCAAACATTTAGAAAAGCAAGCAGCTTTGTCTCTTTATTTTGCTAATTTTGAATCTGTCATAAGATATGGAATAATTTTTTGGGGCTCCAATAAGAATACAGAAAGGGTATTTGTTATTCAAAAAAGAGTAATGAGAATAATCAATGGCTTACGTTATAAGGACTCTTGTCTAACAGTTTTTAAGAAAAATAACATAATGACTGTTTATGCTCTGTACATTTTCGAATGTTTGATGTACTTGTTTAAAAATCGTGAACTTTTTAATCTAAATGCCACAGATCATGAATATAACACTAGGTGGCACGACCTCACGTATCCATATCATACATTAAGACTTACTGAGAAATCTCCCTATTATATGGCAATCAAATTTTACAACAAATTACCAGTACTCGTAAGACATTCTGCTAGTAACAACTAATTTAAAAGAGACATAAAAAAATACTTGTAGATTTAGAACCCTATTGTATTGATGATTTTTTAAAACATTAGTTTTGAAATAACATTGTGTGTGACGTTATTTTATTACATGTTGTAATTATTTTTATACAAATAATTGTAGCATTTTTAAAAATAAACATTATTATTATTATTATTATTATTATTGGAATAGATTTTATAAATCTATTTGCGGATGATACACTACTGGCTTGCTATGATACTAATTTAGATAGAGCTCTCCATAAAATGAATCCTGCACTAAATGCAGTTAACGAATATCTTATTAGGCCAATCAATAGAACATTTTTTCCTAACAAAAATACTAGCAGAAAACCCACAATGCTATCACATGGAAGACAGCCCGTAGTTATATTCTATTATATTTTCGACTCGCAACTGTCATTTATCAATTTGTAATAAACATTTAAATAACAAAAAATGTGTTTTTCAAAATTTATTTGCTTATAAAATGAAATAACTAATAGAGCAATCTGGTTGCTCCAATGAAAAGAATTGTAGATAATTGAAATACGAACAAAATGAAATGTTTTTAGTCCCGGTCGGATCATTAGTAACGGAGAAAAACAAAAAAAACAGGAAAATTTTACGATTTTTTTTAAAATCCATAACTCCAAAATAGGGTTGGCCCTTGTCATGAAAGTATTAAATTATGTGTTCTTTATGTGTGCACAGAACATGCTCTAACGGATCATTAGTTTTGACACAAACGCAATTTGAATTTTTTTTTGCACTATCTTGCAGCGTACCTGGATGCTCTAGTGATAGTCCGATTTCAATTTCTCAGACAGATTTTGAAAGTACCACAAAATGTATATTCTCATTTTGAGTTAAAATGCTGCGAAATGGGTGAAAAATGGCAAACATGACTGAAAATGGCCAAGCTGATGGAAGCGGTCGAGTGGCAGGAGAGTCCGGGAGATGAGGGAAAGCGTATTATCACGTAACCCGTTCATTAGAACAATTCCCCTCCTCTCCCGGACTCTCCTTCCACTCGGCAGCTAACGCGGGCTCGGCCGTTTTCAGTCACGTTTGCATGAATTTTTCACCCATTTTGCAGAATTTTAGCGCTAAATGAGAATATACGTTTTGTGGTACTATACTTTTGCTTTCATAATCTGTTTGAGAAATTGAAATCGGGCTATAGCTAGAGCATCCAGGCACGCTGCAGGATGTTAAAAAAAAATGAAATTGCCATTGTGCCAAAACAGAATGGTTAAAATCCTACTCCTTGAAATATGGCGGAGTTATGAATTTTTCAAAAATCAAAATTTTCCGGTTTTACCAGTTTTTTTCCATTACTAATGATTTGACCGGGTCTTAAAATGTCCCATTTTGTTCGAATTTCAATTATATACAATTTTCTTCATTGGAGCAACCAGATTGCTCTATTAGTTTTCATTTTATAAGCAAAACAATTTAAAAACCAACGTTTTTTGTTATTTGAATGTTTATAACAAATTAATAAATGACAGTTGCGAGTAGAAAACATAACATGATATAATTACGGACTGTCTTCCATGTGATGGCAAAGTCGGTTTACTGCTAGTATATTTGTTAAAAGCTCACTCATTTTATGCTTGGTGTATTTGGCAAATAAACTGAAATTGAAGACAAAAGCTATGATATGTACAAGTAAATATAAATATCGTTTCATTAATATAATTGATGTAGCACTAACAATGATTAGTGAGCCGATTGAAAAAGTTCCTAAAGTGAAATACCTGGGATTCCATGACAACTTTCTGACTCTTGATGACAATTTGAATTATATTTAGAACAAAAAAGAAACTGTTTTTCTTCAGCAGAATTTCACAACATTTGTCAACTCCAACCAAAATAATGGTATACAATTCTATAGTTCAACCTCATTTTGAATACTGTTCCCCAGTTTTGTATATGTTTAATGGCAATAAAATGAACCAACTACAAAAGTTGCAGAACAGAGGCATGAGAGTAATTTTGAAAACTGATCGATATACACCAATCACTCTAATACTGACATCACACCGATGGTTGAATGTCAATAAAAAATTGTTAAGAACAAAGTTATTTATACAAAACATCTTGCGCCAGCATATTTACAAACTTATACAGTCCATCGTAGAAATATTCATAATTATCCTACAAGAAATAACGATCAGTTGAATATAGCTGCAACTAAGAAAACTATTACTATGAACTCACTATTTTTTAAAGGTTTTGATAACTAAAATCACCTCACTGAATGTATTAAAAATTGTAAATCTGTTGACAGCTTCAAGAAAAATGTAATTCAATTTATTTGAAACCAACCAACATTGTGATTTATATATGGATTTTTTTCATATCGCTATTTTCGAATTTCTATATACATATATACATATTCTATTTTATTATCTGATTTACTTATTTTATCTATTTGTTAATATTAGGATATCCTGTTTGATTAAATAAAGATTATTATTATTAAGGAACGAAATGGATTTTCAGCTCATCACTCCATATATTTTCCCTTTTCATAACAATAGCATTGAATCAAAAAATAATTTTTTATTCAGTATCTCGAAATGGTTCAGTTGAAACTCTTTCCAATTGAGGTAATGTCCAAGTCATTTCTTAAATTCCCAACGACCGTAAAACAATTGGCCATCACCGAGAGTTTATTCTCTCTCCCCTTTTCGCATCTTTCTCTAGTGAAATGAGGGCAGGCGTGCACGTCAGCCATAACTTATCCAAAAAAGAGCGGAAAAAACAAATAAGTAAGGATCCGGACGTCGACTAGACCAAACTGAGCACTATTAAAACTGACAGTGCTGATGTGGCTCTTAGAGAAATTTCTACACTTTCCACACGATTCCGGTAGCTTCCGATGAACTTCACATTTGTTATTTTTTTGAGAACTAATAATAATGACAATAATGTAGGATTGTTCTTGTTGTCTAGGGAAAAGTCTGAATAAAGTAGGCCTCAGATGCAACAAAGAATAAAATGTATATTAAAGGTATGTGGTGATAAAAATATTGACACTTCGACACTGGCACACAGGTGAGTACATATACGGCAAAACAGCAAATATATCAATAGAAATATTCAATATCAGAATCCACGACTGAACAAAAACGTAGGTATTGATTTGACACGGCTGTCGATTCGTCTTTACGTCGTCGTCGTTCCGTCTTGGATCAGTGCTCGTCAAGTACTGTTATTTTTCTTCATTCCGGCGGCATGAAAGCCACATGTGTTTGCGTATGCGACCACCCCTCTCAGAGAAATGAACCGTCCGTCGCCCAGCACAGCGAGCGGTCACCTCAGGTGTTCCTGGCGCTGTTGCCAAGAGTCATTCAATAAAATGAAAACTACGGAATGAAAATGAAATAAAATTTAAATGAAAGAAATGCTATCCTACAATAATAATAAACATTCATTTCTCATCAAGATACAAATCAATCTTACAGGAAATAGTTTGGGTGTTATTGCTTAAAACACTGTTAAAGGGAGCGAACCAATAGATACTTATATGTAGATGTAACCACTTAAACAATATACCGCGTGATACAGGCTCATGGTACACGCCCTTTTCTCCTTTGTTTCTGTAGCTATATTTCTGAAATTTGAAAAGTTGAATATGCTCGCTATAAGGCACTTTTTGACATATTTGAAAAAAAAATCCAACTTCTGGTTTTCCGGAAATGACATCAACTTTTTGTTTTCGAATGGGACACTCTGTATATTATTACATTTTCGAAATCTGCATAATTTTTTGAATCCAATAATACCTCATAGTTGATATTTCATCTGTCAGAACACCCATTTTATTTTTCAATCTAGAGAGCCATAAACTTCCTAAAATTATTCCAAATTATCAAAATAATGCTACTCCATCGTAATTTTGATTTAAAAAGTATCGTGGTACGAAATGCGTGCCAAAAAAGTAAACCAAAACGTTTTTCTACTCAAAACTTCGTTTTTCAAATGGTACTCTGACGTCATTCGAAAGTACCATCGATAGGGTATTCATCCATGTTAACTTTTTTCTTTATAAGCAATACGAACACGATAATGGAGTTTAGACAAGTTTTGAAATCCTCTCGGTTCAATAACAATCATTTATCAACGTGGATATGGAACACAAATAACAGATAACAGATAAATGTTCTCATAAGAGTGGAAATCGACAAAACAGTATCTCTTAGGGAGATCGCTTCCGAGTTGGATACCAGTCGTGAAAGTGTCAGAAGAATTTTGAATAAACATAAGTGTCGATCTTATACATATCAAATACATCAACATTTGTACGAAGACGGTAGTATAAGAAGGATGGAATATTGCAGGTGGATACTACGCAATAATGTACAGCAAAATAATAAGTTCCTGAAAACAATTGTATTCTTCGATGAGTCAATCTTGGTTTATTTAGCAAACAAAATACTCGATATTGGACGCAAGAGAATCTGCATTTATTTAGGCAGGGGAATTTCCAAGAACGTTTTGGATTTAATGTATGGCTGGGTAGTTGGAGGTCGAATAATTGGTCCCATAATATTTGATGGACCTTTGAATGATGGTAGATACCTAAGTTTTATCAGAAATGAAATTGAAGATCATTAAGAAGATTTACTGCTAAATCTGGAAAATCGACTGTTCTTTCAGCTGGATGATGCACCTCCGCACAATAGTAAGATCGTGACGGATTACATTCGTGACCGATTTTGAAAAAAGTGGATCTGAACACATGGTCTCGTTAGGTGGCCTGCAAGATCACCTGACTTGACCCCTTTCGATTTTTTTAAGTGGGGTCACTTGAAAAATATCGTTTACAAAACCTTCCCAACGACCCACGATGACCTAGAATTACGAGTTAGACAAGCCATTCAAAGTATAACGCCTCAACAATTGAACAATGCTATTAGAAATACCGGCCAAACTAGCTCGAAAATGTTTGGATGTTGGTGGTAGATATTTCGAACAGCTATTATAAGATTTCTCTTCTTTATTTTGTTTCATTATGAATCAAATTGTGAGAGATAACCTAACTGTCATTAGTTACTTACATTTGAACCAATGCTTTGAGATATAGGAGCTCTATCGGTTGGATGAAATATTGACTAGATCTCCGTGAAAGTCGAAATGTCAAATTGTTGTTTGTGTTCCATAGCCACCTTGATAAATTATTGTTATTGAACCGAGAAGATACTTAAACTCCATTATCGTGTTCGTATTGGTTACACAGAAAAAAAGTTAATACTGATGGATACCCCATCGATGTTACTTTCGAATGACGTCAGAATACCATTATGGTACCATTTGAAAAAACGGAGGTTCGAATAAAAAAGGTTTTGGTTCACTTTTTTGGCACGTATTTCGAACCACGATACTTTTTAAATCGGAATTACGATAGCGTAGCATTATTTTGATTATTTGGAATGATTTTAGGAAGTTCATGGCTCTTTAGATCGAAAAATAAAATGGGTGTTCTGGAGAATGAAATATCAATTATGAGGTATATTTGGATTCAGAATATCATGCAGATTTCAAAAATGTAATGATATACAGAGTGTCCTATTTGAAAATCGAAAGTTGAAGCCATTTCCGGAAAAACCAGAAGTTGGAGTTTTTGCCAAATATGTTAAAAAGAGCCCTATAGTGAGCACATTCAATGTTCCAAAGTTCAGAATTATAGCTACAGAAACGAAGGAGAAAAGGGCGTGAACAATGAGTCTGTGTCACACGGTATATGAACATAACCTAGTTGAACGGTGCGAAACAATACATGCTAATATGATGCTAGGTATATGAATTACTTGATAAAAACTAATAATAACGGAAAGTCGACAATGGGTATAAGAAAATAAGTTTTAATGTTAGAGTCGTGAGGCTTTATTCATTCATAACAAAAGCTCTGAGTTTTGAAGCATCCATGACGAAATTACTGATTACTCTAGCCATTTGTGGAGTACTTCTTTCTATTTCTAATAAGAGGAAGTTTAAAGATCTGATTTGGTCCTAACGCACCTGTAGAGGGGACAGTCATAGAAGAAGAGGTAAAATGCATATTCATCATTGCGATTGCACATTGTGCAATTTTCACTCTGATCAATTAAATGAGCAGACCTACTGAAATTGATTTAAAGTTGTCCTGTATTTGCACAGCACTGCTGAGCTATTATTCTTATAGCAGATATGGGAATTAATTGAAGGTAATGTTTGACATGTAACAAAGCTATGTCAATCAATCAATTTTTGGCACCCCACGTTGGGCGCCAAGTTGGAACAATCTCAGGGGGTTGGTAGGTTAGCTGAATGAAATCCAGGTGGTTTTGCATACTATTTTACTGTAAACAGGGACGACAGTGGCGGTTAAATTTGATCATTTCCATTCTATGAAGATAAATGCAGGCATTAGCCAAGAACGACAGAATAAAACCAAATACAGTGTATGTAGGAATATGGGCTTGGATATCCAGGCAGAAATATACAAGCGGCAATGGTTATTTTTTTTGTAAGCCTATTAAAAATAACTTCACGAAGTGATAAAAATCCTAGGGTTTTGGTTCAATAATTATCGGGATTTATATGTTTACATTCAGTTTGGAAAAAATTTGTTAATTAGCAAATGCATAATTTATGGAGAAATTGGGATAAAAAATTTGTAACCACTGATAATTGTTAACTCATGAATCCCAATAGCTCATGAAATTTTATTCCCTAATATTCATATTTAATATGTTAAAATCTTTTTTGTTGTTGTGGTGTCAGAGTGACGCAACGCGCGTTGATGCTGGACACCCGTTTTTAGCTCTGTTTTCAGGGCTCTGTGAAAATTATAAATATTGGAGGTACAGTTTGGGGAGTCGGCACTTTTTTTCAGCAAATTTCATCCTTAAAACTATTTATGGTAATAGATACCTTCTTCCTAATCCTGTAAAATCAAATTTGTGTGAGTCATTAATACTGTCCGTAGATGTACTCTATGGTTCACTCTTGTCCAGCCGATAGCAAACGGAAATACAAAAAGTACAAAATTCATGCTTACGATTAATATTTGGTATCTGCAGAAGAGAACATACTTCACACAAATTGATAGACAATGGTTGGCTAAATATGAGCTATAGAAGGATATTACATGCTGCTGTTCTTTTTCAAAAAATAATTTCTGATAAAACCCCCCTTATATTTGCACAGAAAAATCACCTATCGATCCGATATACATAACCTAAATATCTGATATAAAGGAACCCTTTCACCGCCAATCTTCAGACTAGAAATCTTCCGGCGTAGTTATACTTATCAAATATGTTCAATTTATAATCAGGTCCCTACCATGTTCAAATCTTACAGTTTGCGAAGAATCAAGAAGGCCTACAAGAAACATTTATTTTCAATGCAATCCTAATATATGTACGATAAAAATTTTGCTGTGATTATTTAACTTTCATTCTTTTCTTTTTTTATTTGTTTAGTACAAAATACCTAGCGATAAACTAAAGGTTAAATGGAAGAACAGTTTATGAGCTGATTTTATATCATCTTATAATAAACTGAACTTCGCCTTTTGCTTTGTGTCAATTTCACATTATGTGTATTATTTTCAATTTATATATGGAAGCAATAAAGACGTTCATTATTATTATTATCATTATTATTGTAATTTTCGGTGACTAAACAATTTTTTTTAAATGGTACATTTTGACCAGACTAATATTTTCGATATAAGTACGGACAAAGATCCCAGTCACATTGTCTCCCGCTGTGATCCCAGAGCTCAAAGGCATTCCTTCCATTCCATCCGATTGCCAATTTATATCTATTCTTGCGTTTCCTTCAAGCATTTACATATCACCTGGTTCTCGAGGGACATGCAGCCGAAATATTTCATTTCACCTTCATAGAAATCCGAACAAGCTCTTATGAAAAGCTCAGTAGCAGTCGGGAAATTGATTTTTCATTGTGTATATCCCCTTTGTTGTACATTATAACACCTAGGAGCGGTATTTCCCAAGAGGCTGACCTTCCTAACCGCCACCAACTCGAATTTTTCATGGAAGTTTTTTTCGTTCGCCTGAACAGACTTTCGGGGGTTATACGGATTTAAAATATTAAAGAGAAATTACGCATCGTAATGCATAATTTAATTGAGATTGTGGGATCGCTTTATTTTCGTGAGTGAGTTTTCGTAATTTATTTCAGGCCACGGAAAAATGTTGATTACCGAAATAAATTTTTTACCAGCTATGAAAAAGTTATCAGTTTGACTCGTTTTACATGTATGCTCACGCATTACTTCTTATATCGCCGATAATTATTATAATGATTTTTTTTTGAATTTGGTATAACTGCTAAGTTATGCATTTCATTAGTTATTTAACTTTTTATTCTATTCTGAATTTGATTTTATTTTCATTTTCCTGCGATGGTCCTTTATTTTTATAAAGTTACTTTACAGCTGAGACAAATTCTTCCCTATGTTGTGGTATTTTCATTATTACGTTTGCTTATTTTCACAATGTCTTTATTTTGTGTAGATTTCTTGGGAACTTATCATAATATCTATATATTATTATCAAATTATGAATAGGACAAAATTCCGAAACTGATATATTTTATGTCCGGAGTCTTTAACAATAATTGGCAACTTTTAAGGTTCCGTCAAACCAAAGTGGGAACGCGGGAGCGGGAGCGGGAACGGAACATGGGAAGCGTGCTAATTGCTAGAAAAACAGTAAACGAAGCAAACCATATATACAGGATGGGGCACCGAAAACGAAACAGATCGAATATCTTCAAAACGCATGTGTTGTGAATAAAATGCAAAAACAGGTCGATTTTTAATCCAAGGGGGACATCTTCCTATCATAACCTCAATTGTCATACCTCTTCCCCCACCCCTTGGGCCCAAACAATTTGAATAGGGAAAGTAGTAAGTGTGACACACATCATTGAAAAGGTAATTTCATAAGGAATTCAGCCATGTCAATTTTTGCCACCTAACTTTTTATTTTGGTGTCCTCCTGCTGGAAAAATAACTGTTCCGTATTCCAAATTATAATACTGCATTTGCAAGCTATTTTGACATAAATGAGAGTGCATTATGGAATTTTTCTATGAGAAAAAACAAAATGGCGGCTCCAAAATGGCGGACATGATTTGCAAATGTGACCAGAATTACAAATTTCGTCCGCCATCTTGAAGCCACCATCTTGTTCTTTTGCAATGACGAACAAATCACAATTTCCGACCTTGAAAACCACCAAATATCAATTTTTAATTGAATCGGACAATGCATTGTCACCGAATTTATGTCAAAATAGCTTGCAAATGCAGTATTATAATTTGTTATACGGAACAGTTGTTTTTCCCGCAAGAGGGCGCCAAAATAAAAAGTTAGGTGGCAAAAATTGACATGGCTGAATTCCTTATGAAATTACCTTTTCAAATTGTTTGGGTGATAGTTCCCAAGGGGTGGGGGGAGAGGTATGAAAGTTGAGGTTATGATAGGAAGATGTACGTGCATTAAAAATCGACCTGTTTTTGCATTTTATTCACAACAAATGCGTTTTGAAGATATTCGATCTGTTACGTTTTCGGTGCCCCACCTTGTATTTCACTGCTTGGAATACGAACAATCACACCGGTATGTATATAGGCCTGTATTCTGGTATTATTAGACTTTAGTAAGGCTTGTGATACCATTAATCACGATCTTCTTCTATTGAAACTGAAATTCATAGGTCTATCACCAACTGTAGTGAATTTCTTCGAAGGTTATCTTTTAAATAGGAAGCAAAGGGTGAGAATAGACCAACAAATCTCAACTCCCCTAGATGTTGTCAGCGGCGTTCCGCAGGAGTCAATACTTGGACCACTTCTCTTCACTTTATATACTGCAAACTTCCCGAGTGCTGTCAGGTACTGTCAAATCTGTCTCTACGCTGATGACACACAGATCTACAGGGTCTTCGACCCAGCCAATGTGGCAGATGCTGTCGAAGAGGTCAACTCTGATATTGAAAAAATTATTGAAGTTTCTCGTAAACATTCCCTACTAATTAACGCCAATAAAACCTCGGTTCTCATCTTTGGTCCATCGATGCATCGAGGAATTTCAGAAAAAGAAATATCATCAGAAGTTGACGGTCTTACCGTCAAGCCATCTAGCTCTGCAAAAAATTTGGGAGTTGTATTTGACAACGATCTGAAATTTTCATCGCACATTAACAGTGTACAAAGATTAGCTTTCATGAACCTAAAGTTGATATATAATAACAGACAATATCTTGACAAAAATTCAAAATCTTTACTTTGTGAAGCTTTGATTCTATCAAAATACAACTACGCGGATACTATTTATGGACCGTGCATATCTTCAGTACTACAACAACGCATACAGGTCATGCAAAATTCTTGCATACGACTAATATTCGGAATAAGGCGTCGACAAAGAGTCTCACACAAACTGCGTGAACTGAAATGGCTTGACATGAAACGAAGACGCTTACTGCATTTTGCATGTCTGATTAGAGGACTCTTACTAATAAAAAACCCCCATACTTGATGAAAAAAATAACATTCAGGGATGACGTCCACCATATAAATATTAGATTTAAGGGCACTATAACTCCACCACATCATCGTACCGAACAATTTAAAAAATCTTTCTCCTATCAAGCATCCAAAATATATAATGAAATTCCGATAAATATGAAGTCCAAGAATATCAAATCATTCCTCCTCCTTCATCTATGAACATGTCGAGCTCAGGTTTCGCCCAGCCAATCTATATTCTATATTCTTCTCATCTTTCAATTTTTGTAGTACTAATATTATTATTACTATGACAATTATACAGAATGATCTATCCTTAATATATCACTAACATTTGGAGGTACTTATCTCTGCTAGAATATTTATATTTTTTTCTTTTCGGCTTGGGAATAATAACAGGGGCTGCTTGCAGCTTATCTGATCCCCGGCCTTTTCTCATCATAGCGTTTTTTACGTTGAAACATGTAACGCCTGTTTCTTTTTTTTATTTATCTGATGGGAAATAAAGACTATTATAAGATTATTGTTATTATTATTATGTATTTTTACACATCCCACTATCGCGTTTAGTCTCGCATTCATTCCGTTCCCGCGTTGGTTTGGGGAAACCTGTAGACAAGAGTAATTGAGGTGTACTCAGACACATATTCCAGATATGCCCATACAGGAACTTTTTCTGGTCTCTGAACTAAAGCTTTAGTAAAATTTAGCATTTACTGTCCAGGAACTAGTAACTTTCATAGAAGTCAATAACTAATAAAACACTTGAATATATAAAAAAACCGAAGTTTGGAATTTTTCCCATTTATTTTTTAAATTTTTAGTCAATTACGTGAAACTCAACGTCCCTAGCTTTTATCGTCATTCCTCTGACACAATTTCAAAATTCATTAATTGTTCATTTTCAGTTGCGGCTATTACAGAAGGCAAGTTGAAGTTTCACGAGATGAAAAATAGGGTTGTTGATAAAAGTATTGGATTAGTTTTAATTTTTTTATTATGGATTAATTAAAAAATTTAAGTACTATGAAACAAAAATGCGAAAGAATCATTGAAATATCTCTAGAAATGTGTGTGACGTCACGCCATATGAACGAGGCGACTGGTATTCGCAGAGTGCTTACAAATTTATCGGTGTACGATCACTTGAGCTGTTCGTGTCGTGTATTGTTCATTACACGATGGCTGAAACTAAAAAAAATTCTTACAAATATTGTATTGTGCCTATGTGTAAAAGCAGGACAATTAAAAACCCCAATAAATTGTTTTTTCATATACCAAATGACGAATGAAAATTATTTAAAAAAATAGTTATTTCCGTCAACCGATTGCACCCCTTGGCGCAACCCTCGGAAGTCTTCGAGAGACTTGTGTGAGCTAGGAAAGACGCAGCCCTTACCTTTTAACGTGTGATGCCATGCACGAGACCGGTGAATCGGTGGATCGAACCAACGACCCCACGCTTGTGAGGCGAACGCTTTACCAGCCGACCACCACGGCCCATAAGAGGAAGAAGTGGTGCAAACTAATTAGGCGTGACTTAATTGGACCTAAAAGTACTACATATGTGTGCCTTGGCGCGGCTAAGGATCTAATACGTAATTATTTGTGGTGTGGCGATCTCAGACATGTGCGTGACGTCACAGACGAGTCGGAGGCCAAAGAGTTCCGCGCTAAAATACGTAAATATAAATAATCTATATCTCAGTCATTTATTGATAAATTAAAAAAAAAAAAAACACTGATTTACTAGTTATGATCTATATTTGAAATCCATCGCGTCAAATATGGTATTTTCAACATCACACCTAGTCCATTGTCGTGATTGTTTGTTACTGGCGGATTTACAAGGAAATCGTGGTGAGTCACACTCAAAAATATCATTCCTCCGATAGATGTTTCAGGAACATTAATTGTACTGTTTTCGTTCAAACATCATGAAGAGTTTCATATTATTTTCGTGTATCTCCTTACGCAAAATGTGAGATTATGGAATTTGGGCGTGGCGAATTATTTCACGGAAACATTGAGAATCGTCATTCCTCTGGCCCCTTGTCAGTCAGAGGAATGATGTTACTATGACCTAGATCATTTTTGTGAAGATAAGGGCCTCGTCTTCCTTAGCTCGCACAAGTATATCGAAGACTTCTGAGGATTGCCGTAAGGGAGCAGCCGGTTGACGGAAACAACAAACGAAAAAAAAAACAAATAATCATACGGAAACTGATCATATTCCATTCATCTTTTCCTTTTGAATAATCGTTTTGGAAATAGTTCCAGAAATCATATCTTTATATTTTATTTACTTTGGTCATCGAATCACCACTGTATATAATATCCATGATCGTCCTTATTGCTCATTTAGCATAATTGAAACATTAGTTTGGATTCTTGACTATTGTTTTATGATACCCTTTCCGAAATGATTCGAGGGGTTTCTGGATTCCATACCATCAAAAATTCAGTAGCGCTCGAGGCTTTTGATGGAACTATCCAAGTTTTAAATTTTCAGTCATTTGAATCACGACCCAGTGCCTCCAGACGAAGAGCTGGCGTGCGCTGTAGGCAGCCACACGCAAACCAAAAAAAGGCATGCAATGAAAATCGATGGAAAACGTTGCTGAACTTATATAATCACAATCCAAAAATTTCTTGACCAGATGAAAGAATAAATTCATTCAAACTAATGAATCACAAAGTGATAATTTCCACATCCAATGAATTCTTATTGGAATTCATCATTTTGACATTCGGAATTTGTGCAACGTGTTGTGTATTATAAATTATTTGTTCTATTCTTTTATAATTGCTGATTATTGTTAACTTTTGCAAGATCAGTGAACCGTCTCTCTTTCTGGTTTTCCGAATATCATGACAGGTACATTGATTGAGGGAATCACGAAGTATATACAACAAACAAAAGAGGACCCAAAGTTGTACTTTGGGGAATACTGTTTTTAATTTCAAGGGCACGGGAATTTTTTTTGTAGATAGAGACAATTCGAGAGCGATTATGGAGGGGACTTTTCGACAATGTCTCTGCATTAGCGATGAAATCTAAGTAATCCAAATCGATGAGCGTACATGGTTTGTTCAATTTAAAACATTAGAGTGAACAAGCAATACAACTATACTAAGTTGTGGTTTAGCAGCATTGTCTGGATGTTGTTAGAGAAAAACAATATCATGCATTTCAAACATTATGTTGCTTCAAGCAATATTCGCAGCTCACGATATTTAGCAGTATATTCAGCACCAAATTATGAAGATCAATTATATTCAGTGTTTATGTTAGACTCATATGCCGAATTCGCCCATTCGCCAAAATGAATACTCAGTTCGAGAAATGATCAAAGCCAAATGATCGATTGCCGAATAAGATTGTATTTCGGCAGATTTTCGTTTCTAGTTTAGCATTTCGCCGACTGTGCAATTTAGAAATGCTCAGACGTCGATTACGATGTTTTGGTTTAGAAAAATGCACTTTATCAAGGGGAATAACATTTATTTTTCAGAAACAGCTCAATACTCACAATATTATAAACTTATTTCAACAAGAAGTACTAGCATGACACCTACTGATTCATTTGATCTTGCTTGCAGTACATTTACACTTTTCATTACAAAATAAGGAATACCATGAAAAACTGTATAACAATGAAATTTAAAATAAAATTTAAAACATTTCAAAATTATTGACTAGATATTTTCTGTCATTGACGATAAATATGTGCTGTCATTATTCCTATGGAAAATTTCGATACTTTAAGAGCTATAAATTAAACAATTTCCATTGGTAAAAAGAATTTTTTTGCAAAATCTAAAAAAAATTAAATAAACCAGTTACTTCAATTCCACCAGCTATTCTATATTTTTTCTTGTAGAAGAAGATCGTGGGTTCATAAATGTGTTTTTTCTCCATATCACCACCAAAGGTTGAGATTCATCTGATTCGAATCTTATTGTTGGATCTAATATATCTGCAAGAAATTTATTCCTGTCTATGGCTATGACACCGATCCGTGGAAGACTGTTATTGTAAGCTGTCCAATTGATTTCTTCATGAACTTCAAAATTTTTGGACAGTTCATTGGCTATTAGACAGTACACCTCTGAAGTTAACCACGTAACCTGTCATTTTAATGGTTTCTCTCCACTCAGATATTGTCAAATCATCTTTTGTTCTGATGCATGAGTTTACAGGTGTGGATTGATTATAAAATTCAGTCCCCCTTCCTTTTTGTTTCAAATCCTTGCAGCAATCTGTCTCATTGGAAATGAGATTGATGGAATATCTTCTGCATTTGAAAAATCACTTTGAGACAACTATAAGAGGGATTTTTGCTTAAATATATCAGAATACATAATATAAAAACCATTCCATCCAATTCAGGCATTTTTTTAGTCACATTCTGTCCAACAATTACCAAAGGAAACTTTTTTGCACTGCCATTGCTCAATATCGTGTTCGCCTGCTTTTTTAACCAAAGTGCACTATGGCAGTTCTATTTTTCTCGATTAATGCTGTCTGGGCATTCCATTTTCTGAAGCAGAATAAACAGGTGTTGCAAGCAAGATCAAATGTAACAGCAAGTGTAATGCTAGTTCTACTTGTTGCAATAAGTAGATTATAGAATAGAATAGAATTTATTTATACTGCATTACAAACAGGTTATTACCCACTGACATGTACACAGTGTAACACTTAAGTCTAAACCTAGTACTATGATAAGTTGTAGCAAATAGTATATAAAATAAATAATAAAAACATCTAACAATCACAAAGTAGTATTGGTTAATAGGTGCAAATTTATAGTAAAAATAGTGGTTAAAATAAATAAAAGATAAAATAAATAATAGTCATCTAACAATCACAAGATATCACATTAGTATTTTGTGCTTTATTTCAGTTGCTGTGCTGTTGAAAAAATCGAAAATCGAATGCTTTTTATTTATGTCATTAATTTCCTTAAGGCAGCGATTGAGTGGAGATTCCGATTGGACATTTGTCATGAAAACACGATTTCGATTTCTGAGTCTGTTATCTGGAATTTGTATATTTATTGCAGACAACAGCTCAGGTGTATCGATAGCTTGGTTAAAAATATTGAAAATTAATAGCGCATCATTCATTCTTCGGCGATCAGCCAGAGTGTTCATCTCAAAGAGTTCCAGCTGTGTTTTATAGGCAATCATAAAGGCGGATACTTTATATTTTCTATAGTATGTGAATCTTAGGAATTTTTTCTGGATTTTTTCCATCATTTCTGAGTGGAGTACTATTTGAGGGTTCCAAATTGTTGATGCATACTCCAGTTTCGATCTGACAAATGAGTTGAATAGAAGGATGCCCACATCCCATTTAAATTCTTTGGAATTTCTCAGAACAAAACTTAGTTTTCGGTTTGCATCTCTAGTTATGTTATCTATGTGGTTATTGAAACTGAAATTGTTACTGAATATCACTCCCAGGTCTTTAATTTTCTCTAGCTTGTCTAATTTGGTTTCATTTATAGTGTATTCAGTGTGGAGGAAACATTTTTTGCGAGAGAATGACATGCTTTTGCATTTTCCCTCGTTTAATCTTAAGTCGTTTGCTTTACAAAATAAAGAGATAGAATCAAGGTCTGTCTGAAGGTTCAAATGGTCGGTCTCATTGTTGATAACCTGATATAGTTTTAAGTCATCTGCGTATAGTAAAAATTTTGATGTTTTTATATACCTACCTATATCGTTAATGAAAATAACAAATAATTATGGCCCTAAAATTGAACCTTGAGGTACGCCTGACGTAGGTCTAATTATTTTCGATTTTTTTTCATTGAATGAGACAAATTGATCTCGGTCCGTCAGATATGATTTCATTAGCCCTACCAATGAGTCATTCAAGGAATAATTTTTTAGTTTAGAAATTAGTGTTCCATGGTTTACTTTGTCAAAGGCTTTCGCTAGGTCTGTGTATATTACATCTACTTGTTGTCCTGTGTCAATTGAGAGTCCAACATCATTGCTAAATATCATAAGGTTTGTCACTGTTGATTTGCGGCTTACAAATCCATGTTGTTCTATGCATATTACATTTTCAATATCTTATAATAATATCTATTCCAGGAATAAGCTGTTTCTAAAAAATAAATGTTGTTCCTCTTGATAAATGGCATTTTTTTAAAACCAAAATACTGTGATCGACATCTGAGCATTTCTAAATTGCACAATCGGCGAAATGCTAATCTGAAAATGATGATTTGCCGAAATATATGGCATTTGAGCAACTCTGAATAGCTCCAGATGGCGAAGTGTGTGAATCAGTTTGATCATTCGGATTTGATCATTCGGATTTGATAATTTCTCGAACTTAGTATTTATTTCGGCAAATGGGCGAATTCGGCATATGAGTCTAACATTTACATATGTAATATTCGCAGCAGAGTGTAAGAAACATTCAGAGGCTGCGGATTTCGTTACTCAAATCTAACATTACTTCTAAAAGTGTAATATTGTCCTCCACAACAAACAGTGTGACAATAATAAAAGAGCTTGAATAAACCCAGCAAAACAGACTAAAGTCCGAAATCAGTTTCTGCCTTACGCGTTCTATTGAAATATTCTGCTTTCATTCCTTTTAGCTGGCATTAATATTAACCCCGTATAGTGGTTATCTGGAAACCCTCGCTTTTCCGCTTTTCTGTTTTCCGTCTCTTTGTCTCCTCCAATAAAACCATGGAGAAGATTGAGTAAATTCTCAGAAACTTCTCCTGAGGTACCAAGTAATATGAATGGATAAAGTAGACATGGCATGAAATACTTTCAGCATTAAATAATCCGATTTTCGTTAGATTACTATTAGTTTGCAGTTTCCTGCGTCTCGAATCGCAATCGTGCAACAAAGTTGCAGTACTTGACTTCGTACATTACAATTCCAACATTTATATAAGAGCCGGAGTGAGTTCGACCTTAAACCATCTGTCAATGAATGAAACATACTTTTTTGGATTGAGTGCGTAAAATGAGTGTTTTTTAAATGGCACATGAGAGTGTTAATATTTGGCCGACACCGCAGGTCGAGGCCAAAAATTATAACGACTGTGTCATGAAAACACGAATTTTATACACGAAATACAAACAACATTTTTTGTACAACTGGAATGTGAATTAATGTCATCTGAAATATATTAAAAATTAATACTTCCAATACATATTGATATGGTTTTTTGTCTCGATAAGTTATCGCTTTTAAACGACAGTTGTCTTGAAAATTTTTTTCTCAAAAAATTATCCTATCAAATTTGTCTATTTCTAGTCATGTGTGTCGAAATAACCAATGAAACCATCATTACACTGATAACTACCCATGGATAGTTTTCACGGGTAGTTATCAATTATGTCATGACATTGCTAAGCAACCAACACAATAAAGTTGTTTGACATTTCAGTAATTCAATTTATTTCGAAAATGTCACTTCCTCGCTTTGGTGTTCAAAATGATGCGGCAATTGACAAAATCATTGAAGAAAATACACCAAAAAATACTGTCAATAGTAAAAAATACACTTAATAATAATAATAATAATAATATTTTTATTACCCATCAATCACAATTAATATAAAAATTTTCATGTAACAATTTCATGAATGAGGTAAATGGTAGTTCGGTTCAGTTTCCGGCCAAGGCCGAATCTGTTCTTCCACCGACACCACTAAAACTAACTAAACTAGAGAATGAGAAAAAAAATCAGAGACTTAAGTATTACAAAATGTATGCTCTTATACTTGGAAAATATTTATGGAGTTTTGCGACGCCAGAAAATATGAATTGGATGGAAATCGTACTCTCGAAGAACTTGCATTAATACTCAAGGATTGGGCGATTAATATGAGAAAAAAGGATAGCACACACCGAGAGAAATCCAGTTATACAAGTTTTTTTTTCAAAAAAATCTTATAGCTGCTAAATAAACTATTTTAGCAACTAAATGTTATCTGATCAATGTAAAATGTGAAGGTTTTAAACGTTAAACGGGTCTTTTTTTCAAAACACTCATTTTGTTTTGAAAAGGTTACCTTTTAGATTCAATAAAGGGCACGATTGTGGTTAAAAGATGGAATTGAAAAAACAAACTGTTTAGCTACTATAATTCACATTTTAACTGTTAAAAGATACCTTTTAACCAGTAAATGGATGTCGTTTAGTTCTGGAAATGTAACGGATTTTTCCACCACCTCTGATCATGCACCTTCTTCGTCACACACGTGTTTCCTATGATGTTTTATTTCACTCACCCATAACAGGCCGTTTCATCATCGGGTCATCTGCGTCATTTCAGTTCTTATTGTCAATCAGTTCACGTGTAGATTTGGTAGTGTTGTGCAAGTGCAGAAGTAAAGGTTAAATACACTTTGTGTATAGTTTGTTTCTACAAGAAGTAAATGTAAAAATACGACAACACTCAAAATGGTGAAATGGGGATGCAGTTTACGGGTTGAAAACGGTTTTATGCGATTTGCGGAAAAACGTGACCACTTTGCGGAAAATGTTCAATGGAAATGTTAGATAATAAAAAAATCAAAAACTTTTGTATTCAACACTTTCCGTCATAACCTCAAATTAACCGTCAAAATGTCAAAAAACCAATTTTGCCTATTGAGGCACTGATCGTAACAGACCAGTGAATTTTTTTACCTCATGAGACGATTGTACACAGAAACATGATGTGTTTACAACAAAGCAGCTGTATAAAAAAGTGTTAATTTCATTTCCATGGATATAACTTGGGATCGGGAAAGAACGTTACTCATAGGAAAATCATATATAGGTATAATAAAGAATATATTAAATACAAAGTAATAATAAAAGCCCCAATTTAGCTTTTCATTTTTGAAACTGCATACTGTTCTACAGAATTTCAGCCATGTGGGTACTCATTTTGTTTTGTAAGAAAAATAGTGAACCTACTACTAACACAGACTTCTATGAAGTATATGTTTTCAAACCTCTGGAATTTTACATTTTATTGTAACGAAACACTTTTGTTGTTGTTGTTTTGTTGTTTTTTCCGTTAACCAGCTGCCGTCCCCTTACGAACGGCAGCCCTCAGGAGTCGAAACTTGTGCGAGCTAAGGATTAACGAGGTCTTACCTTTTTACGTGCGATTCCTAGCACTTTCTCGGGACATCAGAAAAAGTTTTGCAGTCGCCAGGGTTTGAACTGGCAGCTAAAAGTGATTGAAACAACGTCGCTTTAACCACTCGGCTTCATTTGATTTTTATTAATTATTCTTGAGCATGAAATAAAATAGTATTTGAAAAGTAAGTAATGATTTTTTTTTTGTTTCAGATGACTAATTTATTGTATGATTTGGAGATTCTTCCCTATTGTCAACTCTATCCGTGGTTACTAGAAATAGTGTATTTTCAATATTCCTTATTTAAGAATCACTATTTTATTGGTGATATGTAAGTTTTACGACCTTTGTTATGATGACTGATTTTTTCTTTCGTGGGGGATTTGAGGACATGAATTGAAGAAAAATCTATTTCTTTAAAGCTGTTTCGTTAATTTATTTTGACATCTTCAGGGTACTGTAAGAAACTAAAAAGGGATTTTTTTTATTAATAAAATAGTTGAAAAAAAAACAAATAATAATATACACATCAATTTGCCATTAATACTTTTCTAGAAACAATCACTGAACTATGTTCTGGTAACAGATAAATCTTCAGAGTAGATCAAAGTAAATTAATAATAATTCAATCTAAATTTAAAAAAAAAGTAGTAGTAGCAAGTATTATTATTTGTTTTTTTCTATTGTTTTAAAATTTAAAAGAAACATCCCCTATTTGTATCTTCCAGTGCTCTGAAGATGTCAAAATGAATCGACGAAAAGTTGACTTTGAACAAATAGAGTTTTCTTTAACTTAAGGCCTCAAATCCCCAACAAAAAAAAAATCAGTAACTATATTTTAATTTCCTTAATAAATGTTGATCAATTTTTCAATGAGTTTCATTCAATGCTGAACTGTCCACCGATAAGTATAGACAACTAATGTGTCACTATTTCAGGAAATAATTTAAATCAAATATGACGAATCTCTATAACAAAAGTAGCTTTTTCACGATATTTATAGGATTGAAATTTTTAAAAGAGTGCTTGTTGAATTCTTATTCTGAAGATATGACACTGGCACTCACCGTGTTGCAACTTCTGTTTAACCTATTTTTCGTAGAAATTCAGAATTGATGATACCTACTCATGAAATGGCAAACATTTTTGCTTCCAAACACTTTGTTTCTGACCAAAACGTTTTTGAATAGCATACGCATGAAAATAACCTTCCTCTAGACCTCTGATAACATCATTAAAGCCAAAACACCTCATCAACTCCTTTAATTTGAAAAATGTCGAATAGCACATGTGGTGATATTGAAGAGTTTTTGAGGATTAACAGTTGGGCAAAATTTTGAAATTTCAATAATTCAATTTTGATAGCCTTTACCTTCCTGTGTATTAATTATCCGAATTTTATGATGTACTTCATGCAATATTAAAACTGTTTGAGTTTATAAAATGATGTTCAACAACTGTAAATCCTCAGAAACTCTTCAAAATCATCTAAATCGCCACATGTGTTATTTGAAATTTTGTGGCAGTGTTTAAACGTCAATGAATGCTATTTTCAGAACTGTATCTACAGTAAGAAATAATTTTCATGCAGGTTATTCAAAAACCGTTTAGCTGGTAAAGGAAAGTTTTTGGATGCAAAAATGTTTATCATTTGATTGTTATACATTTATTTTTTAACCACTATAAGATATAGTATAATAATGAAATACCAATCATTTAAGTATTACATCAAAAACAAGTCATCTTGAAATGAGTATCTTTTCAATTTTATACAGTCGTCATTTAATATCGAAATGTCAAACATTTAAACATTATATTGAGGACAAGTAAGCTTTATATAAGCATCTTTTAATTTGTATAATAACTTCATATAATATTGAATCGCCAGTCATTTAACCATTATATTGGAAGCAAGTAATTTCGATATGACAATATTTTCATTTTTATACGAGTATTCTTTAACAGTTATACAACTTTTTTGAAAAAAATACCCTGATCATTCTGAAAAGGTTACTATGTTGGCGCCTATTCAATTCAGAAATCTTTTAAAGGTTATACAATTTTGTATAACAGGTAATAGATATTTCTCTCGGTGCAGAGTTTAAGGAGGCTACTGTTAAAACTGTATGGAATATAACAAGCAAATTAATACAAGAAAAGTTTTACAAGGAGTATAATATCATGCTAGACCCCTTTAAAAGTGTTGCATACAAACAAGCGCGGAATGCACGCGACGCAGCACGAAGAAATTTACAAACAGATCCCACTAAACGCAAAACAAGCTCAGTACCATTAACCCTCCGGTGGTCGGGTGGGGTCTGTGGGACAATCGTTTCTCGTTTCCTATTCGGATTCATCTGTTTCGTGGCTGATCTGCTTGCGCATGTCTGTACCTTTTAATCAATCGGTTCTAGAGTAACTGTTGAAAAATTACCAGTCTATCTTGAAAATTACGCGTAGTAGGAGAAATAGTGGTCTCACAGACACCACCCGACCATTTTTGTAGGATTTTCTGCAAGCAACCTTTCAACATTTTATGATTTGACAAAGGCAGTGGATCAAAACACTGGTGCTTATAATACCAGTAGAAATGCGAGAAGATGGCCTATGACCCTATTTTGTAATTTTCTGAATATTGCCGGAATAAATGATTATGTGGTCCATGAAGGCCGAGACTAAAGTAATTAGGGAAAGACGCTTGTATTTGAAAGAACTTAGGTTGGCCGTTGGCTTTGGCATTATTGAAGGATCATGTGACTGCTAGAACAGATGACCCTAAGATATGGGACATCTAGGAAAAAAATCAGTGAAATTGTTGATAACCCATTGTCAATCCCGAAAAATGACAAACAGGGGAGGGGGTGCGCCCATTGGCAAAATCGGATAACGCTATATTTTTGTGAAAAATGTCATAAATAGCTTTGCTTGAAGCATATTGAACCAATGTGTGAGGATTGTTTTCAACCTGTTCTTCAAAACTGAGTTTTATGGTTTGAAATGTATATTGTTGCATTTTTTTTGGTCGTTTGGGAAATGTGGAAGAAAACTTGAATTGTTTTTTTTCATATAATTATTTATGCAATTACAAATGTTGAAACAATCATAAAATACATTTGTAACTCAGATTTTTTTTTTTCAAATTTTGTTGGAAAGTTTTTTCCCCCACTTACAATTTGGGTCTGATAGACACAACCCGACCATGTATGTGCTTTCACATCACCCCATTACTGGAGGGTTTTAACTTCAACGGAAATGAGTAAAATTATAAACATTTGGGATGAAAATACCCCTATAGGACTCCTACGCAAATTTTATCACATAGCAGAGGTGGAATAGGCTTGGAGAGGTGGTGAATGTGCTGCTTGCTTAGTTGATTATTTTCATATCGAAAAGAACAACAATGGATCTCCAACTAATAGGATAGAATATTATTCAATTTTCAGTAAAACCTGCCAAGGGGGTTCAAAGAACTGCGCCTCTAGCAAATGGTTAGTTCAAAATGCTTGTCCTGTCAGATTATTCATTAAATTATTATCAAAACGAGGCACAAATATCAAGACAAATAGACTATTTTTAAGGCCAAATCGTCACTGGACGACAGAAAGCGATAACTGGTACGACAATATGCCTCTGGGTAGAAATATAATCAACGGATGGACGAAATCTTCTGCTGAAGCAATTGGCTTGGATACGAAACAGAGGAAAATAACCAATCACTCTAATAGAGCAACTGCAGTCAGTCAACTAGCAAAGAGTTGAGTTCAAGAACAACAATTGTTGAAAATTACTGGGCACAATAATGGAAATTCCATAAAACCTTATTTGAATATTGATCAGAAACATCATAACCAAATAATCAATAGTATGCGTCGAAACACCTATACAGTAACCCAGGCGAATACAGCAAGATCAACGGAATATCATTATACGAATTGTTCTTTTAATAACTGTGTGTTCAATAAATAATTTTGTTCGAATTGCAAAAAATTTTCTCACCGAATATCTCTTGAACATTGATAAATAACTCATAATTTTATCACAACTTCCTCAAGCACGTTATTTTAGGTAACATCCCTCAGTCTTCGGCGTCGGGATGTGACCAAATAACGTGCTTTTGAAAACTGTGATAAAATTATTTCGTTAGTTATCAATGTCCTTGGGATATTATAGCTGAAAATATTATTCAATGTTTTCAGTAATATCGTATTAAAAAATGTTTCATTTCTGAAAAAATGATATTTATTTTTTCCATACATGTTATCAATACTTCCAATACAATTTCACAGCATCCAGTGGTCTTTTTGTTCGTTACTATAGAAACAGTTTGTTGGCACACCTCGTGTTTGACTGTTTGACTGTGCTTACTCGTAGTTGCTTCAATTTCAAGTTATTTTCAAGAAGATGGATATATCTGAGAAAGCAAATGCAGTAGTATCTAATATGTTACCGGCCAAATCCAAGTTAATATACAGTGTGTCCCACTTTGAGCAGCCACACCCTCATATTTCGTTGAGCATGAAATAATTCGAAATTTTCTTTGTTTCAAGTTGTAGTACTCGGAAATACCTACCTTTATGTTTACGTAACCTTTGTATATCCATTTTCCACGGCTAACTACGACCAAATGAAAAGTGAAAAATTGTGAAAAATATACTAGGCATTTTTTTATCGCAAAAATAACATCAGATTCTGTTTCAGAACATCTTAAAACCCCCAAATCTCAATGCTTGAATCATTTGAATATACAGGGTATCATTTATTCTGATCAGAGTTAGCCTTGGAAAAGTGATATTTGGCTATTTTTCAAAGTATTAATTAAATATTTTTGGGAATTCTGTGACAAGAGAATACATTTTGGAAATTTTCCAAGCATTATTTATGGATTAGAGTTGATAATGCTACCAGCTACAGATGATACCCTGTATATTCAAAAAATTATGTAAAAAAATTTCAACTAAATTAAAAAAAATTTTTGAGTTGATGTGCCCCCCCCCGCGCCCCCTGTCGAGCAATCACCATATTTTTTATTTCAAAAAGTAGTATCGGTGAATCCCTCCAAATGGTTTTTTATTCATGTTTCTACGTCGAACCGTTCAAAAGTTAACATGGGGGGGACTAAAAAAAGCCGCACTGTATATCCTCATTATTATGGAGTGTCTACTCAAGGTTGAAAAGTACATTGAGTGTTGAGGAAAATATTGATATAAGGAAGTTTTCGAAATTGCTCCTGCTCTTTAAGAACAAATGCGTCGGATACCGATGAAAGAAATCTAAAGTTTTATCAAGGGATGATATCAATAAATTTATTCAAGATGCTGATAACGAAACAAATTTACTTTATAAGGTACATATATAATCATAATTTGGTTTCAAATTTGAAAGAGATAGAAATCTTTCAACCATTAAGATGATGGACGTCCGAAATATAAGTAATCAACTAAATATTTCTTAGGTTTAAGGCGTTGGCACACAGGAAGCAAACTCTCCGCGCGAACTGGTTCGCTCCGCAGAGCGAAATTTGTACCCTGAACCATGTACACAACTGGTACGCCGCGGTAGTTCACCTTCTATTTTGCTGGGATGATGCAACATCACATTATACCAGTTGTGTACTAGGGTACAGGGTACAAAGTTCGTTCTACCGTACGAACCAGTTCGCGCGGAGAGTTCGCTTTCTGTGTGCCAAGGCCTTTATAATAGAGGAAAGAGCTTCCAATAAGTTCTTTGTGAAAATCGAAAGAAAATCCGGTGTAAAGAATTTTCCGACGCATTTCCGGCTGTAAGTTGAAGAAACAAGAAAATTGAAAAAATATCAAAGGACCAAAAATAAAGCTGTGAAAATTTTGAATAAAATAGTTTTTCATTATTTTTTACCAAAAATCAAAGGTTTTCTCTGATATTGCTTCGGAACGTCATTTCAACGCTCGTGTCGGAAACGCTCACGTTTATAAATAAGAGAGAATGTTTTCGAAGTTAACTGGCATTACTCAGGCTCTGCTGAACAGATTTGGATAAATCAAACGGGGAAATGAAGGGTGAGACTTGAACTTTCAGAATACTGGGTATAAAATATGGAATACATTTTCCATCACCCAGAAACTTATATGAATTTCCGCAATTATTGGGTTTTCTAGTACAATTGTTTGAAGGACCTATACAGAAAATTTACCCAGTATCCCATGCAGTCTCTTACCAGTTTTGAAGCACTCACTATGTGATTTGATTCCAGCTAACGAAACTCTGCCCTACTGATCTCGTTTTTGAAAAATCGGTCTCTGACATTCACTGAGTAAACACACCTTTTTGAGGTTACAATTTTTTTACTATTCGATTGTTTTTTAGAGGTGGAAGATGATCCAAAATCCATCAAGTACCATTTGTGATCTTCAACCTGCGCATTAATAGAAGGAAAAAATCGAATAATTGATTTATTTAAACGTTCTGCCGAAAATCTATATTTTTAGTTTTTCTCTTGATTAGTTTTGTATTCAACTATCCTGAATACGTTCTTGGCGAAGAATGAAAGAGACTCACTCTTCAAATCCCTTATAGTGATATATCTTTTCGTGCACTGGTTTTCAAAGGCCAGGTGTTTCTTTTGTGCCGTTCAGGGAGTATTGGGGCGGACTGGAACCGCGTTTTTGAATAGCTCGGACTGCGCATGCCCTTCCCGGTTGCAGTTGTCTGTTCTCAACACGCGTGTAAACAAACCAGCGTGAAAAGTCAGTTCCGAAGTGGGTTTTGAGGTTCCTCTCATTCAAGATTAAAGTATATATTTTAGTTTCGGCAGTATTGTGAGCAGATTTATAATAAAAGAACTTTCAAAGTAAATTCCTGTATGAACTCAAATTCATATCACCAAAATTATTGTGAATAAGATAAGGATTCATGCTTAACTAAAGAATCCCTGGAAACAAGAGAAGTGATGTTTTATGTGAGTCGAAGGAAATACTCCTGCATTGAAGAGATATTTTATAAAGTGAATGGTTATTCTGTCAAAAGGTTTTCTGTTAATTTAAAATAAATCTATTGAGTTGAGTAAACCAAAATGTTCTCTCTTGTGTATTTTCTTCGGAAAACATAATAATGTGAAGAAAGGAATACATTTTCGAAATAATTTTTCATCTTTTACCTTCGGATTTTCGATCAACAGTTGGAGTGAATTTTTTTCCTTCTCTTTGATTTTTCGATCAAACCTAAGGTTTTTCGGAAAAAGTGTATGGGAGTTTTTTTGTTCGTAATTTTTCTAGCTTAATTTTTTGTCCCATGATATTTCTTCAATTTTCAAATTTTTTCCAAGTTACGACCGGAAAAGCGTCGAAAAATTCTTTGAACTAGATTTTCTTTAGGTTTTCACAAAGTAGGGCCCGAAACTCATCAGATACCTGTTTGTCTATTATTAAACCAACCCCATACCAAATTTCACGAACTTCCAATTCAATTTGAAGTTTGACTGATTTTTTTACTCTGAGAGCTGTACTAATAATCTAACCGATCTTTTGTACTACTGATGATTATATGTTAATTTTGGATGTAGATGAGTGTGTTTCATCTACACATTTTTTCTAGTAGAACTTCTATTAATAACCATATAAGTCGAGTCCAGATACAAACATCTATAGTTTGTTGTGATGATAGTAATCAGGAACATGGAACTTGAAACCTCAGAGATATGAATTGTATCTGCATTAGTTGGATCTCACAGGAATGTGTGAGAAATTCCTGGGAACAACTTCAAAAATGCTCATTATCAATACGTTTCAGGAGCGGCTTGAAAATGCATTGATTTCCCAGGGAAAACCCCATAGTGAATATACGCATAAGCCAGATGGAAACCATACACAATGCATTCAGGAAATGTTCGTCCCGCTTACCGCCTGCATTATAAATGGAGGTTTTGTTTCCGTAATTATAAAGCTAGGCTTTGTAGGCACTGGAAAACAGAACACTCATTTAACAAGGCGCAGCTCTAGTCTGTTTTATCGTACATTTCTTAACGTTTCTCATCAAAAGACTTCGATTTTGCTCTTTTGCTAGCATTGATGATTTATTTTGGAAATTAAATCAAATCAGGACAAATTTTATTGAGTCCGTTTCCTGTTCAGTTATTTAAAAAAGTCCATGTATCACTCGAAGGTGGTTGATTCCAACAGCTAATCCTGATTTTGTATCGTCTGGAAATCAGTCTGTATTGAAATTTTCTACTGATTCACCCCGAATTCTAGTAAATTTAAACGCAATCACTGAATTTTGATTCTGAATTTTGATGTTAACCCCGAAAAGAAAGAAAAATTAGTTAGGAAAGACGTTCACTGTCCTTACAGAAAACAACTGTTCACTTCGACCGCCAAAATCTAACACTTCGGTCTCAGTCAAAACAAGTTTTTTCTGATAAGATCTCGGACCTCGCATCTAAAAAAATCACTTCGTTTCCACAGCCGTTCTCACAGAACATACTGCTGAGCATCCGAACGTGCTCTGAGCCATTCCAGTTTATTCAACAATTTTGAAAGTCGTATCATAATGATTATTGAGTCTAGAGTATTTCCGTTCAGTTGATTATCAATGCAGGTGTGTCCATATATTTGATACTGTTACATTGTAATGAACGATCTAGGTGGTCTGCTTGAACTCCGTTAGTTAATTAATTGGCTAGTAAATAGAGGAATTCTCAATGAAATTTGGATTTGAGGATATGTTGCATGTGGAGTAGTCACCGTTGATATGATTTTGGAACTGTTCTACTGTGTAAGGGTGTTTTATCATTAGGAGGTTTTTAACCTATATTTTGAAACCTATACGCACTGCGAAGCCTTCAATAGAGAGGTTATTTAATTGTTCAAACGACTAGGAAAATTTATTTTGAGCCTACAGTAAGAATATTGATTGTGAACTACAACAAAAATGCGTGATTCCAGATGTTTCTTTCGGCTTCTTAGAAGGATGTCTGATTCTCACATTTTATATGAAGGCATTTTCGAATGTCCTTGATTCCTGAGTTGCAATGGACTCTGGTTAGGGGCAATTTGGAGGAATAGTCTGTCGCTATCATCAAGTATTCATTTGCTCGGTAACAGAAAATATCCACAGTTAATATTGCGAGAGTTTCACCAAATAGATACTGCACCACTTTTCCTCGAATTTCGATTTTGTGTCTCTTCTTTGAAGAACATAGGTCACATCTCCTGCGCCATTCTTTAACATATCGGTGGCAATTCACCCAAAAGAACCGTTCTCGGATTCTATCTAGGGTCTAGAGTCTATCTCTAGGAGCTGCCTCCCTTATGTCATTGTCTCTCAGTTTCTCTATACTATTAAGGAGTGTGTTCATGGGTTTGTAATCCTTGGCCTGGTCATATGAGTTTCGGCCAGGTTTCGGAATGTAGATCACTATAACAGACTCCCAAGTTTGTGGTATCCAGCTAAGAAGGCGAGGTATATCCAGTAAAGTCTGCGCATAGTTCTGGTGCTGGATCTTCATTATCCTGCTGCAGTAGAACAGAAAATATTTCATCTAGTCCAAGTGATTTATATTTTCCATTTCCATAGGAGTCATGTTTGGTTCAATTTTCAATTGAGACTGTTTCCTTCTTCAACTTGAATCCGTTCCAAGAGAGGTTAACTTGAACGATGTAAAAGAGCGACTAAAGTCGCAGATGATTCCACATCTGATTTTATGAACACCCTGTTCATATATTCAATGAAATCAACAGTGGATTTTTATCTTCTAATATCACCTGATTTTGTCACCAAGTAACCATCTTCGGAAAGCAACTCTATTTCGAAGCACTCGATAAAAAATATACACACTCGGAAAAAATATTGCATATTTTATTTCAAATTTTTTTTCCCTCACGATGTTATTTATTTTTATTGATAAATGTTCAAAGGCCAAAGTGTTTTACGTGAATTTCCATTCTGTATATATGAAAGAATACTTGGATATAGTCGCTATAGCTGAATAAGTAAAATAATGGTACAAATTACAAATTTTGCCTTTGCCTTTGCCACTATTAATTTCTATTATTTTGTTTAATGTTGTCAGGATGACATTTCGAGTACTTCATGTCTTCATTCTGTAGTTTTCCTAGTGAGATGCCGCATTTGAGCGAATTAGTTTTCGTTATAATTGTTACTTTAGTCAATGAGGGATGCAGACAAGAAGATATCGCGTGGAGATTGCATATCCACTGTTTCTTGTATTGTGAGACAATGAGACTGGGGAGTACAAAAGGCGGCCTTGTCAAGGACGTAAGAGATATACAACGCCAAGAGATGGCCAATATATGAAAATTCAATCTTTGCGAAATAGAACGCTTACAGCTCCGCATCTCAGAAATGATTCACTGAGCACAAGACAAGTTAAAAAGTGTCAAAACGAAGAGTTTTTGCTTCTCCCACGTCACAAATCTAGACGGTTACAATTTGCCATAAACCATGTCAACTGGAATGAACATCAGTGGGGAAAAATTCTTTCCACAGAAGAAACAAGAATACAGTTATGGAAACAAGATGGACGTGGTCGAGAAGATCTGGAGAACGTTTCACAGAATGTAATCTTGTACACAACGCTTTGGTGGTGGTTCCATTATGTTGTAGGGTGGCATCAGTTGGGACAGTCGCACCGAGCTTAATGAATGCTGACTGCTACATACACAACATCCTTGATCCTTGAAGAGTATGTTTTACTTTACGGCGGCTTCATTGGTTACGACAATTTCGTGCCAATTCATTATAATGCTAATGAACATGCTGCAACAGTAGTTACCCAGTATCTTGAAGTTGCTGGACTTGAAGTAGTGGAGTGACCACCAATCAGTTCTGACGCTAATCTCATATTTGGGACATCCTAAAAAGGTATATACATAACTCAATTGCAGAATTAAGAGTTGCTGCACAGGAAGAATGGAATCGAATTCCACAAAAAATCATCAAAGACCTTTTGCGGAGTATGCTCAGGAGGTTGCAGGCTATCGTTAGAGCTAGGGGAGGAAATACCAAGTACTGAACTGTTATTATGTTGCCTCAAAGAACTTTCACTTTGTCGTCATTGTTGCTTGTTTTGATTGAATGTTATTACCAAAATTAGTCTGTTCCATTACTTCTTCTACAAATGTGACATGAAGTATCAATACCTGGATTATTTGGCGATCAATATGTGTTAAATACTTGATAATAATAATACAGCATAAACCATTTATTGATGAAAACTGCATGAAGATTCGGACAAATAGAAATAAACATGAAAAGTATTTTTTTTTCTGTGAGTATAGTTGAATTTGTGTTTGAGACAAAAATAACTGGAGAGTTGCATATATAACCCAGCGAGCACGAACATCCCTGGGATGTTTCAGATGTTTCGAAAATGTATAGGCATGCCGATTTTTCTTTGAGACATGATATGTTCTTCCCAAAGATGTATCTGAAGAATATTCAATGTTTCGTTTTTATTGTTTTATAGGGTTTTTTTAAAATGCCTTGAGGAATGTATCGGCGATGTGTACAAAACGTTTTCTTGTAGGTATTAACATAGTTCATGCTTGAGACGTTCTCCGAGACTATATCTACTGGTCGCGCCATCGTTAATGTGAACAATGTGATATGTTTGAGTTGACGGAGAGTGCGGTGTCTAGTTTTTACCAAATTCACAAGATTTTGTTTCTCGCAAAAGTGATAAGAAGTTTTTAGGGTGGAGTTAAACGTTTGGTCAAGACAATGTAGTATATTTAGTAATCGAGTGGATTACAGGCTGCACAGTAACTATTGAATTGTCGATATTCAGAAATCAATATCCTCAAAAATATTTGAATATGAACGGACTTGTAAAATCATCATCATAATTATTATTTATCTATGTAAACTGTTTTATTGAAAATGTATCAATAACACAGTGTTATTTAAATTCAGTTTAAACAGACATTGCATCAGACTGATTTCATTTACACCTGTCACATATGAAAGTTTCAGGATTCAAAATGTATTAGCAAAAACAAATTGTCAGTAAAAGACATGAAAGAAGGCTCAAACAACATGCAACGAAAAATGTATACGTGAAATTCTCTGAGGTTCTCCAGTTCCATGAGGATGTGTTTGTGATATTACCATTATTGAAAAACTATTCAATTTATACAAATGGAAAATATATAATAGATTTACTTTATTGTATGTGTGTTCCTTTGTTCCCATTGAAACAGGTTTTACCGATGATTTTTTTTAAATCGTTCCAGAGTCCTATACAATCTGACTATACAATCTGAGCAATTTTATAAGCTTCATTAGATTTCCACCACACACATCCAATAAGATCTAGGGAGTTTACATTAATTCCACAAATATTTTGTTCATCGAAGTACAAACAATTAGCGGAAATTGCCTCGTTAAAGAACAATATTTCGCTTCAGTTAATTGAAGCATCAAGGAAAGAAAGCCACAAAACCACAACGAAACAAACTCACAACAAATAAACTAACCTTTTCCCCGCCTCTACTTCTTTCGTTCCTAAGGCCCTGCAAGAGAGCAAAATTTATGATTTAGTGGCATAAATACATTAGATCTTTTTTTCAGAAAGACAGAAAATCATTCAGTAATAGTTAACTTTGCACCCCTTGTCTTTATATCAAGGTGATATCACCACCATCTAGTTCTTATTGGATGTCTGCAGAAAAGAAATCTCAAAAAGCAGTTCCTTCAACCTACCAAATGATGTGTTTCATAACAAGCATTATTTTTGATGAAAAATAAAATTTCAGACAAAAGGATCCTTTTTTGATTGAGTCAGTTACATTTTAAGATATCATCATTACTATAAGTAATCTTTGATAATTTAAAGGAAGAAAGTTGATCCCCATTTTCTAGAAAGACAACGTATATTTTTCTGAAAATCAACTATCCATTTGAGGTAAATTTGGATAAGTTTATTGAATTTTTTGCATGTTCTTGAAACAATTATTTGGCACCATGGATATAAAACAAATTTGAAATATCTGCATTTGAAAATATATTTATATATTTTAAACCATTTTCAATACTTCCTTCTAAAAGTTTGCTTTGCTCTATAGATTAGTTCATTTGGAAGATATATCCTATTTCAATTTGTTATACTAGTAATTGAAAATGATAATTAAAATATACGTTAATGAACTTGCAAACGTTTCATTATTGATACACTGAATGTCGAATTTTCATAATGATATGTTTACTGTCATTTCATAGCTACCTAATACAAAATATGGCAAAATAACAAAATTTTTATAGAGACTTCAATTTGACTTCAGATATAGGAATTTGATAGGAACTTTAATTCAGGTTATTTCATAATATGCAAAAATATCCGTTTCACCATTTTTGTAACTATCGGTAAAATTGTCAAACTACATCCTAATTTTCAGTTTCCTACGAATCCAAATGCAATTAATAAACATTCAATTGAAGATAAAAGAAAGATACTCATACTTATATGACGTTAATGTCTTCAATGACTTGCTAGTATTATTTTTGATATTTCTCTTTTGAACCTTATCACGTCATTTTAGGTATTATTCATTGTAAAGTGAACACATACGACGCAACACTCCACACTGACTGCTTCGGAACGGGATAAAATAACATACTTTTCATGTTGATATATACATTATATATTCTGTTATTGATTAGATTGTTGATAAAAATTATTTCCCTACGCATTTTCATTTTAACAATATTGACTTAAGTTCAAATGGGTTCACAAGCTGAAAAAGTTGAATTGATCCCAAAAACTATGTAAAACAGGAATTTTTTATTTTATTTTTTTTAAGTATACAATTGTATTTAAATTCTACAATAAATATAAAAATATAAAACAACAACAAAAATTAATTGGCGCTCCGGGGCGACTTCATTGATTCCAGTGGCGCATTTGCTTTTTCAGCTGCAGGAAAACCCGGAAAAACCTGCAGCACCACATCATCTGAAGATCTTGATCTGCCAATGTCCTCTCTCTCTCATAATAGTATATTGTGCAACAGGTGCAGAAAAGTGCTAATTTATCACGAGTTTGAAAAAGTTGCGGCACGAGCGCAAGCGAGTGCTGCAATTCAAACGAGTGAGAAATTGCATTTCTGCTCGTGTTACACACTATACTTTTTCTAAAACACCCTTTTTGCTAAAAATAATACTATACTATAAGACGGAATGAAATGTCAGTGACTCATTCTTATATTTTCCTCTTGAAGTTGAAGGTAGTAAATTCAATGACAATGAATGAACTTATTCTCTTAGTTCTGGCGGAGTATTTTCAATTTCAGAACTGTCGCTATCCATTTTAGTTCAATCTCATTTGAAAATGACGGGACAAGAATATTTTACGAATATTTTATGCTTGACGTTTGTTGACATTCAATTGATTCGATAGATGTTGCTCCGTTGCCTAGCAATGGATAGTGTGTATGTGGGTATTTGAGACAGCAGTAGAGATGTCTATGATTTTTGTTCAGAATATTATGAATTTGTACGACAATTTCCCTCAAACCAAAACCAATAGACTTTGTCTATTCATTCTTGAAGTTGCCTTATCGAATATCCCTTCGAAATGCAGAATTTTCAAAATATACTTTCACCTTGCTGTCACGAAAACTGTATTGCTTAGAAATTAGCTACTGAAAAATTTTGGCACAGAAATGTCACATTGCGGCACACTAATGTCAAATTTCAATTATTGTGAGAAATAATTATGTTTGCGAACGTAAAACTATGCAGAAAAGCATGTTTTGGAGTGTGGTTGTAGAAAAAATTAAATGTAGGGTGTCTCCAGAGACTCCAATAAACCCAAGATATCGTCAGAGCATTTAGAAACAAAACTATCGTCAAACTTAAACCATCTTTCGCCAATGCGTAATAATGGTCACATTCAACGCCGAAACCACAGTGAACAATGACTGCATAAAGATTATAATTGTGGTCTGCTAGATTGAGGTGTTCATCTATTTTCAATCTTCGTATAAGTTTGGTGCCTCCGCCAGAGGTTGGGTCAAAATATTTCTGAATCAATTCCAACTTTTTTTTGAGGTTTCCTTCATTGGGATCCCAAACCAGTGATGCATATTCTAACCTGCTGCGCACTAAGGAGTCATGAAGAGTTTTGATTGACATTGAACATCATGAAACTCCGAAGAAGTCATTTTCACGAATCTAAGTGATTCTATAGCCGTTTTTTGTTATATGTTCTACATGTAGATCAAGTTTCGAGTCAGATTTGAATATTACCCCCAAGCCCTTGATTATATGTCTTCTCTTGACATAATGTGTCCCTGCAGGGAATGAGTAGGTACATGAAATTAAATGGATATTTTATTTTGTTTATATGTAATGATTTTGCATGTTCCAAAATTTTGGTGAAGTTTATTTCCGTTGTCCATTCATATGTCTTGTCCAGATCATTTTGGAGCATCAAGTAATCATTAACGTGTTTCATTCATCTTAACATCTTGAAGTAGTCAGCATATTGTAGACATTTTGATTAAAAGGAAGATCGTTTGTGAAGATAAGTAAAAGAAAGGGCCCCAAGTGAGACCCTTGATGTATTCAACTATTTCGACCAAAATACATGAGATTCTTTACTGCCATAAGTGACACACTGTTTTCTGTTCGTCAAGTATGGAACAAAAAATTCAATAACGTGATCACTCAATCCGTGAAGATTCAGTAGTTCGTGGTTCACCTTATCAAATGCTTTGGCGAAGTCTGTGTACACTCAATCCAGTTGCGACTTACTACAACAACAACACTATCTATTCCTTTTTGTGCATTTTCCATAAAACTTGAAGGTTTAGGTATATTAGCTGACCCTTTACTGCAGAACCCATGCTGTTCATCTACTACTTTATTTTTCAAATACTAGTAAATTTTCTCGTTTAAAGGAAATTCCAAAGTTGCTGGACAATTGAGAATAGCAATAGGTTTATATAGTTACCAATAGACTACTTGTCGCCATTCTTATGGATAGGCGTTAATTTAGCTATTTTGAATTCCTCTGGAAAAATACCCGTTGTCAATGAAAGAATGCTTGAAGAAGATGAAGGTGTTTTTTGCATGGAATATTATTAGGATCCGCCCAATGTATTGGATTCAATTTTTTTTTAAACTCTTTTTAAAATTTGTTTTTATGAAACTCCCAGGTTTTCGGAGAAAACCCCTCAAAAGCAGAGCTTGTGCGAACAAGGGAGATCCGGGAACTACAGTTTGAATAGAAGTGGAATCCGAACCATTTCAGCTCAGTGACACGCGACCGGGGATCGACCACTTCTCTTCTTGAAATCCAATTCCAGTTCTGCATAATTCGAAATGTCAAAATTTTGAATTCCACTATGTTATCATGTTTCCATGTTGTCCATTAACTGCGAAAAAGTTATCTCTACCATTCTTGTGTATTCCTTTCTACACAACTCCAGAAAATTTTACCATTCATGTGTATATCACTCTGTACTCTCAAAATATATTCATTATAGGCTCCACGAGTTTTTTTTTTAACTCCGAACGTTTCCTTTTACAATTTTACATTCTGATGTGTTTTTTAATACCAGATATAACTTCCTCATTAAAATAAGGTGGAAAAGTTCCACTAACCCCATATAGAGGGTTGAATTTGTCAAAAATATGGATTATTTTATCATAAAAATACTACAATATTCAAATCCTCAAAGTGCCTAAGTCACTCAACATCTCATTTAACCGCGAACAATTGGCTTTTCTGTAATTATACTCATTTTTAAATCATTTTTGCAGTTTCTGTGAACATTATTGTAAATAATCTCTATCACAGATCACTAACATCTCTAATGGTGGATTTTGTCAACTTCAGCACAAGCATTGTCATAAACAAAACGGTAACATCACAGGTTCTTAGCATATTGTAAAACATTGTAGTATAAAAGGTGCCATTAGTTATAAGATGTTCAACTTTCGTTTTTAACATATTCAAGCACAACTTCAAAGTGATGTTGACTAACTTCACCCTTATCCAGATAGAATATGACAAACTTTTGTCAGACGAGGGAGATAAATGTGTGGTTTTTTTCTGTATAAATGAGTCAATGATTCTATTAAATGTGGCTTTTTTCTAGGAGAATTGAACTTTTTAGTTCCTAGACTGAATAGTAAATAAAAAGTTGTATTGTGTCTACTGAATAGTAGACACAATATAACTTTTTATTTACCACAGGCAAAATCAAATATACTATACACTTTAATATATAAATTATGTTACTATTATAATACTTTTTGTCGAAATATTGACTTCACATTATCTCTTCTATTTGAGCCGTACTTTTGAGTGAATTTTTTTATGTGTTGGTATAATAATTGTGTATATATTTGGCCATTTTTTTTCTGTGGAATTGTTTATTCATTGTACAACCTATAAAATCTGTTCATATTTATACACTTAGTTCGTCATACTTAGTAATTGTCAATTTGGAATACTTCTCATAAATTGAATACTCAGTAGTAATACCACAAGTGATTGAATTTTTGCGATAAGTCTGTCGATTCATTTCTGAACGAAACTGAATTGCTTCGAGAAAACACCACGAGTTGAGTTCAGAAATAAAAGACAGACTTATGAGATAAATTCAATCACAGGTGGAATTTTATTAGACTATTTCACGAAGCATTGAAAGTATGTATTATGAACATGAACAATCAATTCATCATAACCATAATCAATTAACTATAATCATAGAAAAATTACATAACTATCAATAATTTATTATATAGTTACGATGCGACTCATTTTGACGTTTTCGTCTACAATCATGTTCTGTCAAAATGTCAAACTTTGTTTTGTCATCTATGGTTACATCGTTGAAAACACCAATGCTGACAGACCAATCAGAATTGAGAGACAGCTGGTGTTTTCGCGGTAATACAAGTTGTCTTTGATTTGTGATTGGTCAGTTTACGTGAATATCTTAACAAGAGTGGAATAGTCTAAAAAACACTGTCGAAACTCATAAATTTATACATTTATTAAAATTCTTGAATTTAGGCAAACATATCTGTGATATTTGAGTATTTTGGTGTACACACGTTTTTTTTTTTAATTTTCAAAATTCTGTTCATATTAAATCTACTCATTGTATGGTCATTACTTGTGTGAAATTGATAAATATGCGAAATGTAAACTTTGTGTAATTTGATCCAGCCCCTTCAATGGACTCTGTCTGTTGGGCTTTTATTTCTCATAACTAAATAAACTTTTTCGATAATTTATGAAAACACGTAAAAGACGAGTGTCTCTACAACAGAAATGCGATTATACTACTTGAGCAATGATCTAAATAGGTTTTGCCGGCACTGCCATTGCAACTATAAACGAAATATGTAATTCCATTCAATTGCGGGATTTGAATCTAATATCCAACCAGCATTTCCACTATTTCGTCTACTTCGAATTGAACCCAATCAATTCTCAATCGATTTTATTCGCTTCATACTCGAGATCCTCCGAATTTAATAAGACTTCATCAAAGCTATCTGTTTCTCATTCAGATGCTGTTTATTAGTTTCACGATACTGTTTCTGTATAACGCACTCGATTCATCAGCCGAAATCGAGACGGTTTCAATGGAAAGGAAGCTGTGCGTCATGCCTTCTCGTCGGTAATTTACAGCTTTTGTACCAGGAAACGAGCAGCAGGCTGTGGAACAGCGTCCGGCTATATACAGTGGGAATTTGCTTGCGGGTATGAGGTACCAATGAAAATGTGTGAAAATTCTAATTCGTCGTGCATGCAAGCAGATTGACTTCACAAAAAAAATCTAGTGTCTTAACGGGCCAGGTAGCCGAGTGGTTGAAGCGACATTGTTTCAATCACTTTGGCTGCCAGTCGGCGATGGTGCAAACCATGGCGACTTCAGAAATGTTTATGATGGCCCAAGAAAGAGCTAGGAATCGCACGTAGAAAGGTAAGACCTTGTAAATCCTTGGCTTGCACAAGTTTAGACTTCTGAGGGCTGCCGTTCGTAAGGGGGCGACAGCTGGTTAACGGAATTTTTTTATTTTTCAACATTGTAGAAATATATTCTGATAACATTTATAATTATAACTATATACATGGTGACAATTATATGGAGTGCAGCCCATAAACACATACTGAAACAAATAGCCATTCGTCTCGTCGGTGATGCTACAGTTACTAGCTCGCTCACTTCTCTGGAAGACCCTAGAAAAGTTGGTGATCTCTCTTCGTGTTATAGATGTTTTCATTGAAGATGCTCCTCCCTATTCGGGAAGACAAGTAGATAAAAGCCACTACAGGATGCTCTCAGGAAGAAGTAAGTGGACAACCCATGTCGCTCTAGCAATACACAGTTATGTTATCTTCGGCCAGAAATACAAAATAAAATTTTAAAGTTGGAGTATATCCAAGAGCGGAGCTCAATTAGACTACGCCCACCAGTGTCTTTGCCTCGGCATTGGCCGGAGCAAATGTACACATTTGTTATTGAAGAAGTCCGTTTTGGATGAGAAAATCAGTCATCCGGGAACCACCGAAGTGCTCAGTTGTTGTTTGAGAGTAGTTCTCAAGTGTGGTAGCCCGGGTGGCACACACAATTACCTATAGTTGGTAAAAGTACTTCTGGCCTAGGACTCTGAGGAATCTACAAACCTGGTATAGTGTATGGAACCTCGTTGGGAACACCATCATTATACAAAAGAATTCGTAATAACATCTACGATGCTGTTCCTGACTGCCATAATCCATAGAAGAGTTCCAGAGTTGCTGGACATTTGCGACGATGCTGTACTTGTGGTGAAGAGCTAGCCGGATGAGGCGAAACATCCTCCAAATTCCGATGCCCAAGTACGCATTTGTTGACATGGCGCCCAACGTGGGGCCTAGCAAACAAGAAGTTGGCGATGTAATTCAGTGGAAGGCAGAGCCCCAAAAATAACAGTAACCCGGACTTATACTTATCGTAAAGTTTTCTTGGATGCACTTTTCTGCACGATTATGAAGCGAGTTATGCCAGTGGAACTGAGTACGCATATCCTTCGTGGGTTCGAATGGTATCGTTCCATTTCCGCAACCAAACAGTTGTTCCCATGCCAGGAAGCTGGGGTAGTTCGACACAGTGGAAGCTGCGTCGCCAACGGTTGGTTGTCCCTAGCCAGTGGGCAAGGGCGGAGAGATATGCGGTATCTCTTCAGAAGCTGGGTAACGAGCGTATGTGGAAATATGTTGAAATATGCAAATATGTAACATTCCAGTTACATAAAAGTCTCGTAAAGGAGTATCCTGGAATCCCAACGATAAGTTGGAAGCAAGAAGATCTGCAAGATGGACAGCCAGGAGCCGTAATAATTTTAAGTCTTTCAGGTACTCGTAGAAAACCAATAAAGGCCCAAGGCCCATGTACGGAAAAAATAACAGGTCCTTTTCTGGACAACCCAACGAAGTTCCATCAATATACCAAGCGACTCCTTGAAGGAAGACGTGTTATCTTCAACCAGAAATACAAAATAAAATTTTAAAGTTGGAGGATATCCAAGAGCGGAGCTCAATCGGACTCCACCAACCAGTGTCTTTGCCTCGGCATTGTCCGGAGCAAATGTACACATTTGTTATTTAGGAAGCCCGTTTTTGCTGAGAAAATCTGTCATCCGGGATCCACCGAAGTGCTCAGTTGTTGTTTGCGAGTAGTTCTCAAGTGTGGTAGCCCGGGTGGCTCACACAATTACCTATAGTTGGTAAAAGTATTTCTGTCCTTGGACTTTGAGGAATCTACAAGCCTGGTATAGTGTATGGAACCTCGTTGGGAACACCAACACTATACAAAAGAATTCGTAATAACATCTACGATGATGACTGCCATAATCCAAAGAAGTGTTCCAGAGTTGCTGGACATTTGCGACGATGCTGTACTTGTGGTGAAGAGCTAGCTGGATGAGGCGAAACATCATCCAAATTCCGATGCCCAAGTACACGCATTTATTGACAGTTACCGCCAAAAAGTATGTACCAAATGGGAAAAACATTTTTTGTTAGAGTATTGGAAAACATTTCTAGAGAAAAGTTTGTGTATGTCCGATAACCTAAAAATCGATTTTGTCACATGTCACGTAACCACTAGTTTGTCAGCAAATTGGAAAAAAAAAATATGAAGAGGCCAAAAGTTGGGAAAGATAGCAAGATATGGAAAAAAGTTATTTGAAAAAGTTGCTTGGAATTCAATTTTATACCTATTCACTTACGAGCAATTGAAAATTTAAAATTGCAATTTTTTATAAATATTTTCTGATTTCTTTACAAATATTTAAGTTTTTTTTCTGAATGGCGCGACTGTTGTTGAACATTTGTATTTTGAAGGTAATGACAGAAGTCTCTCATTTTCTCCGCACCAGATGGCACTAAATTGAAAAAGTTGTTTTTTCCCAGAACCCTCGCTGTTGGTTCGTATCTAACAATTGTATCAGAATTCTAAGACTACTGTGATGATATGTCAATCTAGAAATATTATGATTCCTGATTATAATCAAGTTTTAATGATAATGCTGCATGAGCGTTTCACTTTGCACATAAACTCAAGCCTCTTCAATTTGACGAACTATTTTCAAGTTAATGTGTGAAGTGAAATGCTCATGCACGATTATCATGGCAACTTGATTATAATCAGAGAACCAGGATGTTTCTAGATTGCTATATCACCATAATAGTCTTGGAATTCTGATAAAACTGTTAAATACGAACCAATGTAACAGCGAGGGTTCTGGCAAAAACCATATTTTTCAATTTAGTGCCATTTGGGGCGGAGAAAATGCGAAAGCTTTGTCATCATAATCAAAATACAAATGTCCCACTACAGTCAAGCCATCCAAAAAAAAAAACTTTGATTTTTGAAAAGAAATCGGAAAATATAAAAAATTAAACTCCAATTCCAAGCAACTTTTTCAAATAACTTTTTCAAATAACTAGCACCTGCTAATCTTTGCACGATACCTGCTTGTTTGTAGCTTTTATTCTTTGCACTGAACTATCAAACTGCCCTGTACAAGCCAAGAATCTAAAAAATCGACAGTAATTGTAGAAGCGAACATCTTGCTCTGGAGGGAATCCAAGCTAGTATATCGAGCGAGCTCTGCTGAAATTCACCAACACTCCTCAAGGTAACCTTATTAACATTATTTATTTACTTCTGTGGGACCATTGGATAAATAAAGGACGATATCCGAATCGAGCCCTACGAGAAAAGTTCGTTAAATAATATAAAATAGTAAATTTGAGTTCAACTTGCTTCATTGAAAATCACATAGATAAGTATAAACCGGTGGCATGCATACCGAGAGTAACTGTATTTTTCCATCAGTATTATAATTACTTTTGTCGAATTCAGCTGTATTGTTATTTCTTTGCATTTCTTGTACTCGAACCATTGGATTTAAATTGTTATTGTTTAGTATTTCTCGCATTCCGTCAATTGTCAAATTGTACTGTCAATTTCTATTTTCTTCTATGTTTATGGCATGTTGATTTTTACGGTTGGCCACGGTAGTCAGAATCAGCAGCCAAGGTCTTCTCATTTACTCATCTTCTTCTTCTTTCTCTTACATTAGGGTGAAGCCATTTGTCTTCTTTCCACTATTTAACCTTTCTAACACTTTTTTCCGTTTCGCTTTTTATCAATAAATCATATTTGCTACCTATCTCTCTCTTGTTTGAATGTTTTAGACGATGTAGTAACTTGATTACTTATATTTCGGACGTCCATCATCTTAATGGTTGAAAGAGATAGAAATCTTTGAACCATTAAAATGATGGACGTCCGAAATATAAGTAATCTATCTCTCTCTTGTTATAACTTTATTTTCAACCTATCTACCCACCCTATCTCCACTGTCTAAAAGCTTAGCCGCAGTTTCCACAAACAAGTCAGGGTTCATTTGTTGCTGGAGAAGGCAATAATGCTTGAAGTTGTGAAAATAAATAATGAACCTTACATGTTTCCAACATATAGACTAACTATCGAAATCTCAAAATTCCTATTATATCGATTCTAGGGATAAGGAAATATATTGATAGCAGATTGGTTGAATATTATTTCACAAATAAAAAACTAATGATAATAACTTATATTGGGTCAATATTGGTTTAATAATAGTTATCCATATCGATCAAACAATATATTGTCTACATATTGAATCCAAAATCTAGAATGAACGTTGCAATCCCCATTTTCCTCTCATGTGACTCTGGTGTCACCTTGATTAACTGAAGAAGAACTGTAATTGTAGAAGTTCCGAGTTATTCAACATTTAATAATTGACCAAAGCAAATTCACTTTGAATTTTCTACCCATATTTCCAAATAATGGTACCAATATCGCTGCATTTTTTGAGGCCATTATTGCTTCAAGAATATTTCACAAATACCATTTTTGAAATGATTTATATCGCAAAATGTTCAAATTTTATTTCTCGCCCAATATAACGTTTGAGTTTTTTGCGAATATTTTCGTAATATTGAACCAGCGATATTGTATCGCTGAGTATTTTGAAATCAATAATGCTTGGAGAATATTTCGCCAGTATTATTCAAGTGGTATTGGACCAATATCGCCGAATGTTCACATTTTTTTCTCGCCAATTTTGGACCTCAAATATTTTGCCAATATGTTCACATTGTACCAATATAGGTCTGCCAATTGGGATTGTGGAATTTCTTGATAACCTCCTTGCAGACCTGAACCGAAGATGAATATATGCCCAGAGCTACGCTGATGACGATATTGTCATAATGGTTGATTGGATACTGGGTTCTGTGTGAATCTTATGCAATCAGCCCTTAAAGACGTGGTGTATGGGAAAGAACCTCAAGGTGAAACCAGAGGAAACACGATAGTTTCTGTCATCAGGAAGAGAAATCTAGAGACCAACAGAGCTCTTTGAATCTTTGGTGGAAGTCTACAGATGTCAGGATAGACAAAATACCTGGCGTTTAACCTGAACGAGAAGCTCAACTGAAACAAACATCTGGAAAAAGCAAGAGCAAAGACATCAAGCACTCCTTTAGAAAAACTTGGGGACCCAAACAATCTGTCTGGCTATACACAGTGATAGTGAGGCTCTCGATAATCTATGGAGCCCTGCTAGCTGGCCAGATGTTGCTCAAGTGTTAACCAAAGGAAAACTAGCTAGTTTACAAGAACTAGCCATTCTCAGGGTCTAGTGCTGTTTCTAGCACATCTATGATTAGCCTTCAGATGATATTCAAGCTCTCTTCTCTGCAATTGCAGATTGTAGCGGAGATGAAGATAGAAGCTTCCAAACTAAAGGCCCTGAGCCAATGAAGGGGCAATAACCTAGGCCTCTAGGCCACTCATTAAAATCTATACATCTGAAATGCCGTCATACAAAATGACTCCAACCTACTCTTTTAATGGAATATACACTACCATCATTCAAGGAGGAGAAGTAACCAATGGCCATACCAATGCTGTCAAGAGGTAAAATCTGGTACATGGATGACTAGGAGACAAATAAAAGGAAGGGGGTTGGGATATATGGGGAGAGGCCAGGACGAAACATTCATTAGTCTAAGCCTTGGTAATCAAGCCTCTATAGTACAAAACGAGATAATGGTTTTATTCCGTTTGCACAAGAGATATTTCAATGAGGGGTTCTAGAAACCAACCCATAGTTATTTTCTACGACAATCAGGAGCCAATAAAGGCCATACGATTATGTAGGTTTCCTTCCAAACTACTTTGCGAAACCTACAAAAATCTTAGCGACCGAGGAGCACAGAACAAGGAGAAACTGGTCTGGGTTCCAGGTCAGAGGGGCATTCAGGGGAATGAGAGCACCGATGTTCTAGTAAGAGTGGGGACAACATCAACTCTCATCGTATCGAAACCTGCTTACGGAATTCCGTTCAGAGAAATCGAACAGAATACAAAGAAATGGGTTGAGAACCATCACCAATCCCTCTGGTAGAATGCTATACTCACGGAAAGATTATGATGATGTAGCTAACCGACCGGCTGTGAAGACTCTAGAACTGAGCCAGAACTCTCTTAGAAAGGTGCTAGGGATGGTAATAGGGCACTGGAACCTAGGAATATACAAAGACTCCACACTATGCAGGTTCTGTGATGAGGATTGAACCAAACACTCTTGCTATTTAAATTATATTATTTTTACACTGATACAATGCTAAATACTACTATTCACCAAAATAACCTCCACGAATAGAATATACTGTAACAAGGATATAATGAAAATTCGAGGAGAGTGAAAAGTTCCGAGCGCGAGCCGAAGGCGAGCGTGTGGAACCACGACTTTCATTCTAACCGAGTAGCAGACTATACATAATGTTTAATATATACATAAATATATAAGTGAAAATAGAGTATTTTTCGTATATACCGGGTGGCTACGGAAGTATTGCCTACGGAATATCTCAGTTATTGTATGAAGTAGGTTTGTGAAATTTGGAGCGTCGATATAATGACATAAGAGCTAGAATTTGAGCATATTGACATGTCGAAGTTAACTTCCGGTCTGACCGGAAGTAACATCAACTTTCTTATTTTAAATGGAAACCCTATTTTTTTTCTTTTCTCAGCATTCAATTCCCTTTCTAAAAACATATCACAAGTTGGTATCTAACCAGAAACTAGAGCAGAAAAAAATTATTATTGAAATTCACCGAGTAGGCCGTGGAAGCAAAATGAAAGCCAAAAATTGCTACTACTGTGATATTTTATTTTCATTCGTCGGCGTTATAAAAAGCCGCCAAAAAAAATATTGGAAAAATTGGGAAAAAACAATACTCTGTAGGTCCATAACTTAAATAGGAACATACAACTTTTTCTTGCCTGTACTATTCAGCATAACCATTCCTTTCTAATGATATAATAGAAAGTAATTTTTTGAACTGAGATACCGAAAAATCCAATTTTTATTCTTCAAATAACAAAACAGATTATCGCCATACGCAAAAATAAAATTAAAAATAATGTGGAATGATAAATTATATCCTGTAGGTTCTAGGTTAAATAGGAACTTAAACGTACTTGGTCTGTGCCATCGTCCATAGATATTCTAATATCTACCTATGGACGATGATTGTGCTATTCAGAATAATCATTCCATTGCAATAATCATTCGAACCAAAATATTAACAAGTAGGCTGATTAAGATGTATTTTGGAATGGAACAAAAAAGAAATGAGAGCTATCACGAACGCTGCTATCCATATTATTTTGACGTTCGAAGTAGTGTTTTTGATTCTGCCATTTTAAAAGGGTTTGGAAATCGATAATTAGCTATAAGTAAGGACTCTGCTAGGAAAATTTTGAAAAAACATCGATTGAAATCCTTCAAGTATCAGTTGCATCAACATTTGTATGAAAATGACGGTGAAAGGCGCCTGGAATATTGTAATTGGTTTCTTCGACAAAATGCTGAGAATCACCTGTTTAACTATTATATCTTGTTTACGGACGAGTCAAGATTTACCAACAATGGATTATTTAACAGGAATAGTACAAGGTAGGTACTGTACTTTATTTGGATTATTGTCGATAGTCGAAGTGTAAAGTGCTAAAAGTGTGAACGGTCTTTTGTTCCAGGTACTGGGCGATAGCAAACGAGCACCGGTTTCGACAAGGCGGCTTCCAGGAGAGATTTGGTGTGAATGTTTGGGCAGGAATAGTTGGAACTCATATTGTTGGCCCCATTCTTTTTCAAGGCCAACTAACCGGAGAGAGATATTTTAATTTTTTAACGAATGAAATTTCGGAATTCATTAACAACCTACCAGCGGAAATAACTGAGAGAATGTACTTCCAGCAAGATGGCGCCCCTCCGCATAATTCAAGAATAGCGAGAAATTATCTTCAAAATCGCTTTCAAGAGAGACTTATAACAACCCATGGTCCAGTCAGGTGGCCACCAAGGTCACCTGATCTTACTCCGTGCGACTTTTTTCTATGGGGGCATCTTAAAAATAGGGTGTATTCCACACAGCCTACAACTCTACATGAGCTAGAAGTAAAAATTCGTAGAGCTTTCCAAGATATCACGCCCCAAATGTTGAGAAACGTTTTACATGAAAATATCACCAGAGTCAATAAATGTATTGACGTTGAGGGAATGCATTTCGAACATTTATTTTGAATTTATTTTATCTTTAATCCTATCAATTTGAATTTTTTTTTCGATAAATCTGTTTTTTCGTTATTTGAAGAATAATAATTGGATTTTTTGGTATTTCATTTCAAAAAATTACTTTCTATTATATCATTAGAAAGGAATGGTAATAATTTTTTTCTGATCTAGTTTCTGGTTAGATACCAACTTGTGATATGTCATTAGAAAGGGAATTGAATGCTGAATAAAGCGAAAAGAAAAAAATAGGGTTTCTATTCAAAATAAGAAAGTTGATGTTACTTCCGGTCAGACCGGAAGTTAACTTCGACATGTCAATATGCTCAAATTCTAGCTCCTATGTCATTATATCGACGCTCCAAATTTCACAAACCTACTTCATACAATAACTGAGATATTCCGTAGGCAATACTTCCGTAGCCACCCGGTATATATAGTTATATAAATGTAAATTTTTTAGTGGAAACGAACAAAAGATAATTCATATTAAAATGGATTTTTAGCATCAATGCCTAATTGCATTGATTCAAGAAAATTGTAATCTTGATAGGTCCAACCAAATATTAGTTTGATATGTTGACGGAATCCTCTTGACCACTGGAAAGGAAACCGTTTTGAGACATATTAACACTTTTTTCACTGAAGAATGGGAGTTGAATATTTCAACTTTGATAATTAACACTACTGTGCATACTTCCTTTGTTCAACGGTGTTAGTTGGTTGAGGCAAGAATATTTCAACGTCAGTAACGAACAATATTCTTTTATCAATGTGATCCCATAATACCTGTGAGCGTTGAAACATTTCATTCAAGAGGTTTCAAACAGAGAATAGATTCACAAGAATTGCAACTGGGAACAATTGAGGTATAATGGTTATATATGAGAATAGTTTTGTAATATTTTAATTTCAGAAACTATATACCAACGTATTCGGTGAAGCATTGCAGTGCGATCGAATATGGATACGACAGCGTCATTCGCTATTATATACACACACAAAAATATCTTCAACCTACCTTCACAACTGGTCCATAAATGACATAACAACCAACAAAAAAAAATTATATAAAATAATTTTACCAGGTATTACAAAAGTTATATTGTAACGCGTACCATTTTAAATATTTTCTGTCCACGCGAAATAATAACAATACTTCTAATACGCTTTTCATCAGAAAGGACTAATCCTGGACTAATCAGAACTATTTTTTTTTAACGGAAAGACGCATTAGAAATAAACTATTGAAGAAAAAAATTGCTTTGTTGGTGGTTTGAACCCACAACCTCTCGTCTATTATGCCAAAGCAATAACAACTGAGCCATGTGGTTTCTAGTTAAACATTTTATCAAGGGCAATCTCTTCCACGCAATCTACGAGTCTCAATTCGGGTGAAAGAAAATTAAACATGGTTCACGTTAGCGTTAATTCAAATCCAACTTTTGTTGCTAAATACATATTGTCTGGAGCATTTTGTAAAATTTGCTGAACATTTTCTGCTTTGAAAACCTTCGATTTTTTGGCTAAGTAGGTACGCATCAAAACAACGTTTTAAGAATGCCTTAAGTTTTTTATATCTTGAAATATCTATATCATGTTTTACGTTTATCGTTGCTTTCAGTATTGGTTGTATTTTCGCCATTGTTGAAGATTTCCATATCTCCGATAATTCACCAAAAAAACGCAATCAAAATATTTCCTGAAAAGGAATCCGTTTTCTTTGTTTGTTTTCAATCCATGAACAGTTTGTAATATTTTTCATATTAATTCTTTGATTTTTTTTGGTGGAAAACTTTCCAGTATATTATTTGCACTCTTTGTAATTTCAGGTGGTGTATTTTCACACTGTGATTCTGAATCACTAGATAAATTCATGATACTCTTTATATTTTCGAATCGAAACGTGACAGCAATAAATTTGACACTCAAATTTTGCTACTACGATGACAATCAACTGCGTTGTTATTATTGCTAACCAGTGTGAGAATACTATTCTATCACAAGAGAGATAACGTGAATACATTTATCTACGACTAATATATGATATACGTATTATATATGTGACATTTACAATATAAAGTCATTAATTATTCCCGCACGGGAATAATGAATCATTATTCCTTTGCTGATGAATGAATAATCGTTTTGAAACGAAATGTCTATATAAACAGCCATGACAATTGTCTGACGCAAACTTTCAGTGTTAATAAATAATTGTCAAAAGCCTGTTATTTGTGATTCAATAACGGAGAGTGTAGGACATGTGATGGACCAATAAACTTGTTCTCTAAAAAACTAAAATAAATAAATTAGTCGTAAATAGAGTAGAATATACTACTCGCAATAATGGCTATTATTCTCGCGGAATGTTACTCCCTCGCCGCTAACGCGGTTCGGTTCGTAAAAATTCCTCGAGAATAATAGCTATCATTATTGACTCGTGGTACAATCTACTATTAAATTGCATGGAGGCGGAAGTGTTGCAGCATATTCCTTCAATCTCAAGAGAGAGAATTCCAGCATTCTGTTATCAAGTTTGATTTCAGAATTGGCAAATTCTGTGATGATCGTGGAGAAATATAGTTACCTTCGACGGTACTGTATAGTTTAATGCGGAAGATTGAATTACTTGATTCATTGTTAATTATTTCATTCTGTCATGTTTACGGTAATCCTAAAGTTTCAACGATAAATGAACAGATCTTTTAAAAGTGGCCTATACAAAATATTTTCACCTCTAAAAATTCCCAAAGAGCGCTCAACACTCACACCTCCGAATCTACCGTCAGAACTTGCGAAATGATGGAATAGCATATCGTAAGCAGTCGCGTTTGCATAATGAACCAATCAAAATACGAAATCAAGCCGATATTGGATGTATGCCTAGAGCATTTTAATGAGATGGTAATGTATACGATGGAATATCGATGTTTCAGTTCGAAACTGATCGAAACCTTTAAAAAAATTGATTGCTTGTTAACTGAGATTTATTTACTCCTAGAAAGTTTTCGGCAAAACGTACAGGGTGTTACGCGTATGAATGCTTTTATTTCAACAAATTGAACCCAATAATGAAACGACTGCCTCAGAAAAAGAGGTATAGACTACAAGCCCAGGCCGATTTTGGAGGGGTCATTTGACCCAGCGGTGCGAATGAGTACGAGGGTCAAAAAAAATTTCAACCGAGGGGTGAGATTTTTCGACAAAAGATTCTCACTGAAAAATAATCAAATAGGACCTAATGCCGTACAAAAAGAACGGTACTGAAAGCCAGGAATTTTTTTAAGTTTCCGCAAATTTTTCTTATGAATTCAGGTGATTTAATACTGTACGGCATTTGTATAATTGATTTTTTTTATTTCATAGATTCATTTTTTAGCAACGCCGTACATATTTGCCGGTGCAGGGGTGGGGAGCCCCGCACGCAAATTCATACTCAGACCTGTATGTTTCAAGATCATTGGAAAATGTACGTCATTGGTTCCACATTATTATTCAACAAATAAAATGATTTTCAGAAACTATGCCATCTAAAAATTTTGGTGCATAAAATTAATTAAAAAATAAAATGAAAAATTACTTCTATTAGGGGGGTTGAATCTTATATTGTTCAAAGAAAGATTATAAATGCCTGTAAGGCAACCGGTTTTCAGACTACATATTTTTGTTTTACGTAATAGCAGGTTATAATTGATGAAACTAAATAGAAATATGAATTTAAAAAAAAAACGCTGTGATTTATTAGAAAAGTAATTTTCAGAATATCATTGCTTTTTTAATTTCTCAAGCATCCCTAAACAAAAAGAAATTGATGCCGTATATTTTCAATTTAAGGATTTCTCACAGCTGATAAGATTTTGCATTATGTTTTTACGAAATATTAGCAACTTTAAATATTGTACGGCATTCAGAAAATTTTATAGGCAATATAAAATAATAATTGAGAATTACAATGCCGTTCATTTCAGATGGTACATACAATACCTACTCTGAAACCGTATAACTTGAAAAAAAAACGCGTATAAATAATAATAATTCGTCTTTATTCATCATAAAATAACAAATTTAACAAAGTTCAAGAACAGTTTAGGTGAAAAGCGGAATGTCAGCGTGAGCTGTTTTTAAACTCAACCCTATGTTCCTGAAGGGAAAGAAATCATAAGAAATTATGTAAAAATAACAGTAAAAATAACAGTAAAAATAACAGTAAAAATAACAGTGAAAATAGCATTGCATTAACAGTTTAGTAAATAGCCTAGTTCAAACGTAAACATCAGTATATTTGCCGAGAAGAACTTTCAGTCTTTTTTTGAAGTTATTCAATGAATAGGATCTAAATTCTCTGGGAAGTGAGTTATAAACATTTCGTTGCGTTGTACGAGAAGCTACGAGTTAAAAATGAAGTTTTGTGCTTTGAAATGATGAGCGCTGTTTTGTTACGAGTGGAAAATCTGTTTTGGTCCGAAAACGTTTTTAGCTTTTTGAAAAGATAATCTGGCATTTGGGTAGTTAGAAATTAATGATAATAATAAGCAATCCGGGCAGCCGAAGAAATTGGTCTCGTGTTCGACACTGAACGGGCGAACCAAAACTCTGTCACCAAGTTGGAACCCGTTCAGCAAAAAACTCACGTGAAGGCTACGGAGACTGAGGTCCTACATAAGGATAAGCCAATGCATGGGGTCCTCTTCAAAGTCACCGATGACCTCGGCTTATCCAAAAGTTTGACGTTTACCTTCCTAAGGTCAAGTGAGCTGAAGTAGGAGACCGATGGATTCATAATGGCCTGACAGGATGGTGTCTTCAAGACCCTCGTCTACCGTAGCTGCGTGATGGGTATAGAGATCCCTGACACTAGATGCAGAGCATGTCGTGGGGCGCCTGAGAACATTATGCATTTGCTATCAGCATGTCCAGCATATGCGGTCTCAGCCTATATCCACAGACATAACGCGGCTATACGCGGCTATTATCATCTACGACACTCATACGGTATAGACGAGACCCTCGTGTTGCCTTATACTACGGGGGTGTTGAGTCCCTTGTGGAGAATGAGAGAGGTGCCGAATATATTGGAACTACCGATTCCTCACCCTCAGGCAGATACAAGCTAATAAGCCTGATGTAGTCCTCCTCGACCATCAACGTAAGACGATTTTTGTCATGGAGTTTAGACGATTTTCGTCATGGAGTTTTCGGCTCCGGGCGAAACGAGCATAGTCCGAAAAGAGGAGAAATAACGGACTAAATATTGAGATTTACTCTTTGAACTCCGCAGGCTCCATCCAAACCATTTTGTTAAAATGATTGGTCTGATCATAGGGATCCATGGCCGTCATCCTTGGTTCATTGCGTCTGCTCAGGGCACATGATTCTCGGACCCAGTAATCACTCACCCCACGGACGTGGGGAGTGGTTATCTATATTAATGAACCAGCGCGCCCTCCGGAAGTATCGGGGCTCCGGAGGCAGAGCCTGACTGGAAGATCAACAATAATAATAATACTCAGGGCACATGATTCTCAGACCCAGTTATCACTCGCCCCACTTACATTTCATTGCAAAAGTAGGTCTTATTTATCATTTGTACTAGAATATCGACGTTTGTTGAATTTCTACTATTTTTAGTGCAAATTTGATACCTACTTCACTCTGTATGTATGTCTATAATAACTATCAGTGTGATATGGAAGGAAATTATTAAATTAATCAATTAATAATTGGTAAACGATTGAATAATGAAAATATTCAACTTTACGATCACTTTAATCATAAAACGTGATTATTTTTATTTTTTTCCGCTTAGGTGGCTATGATTCTGAATTTGTATGTTGATTCTGATTCTAAACAACTTTTCTAAATAAACTTTTCTGATAATGTTGAAAATAAGGGTAGTTTATGCCTGATCAAATTTCCTATTTTTTGTTCTCCCCTGTATACCGTTTAGAACTTTAAAATTCTGATAACTTTAGTGCAAGTTTTTTGTAATGCACCAAATTTTATGAAGAATAAATTTTTTTGACAAATTGCTATACTTACTAGTAAAATATATATAAATGCCGTAAAAAAACAAATTACCGTAAAATTACCCTTTTCAGAGGGAAATAAATTTTCCCGGTCAGTCATATGTTCCATGAAACATGTACGGCATATCAAAAAATGACATCGTTTCATAAAATGGTATTCAGATCATTGAGTTTGATGATGTATCAAATGACCCAAACTATACTAGTTAGGGGTAGGGGGTAAGTGCAGGGCTTGTCATCCCTGTTCCGGCAAATATGTACGGCGTTGCTAAAAAATTAATCTATGAAATAAGACAAATTCAATTATACAAATGCCGTACAGTCTTAAATCACCTGAATTCATAAGAAAAATTTGCGGAAAATTTAAAAAGTTCCTGGCTTTCAGTACCGTTCTTTTTGTACGGCATTAGGTCCTATTTGATTATTTTTCAGTGATCTATCATCTTGAGAAATGCCGTACAAGAATCTTTTGTAGAAAAATATCACCCCTCGGTGGAAAGTTTTTTGACCCTCGTACTCATTCGCACCGCTCACAACTGACGGCACAGTGCGGAAAGGAGTTGTTTCGTATGGCACTATCATTCTGAATATATTTCATGCTGGGTCAAATGACCCCTCCAAAAATGGCCTGGGCTTGTAGTCTAGTATTGCACACGTAAACTCGCTCTGGGCCAATCAATAGAGCATTTTTTCCTAACAACAATACTAGTAGAAAACCGACTGTGCCATCACAGGGAAGACAGTCTGTTGTTAAATTCTGTCATGTTTTCGACTCGCAACTGTTATTTATTAATATGTTATAAACATTTAAATAACAAAAAATGTGTTTTTTAAAATTGTTTTGCTTATACAGGGTGTTTCTTAAGTACGTGTAGAAAATTCAGAAGCGTGTTGCTGACATCAAAATAAGAAGAAAAGTTCCCATAAACATATGTCAGCAAGTTATTCGTTTCTGAGATACAGAGTGTCAAAGTTGAATTCTTATTTTTATTTTTTGTGAATAATTTCAAAATAATTTTGATATTTGGGTAAAGTTTGGTATCTGGGAATACTCATTATTTAGTTTCTGTAAAAAATATATTTTTGGTAGAGGTTACTGAGAGTAACTGTTTTCGAATTATTGAGATTTGAAATAATCGATGCAAGTGATTTTTAACGACAAGATTTTTAAATTTTGAATATAAATATAAATATTTTGGAATTTATTTACAAAAAACAAATATAAGAATTAAACTTTGACACTCTGTATCTTCGAAACGAATAACCTACGGACATGTGTTTTTGGGAACTTTTTTTCTTATTTCGACGACAGCAACATGCTCACAAAGTTTCTACACGTACGTAAGAAACACCCTGTATAATGAAAACTAATAGAGCAATCTGGTTGCTCCAATGAAGATAATTGTGGATTACTCCGCCATTTTTCAAAAAATAGGGCTGGCCCTTCTCATGAAAGTATCGAATCATGTGTACTTTATATGTACACAAAACAGGCTCTGACGGATCATTTTTTTTGGCACAATTGCAATTTGAATTTTTTTTAATAATAAATGACAGTTGCGAGTCGAAAACATAACAGAATATATCTACGGACTTGTCTTTCATGTGATGGCGTAATCGGTTTCATACTAGTATTTTTGTTAAAAACTCACTCATATTATGCTATATTGCTTGATGTACTCCGAAAGCGGCACTTTGCATGGTTTCTATTTGTCAAATTGTATAATAATTATAGCATCTTTGAAAATTATTTACGAAGGGTTCGCGATATACGACAGAAACCGCTCTTCCATGTGATCGACAAAATATATATTATGTTGAAATATAAATATTGAATCAATATACAGAGAATTTCGAATAGTTTGCACCAAATAGGAAACATTTTCAATATCCATTTGACAGAAAATTGTATTGTTCAAAAAAATTGGTGCATTGCAAAAAACTCCCATTGGAAGTATCAGAGTCCTAAATTCTTGAACGGTATATAGGGTAGAACAAAAAATAAGAATTTTGATCAAGAGTAAATTACCCTTATTTTCAATAGAATCGAGAATGTTTACTTGAGAAAGTTGTTTGTAATTCAAAACATTATCCGGATTTGAAATCATATAGTCTTCTAAGAAACAAGGTTTTCAGTACTACCTTCCAAGTTAACACTATGAATAAAGTGATCGCAAACTTGCAGACTTGTATTAATAGATCGTTTAGTTTTATTAAATTAATTAATTTATTTCAGTTTCTTCGAGTTAATGGTGATGGAGTTATTATGTACATTCACACAGAGTGAAATATCAAATTTGCCTCAAAAAACCTGTCCAAATAACAACTCTTTTCAACAAACGTCGTAATTTTTCCCAAATAATAAACGTGACCAAATTTTTCATCAAAATGTCATTGAAGTGATGGGAAGGAGATTCCAAAGGTGTATTTGAGTTAGGTACTAGTATACTTTGTGAGAACAAAAACATCAAAATGCGGAGAAAGGTTGTTTGTTGTTCAGGTTGTTGTTCAGGTTGTTGTTCAGGTTAATTTGAATTTGATTGTTTATAACTTTTTGAAGGATCGTTTTCGATATTATCGAAATTAAGGGAACCTCACTCTTGATCAAAATTCCGAGTGTTTGTTCTTCTTTGTGAACCGTTGAGTAGTTCAAAAATATGATACATTCAATGAAAGTTTTTTACAACTCTTTTGAAGAATAACATTTTCTGAAAAATGGATAATAAAAGTGTTTTCCAAGTGGTACAAACTTTTTGAAACTCACTGTATAACTTAATAGTACTTTGAAGGGAGAATATAATCAGAAAGTCGGTATATAACTGAATTTAGTGTTTCTGGGAATTACATTGATACGAATCTGGAAATCGACGGAAGCATAGTGAATTCGTCTAGAAATTCTTAGAAATCTGTGATAAATTTGATGGAAATCTCTAGAAACACAAATTCCTCTAGATCATTACGCGTATATTCTTATTGTATGCCTAGAAGATCTTAATTGTTCGAGAACTAATATTTTCTATTGATATAAAGCAATGCAATTGAGGGATTTTATAGACGTTCAGTTGTTCACAGTTGACGTGGTTGAATTTTTGAAGTGGCAAGTGTTGTCAAGTTAAATTGAATTGACATTGCAATTGTACAATAGCTTATCACTTGTTTAGGACCCAAAAACGCATCAATGTTATAAAATTTTAAAGCAATTTATGAAAAACTACGTTCAAATTGAGTTATAAATGCTTTGGTACGCTAAAAGTACAATCATCTACTTCTGGTTGGACAATGATGATAGTCGCCAAATTATCTTTATCTATTTCTCTCTCTCTCTCTTCAATTATTGTCCATCGGCTTCCATTTGGCGCCATGAGGACATGCCACGCTGCAAGAAATCCGTTCCCATCCGACCTCTAACCGGCGTAGACAGCGCAGCTGTATCGGGGGGACGCAGTTGTCTTGCTCGAAGCAATACTGCATCCCATATTAATTTACACTTTTTAATTTTTAACAAACACTATAATCTTCGGTCGATGCACGTCCTCAGACGGCGGACATTACACACATTAACCTGACTTCCAAGACAAGGCCGCCGTCTGACCTCAACCACTGCCGGAAGTCGAATCCATCTTTATCTATTTTTTCACGAGGTATGCAGGGCAATCATGTTGATTGACTTCATGATTTCACTCGCCTTATGATGAAACCCTCCTTCCGTGCAATATTATAGGACCAATAAGGGACGTATGTCTCGATAAAACGCAGTTCCTTCCTTTTGAGCCCGTAATACCACTTTGTCATGGCAATAACAACGGATAATATAATATTATCATCTTGCTATTAATATGAATGTCAGTCTGGCAGACTTCATGTCTATCAGGCATTATCTGTACCTATTGAAAAATTTAACGACAATACAACTTTTTTTACTTTGTTGGTTCGTGAAATTATCTCAAAAATACTACTCGTGCTCACAATACCATCGATAATTCCGTCAGATATCTTAAACTTGATCAAATTGCTTTGAGGTAACACCACTCGTCCTAAAGGACTCGTGGTGTAACCAATCAATCTGATCTGGCTTACTTCTGACAGAATTGCTATCGATAGTATTGTGAGCACTCGTGGTATCACCCCTGATAATCCAATCCAGCTAATCAAGTAATAAACCTCCCTTCCAAATTCAGTATTTCCGTATCATTTTGTTTGGGATATATGGACACATTTCCTGCGGCCATATTAGTACCTTATGCAAGAGTCCTGTATTTTTTTGCAGAATGTACTTGTGTTTCGCTAATATGAACGACCAATATATTTCGGAACAATAAGCAGGTCGCGAAAACATCAACAAGTTCACTTTCATCTGTGAGCTCAAGTAGGTACATGTCAAGGTGTTTCATTGTTGAATAACTATGTTTGACAAGTTGATTTTATTGAGAATATGGTAAAAACCTACAATAATTATTTTATTTATTATTTTTATCGTAAGTTTTCTCCATTTACAGAGGAGTCATGTTTAGTTCAATTTTCAAATGAGAGTATCACCTCTTCGATATGTTCAACAAGATGAGCAATATTCTTTTCAAATTTCATCATTGAATTAAGATAAAGACCAAGATTTCTACGGTATTTCACAATATTCAGTTTTTTTCCGTTCAAATTCCTTTCATAGTTGTTGGGGTACTTGGATATCTCGTCACTGTTGTTTCCAAATATCATCCATTACGTTTTGAATTCATTCAGTAGCAATTTATAAGTTTCTGAAACTGAAGCAATAACCTTCAGGTCTTCGCTACTAGCAACACTTCTAAGAATACTTCCTGATACCGAAATTAGATAGTTTAACTGAGTATAATCAGCATATTGGTACGACTTAACGTCTTCAAAAAAGTAGCAAAATCTGCTGTATAAATCGAAAACATTAGCGGGCCCAATAATCCCAATATGCTTCCCTGTGGAACATCCTTCGAAGTTCCTTCATAACTAGAAAATTTCTCCAGAATCACCACTCTCTAACGTTTTTCACAGAGGTAATACTGGAAGAAACTAACAGAAGTATCACCCAAACCAAAATATTACAATTTTATCAGTTTCCCCGATTTGAATGCTTTTTATCTCCTCCCGGTTATTCCACATCAAAAATTCAGCTACCATTTTTGAAGGTAATGTAAACACAACTTCAAAATGTAACAAGCTGAGTCTCACAAAAAAAACACCACCGTCGGGAAACCCCTCAATCCGTCTGAAAGGGTAACTTCAAAGGAAGATCCACGAAAACTTATGCTGAAACTCCCAACACACGAACAGAAAATCAAATTACTAGCAAGTACTTACTTTACTAGGGCGAGTTCTGCTGGAGTATCCTGACGAACTCGATGAGGCACTGCCATCGCTCGTCTGCCCTCTCTGAAAAGAAATAGTTTATTGAAATCACGAGTTTATGTAGAGAGTATTGAGGAACATGTTATAATGATCGCGAGGTGATGCGATGACTCGATGATTTGGAAATGATTTGATATGGATCAATGGAAAGATATCTGCCATGAAATGGAAAATGGTTTATTGTCAAAGATTTTAAATCTTGCTAACAAAGCAACTATTTAAGACATTAAAACTAAGTAAAAATTAAAGTCAAATCATATTATAGATAGATAGATATTTATTTGCCAAAAAAGTGCTACAAAGAACACAATATTTTGTCAACAAAACTATAAAGTCAATTAGGTCATAAAAACTTTTCTCAACTAAAACTGATTTATTCTCTCTCTGAAAATATAGAAGGTTACAGCAGATTTGATTTATAACTGCAGTTTATTATAAATTAAGATTGCAGCACAATGAGTTGATTTTTTGTATGTTTTGGATGCGGATTATTTCTGCTCTCCTCGTCTGATACCTATGCACGTCCTGATTGAGCTTCAATTTGTTTTTATGTTTGTGAATGAAGTACGAAATTTCTAAAATATATGTTCCCGTCACAGTTAGTATTCTCTGTTTCATGAAAGTTCCTCCACAAAAGTCTCTGCATTGCAAATTATATATAATTCTTATGATTATTTTCTGTAGTACAAAAATGCTGTCAATTTCGTTGCCCCATATTATTATATCAACTCAAGATTGACTAGACAAGTGATTGATAACACGTTTTCAGCTAGCGTTGATATATTTCTTCCTTCAAGTTTTGAATGGCAAACGTATTTTTAGCAAGATTGGAACCAATTACTCTATGATTTCTGTATGACTTTGGCAGGATATTTTTTTTAATCAATGAGAAAAACACAAAAACTGTTTTGTTTACATTCGTGATCAAATAATTCTTACGACACCACGATTTGTACTGCTCGACTACCATATCTGCTTCAGTCACTAGATCTATTGAATTGTTGACGTGAATAATTATTAAAATACGTATCATAGGCATATGTATATATTTCCGGTGAGTCATTGATGAAGATAAGGAAGAGTAGAGGACCAAGTATTGAACCTTGTCCTACCACGACATTCAATTCCATTTCCTTGTAAGTCTCTGAACCTATGTGCACTGCGATTCACCTATTTTGTAGATATGAAACTATCAATTCTAGCAGTTGAACCCTTATACCTAATTTATTTAATTTTTCTTGAAGGAATTTTGAATCAACAGTATGAAAAGCAGCACTGAAGTCCAAAAATAAACCTGTAACTTTCCCTCGGACTTGTCTAGACATGAATATTTGTTGTGTGAATTCGAGTGCTGCTAATTCAGTACAATAGGTCTAAAGTTTTTAACACTATATTGATCACCTTTTTTATGAAGTGGAATCACTTTTCCCAATTTTAGAGAAGCAGGTAATTGTCCGAGTTCAGAAGAGTAATTGATCAATGACGCAATAGATTAGTATATATAATAGTAATAATAATAATAATACTGGATTTTACTGACAGGTTTGCAAAACAAAATACATTGAATACATAACAAATAAGAACTAAACCTATCAAAAGGCAGAATTCAAGTTCAGATCACGTCATGTGTGAGATAATGCAACCAGAACTTGCTCTTCCATTCAACCCAAAATTAATATAATTTACAGTATTTCAAAAGTTTGATAGGGTTATTATCAAATTCGTTAGAGTTGTTGTTTTTCAATTGTTTCTTCCGTTGGATGTTAACCAGTTTCATCAATTTTATGGTGAAATACTCGCATTTGGATTTCTGCGTTTTCATCTCATAAGCTTTCCTCAAACTTTGTGTATGACCAACTGAGTTGGGATCTGTTATCAGAATGTGATTTGATTTGATCCATGCTACGTTGAAAAATGAAAGGTGCAAAACGTATACCGAACGGTAAACGCCCGTAAATGAAATGGAATTTATGAAAGGCAAAAACCAATATTTTACGAGATTTACGATTTTTATGTTAGTTACTAAAACATTATCAAGAAAAATTTATTTTCATTAAGTGTTTAAGATGCAGATTGTCCCGAGATCTTCTGATGAATCCTGTTGACACTGATCCAACCTAGGAAGGAACATATTGTTCATTTTTCTTTTTACTCATACATATATTTTTTTCTACAGAAAATGAAGTATTGAGCAGTGAAAACCTGCAAGACCTAAAGAAGTCATAAAGTGTATTCCAATAGGTAAGTTCAAGATGATCTTGTTCATGGAATGTTAATTAGTTGATTGAAGATACGTTTCTCCTAAAACATGTTTCATTGGAGCCAATTGACATAATTAAAGATTAATGTAAAAAGTTTTAAGTTTTGCGATTAATAGTATCAGTTTTGAAAATAACACAAAACGCAAAACAGATTTGAAAAATAAAGTTAGAATGTTTCCAACAATATCAGTAAAGGCATTTTATTAGTGTCAACGAATCATAGTTGTTTACACCAAAACTTCGACTTTTCTTCTTTATTAAATTTTCGATTAAATTTTCATTCAATACACCAAGCAATAGAGCATAAAATGAGTGAGTTTTTAACAAAAATACTAGTAGGAAACCGACTATGCCATCACATGAAAAACAGTCCGTAGTTATATTGTGCTATGTTTTCGACTCGCAACAGTCATTTATTAATTAGTTATAAACATTTAAATAACAAAAACATGTTTTTAGAATTGTTTTGATTATAAAATAAAAATTGATGAAGCAATCCGGTTGCTCCAATGAGAAGAATTGTATATAATTGAAATGCGAATAAAATGGGATTTTTCACAACCCCGTCGGATCATTAGTAACGGAGAATAACTGAAAAAAAAAGTAAAATTTTGCAATTTTTTGAAAAATTCATAACTCCGCCATTTTTCAAGAAGCAGGATTGGCCTTCCTCATGAAAGTATTGAATCATGTGTACTTTGAGTGTGCACAAAACAGGCGCTGTCGGATCGTCAGTTTTGGCACAATTGCAATTAATACTTTTTTTTGCACTACCTTGCAGCGTGCCTGAATGCTCTAGTGATAGCCCGATTTCAATTTCTTGAACAGATTATGAGAGTAGAAGTACCTATAGTACTACAAAACGTATATTCTCATTTTGCACTACAATGCATGCAAACATGACTGAAAACGGCAGAGTCCGCGTTAGCTGCCGAGTAGAAGGAGAGTCCGGGAGATAAAGGGTATTCTTCTAATGTACGGGTTACGTGATAATACGCTACCCCCCCATCTCCCGCTCGCTCCCACCACTCGACCGGTTTTATCAGCTCGGCCGTTTTCAGTCATGTTTGCAAGCATTTTTCACCCATTTCTCAGCATTTTAAGCAAAATGAGAATATACATTTTGTGATACTGAACTTCCACTCTCAAAATCTATTTTAGAAATTGAAATCGGACTATCACTAGAGCATCCAGGCACGCTGCGAGATAGTGCAAAATAAAATTCAAATTGCAATTTGCCAAATATAATGATCCGTCAGAGCCTGTTTTGTGCACACACATAGTACACATGATTGAATACTATCGTGAGAAGGGCTAACCCTATTTCTTGAAAAATGTCGGACTTATGAATTTTAAAAAAAATCTTTAAATTTTTCGGTTTTTCCGGTTTTCCTCCGTTACTAATGATCTGACAGGGTCGTAAAGAATGCCGTTTTGGTTATATTCTCTTCATTGGAGCAACCAAATTGCTCTGTTAGTTTTCATTTTATAAGCAAAATAATTTTAAAAAGACGTTTTTTGTTGTTTAAATGTTTATAACTAATTAATAAATGACAGTTGTGAGTCGAACACATAACTGAATATAACTACGGACTGTCTTCCATGTGATGGTATAGTCGATTTTCTACTATTATTTTTGTTAGGAAAAGATGCTCTATTGATTGGCCTACAAGCTGAAAACCCTGAAAAAGAAATGGCAATCAATATTGAATAGCTCACGGAAAATTTATGAAATTCGTCAGTGCAGTGTAAATATTATTGATATTTTTGTGTTCACCAGGACTGACAAATTTTTTTTGAATTGTTTAGATTACGAAATTTAGAGAAAAAGTCCGAAAAATGGTCTTTGAAAAAGGAGGCTCATCCTTATAAGCACCTAGGTTTGAAAAATTATGAATTGCAAATATGGAACCTTACTTTTCGAATAGGAGGTTGAAAATTCTGCAATTCTATTAAGAAAAATGGGTAGACCATAAAAAAGTAGTTATATAATCTCTTCAGAACAACTGTTTCATCGAAGAGAATGGCTATATTGTCGTGCCATGTGAAAGTCATACTTCACTTTCAGGTTTCGGAGATGAAAGTGGAAACTTGATTTTTTTTCATTTATACGACTCAATGTCAAAAAAACTTCAATTCGTGGAAGTAGTAAACAAGAAAAGTATACAATATATAAAGAAACCTGTATGATCATATACAAATGAGAATATACAAAAATGTAATATTATTAATGGTTAAGTCTGAAATGCAATATGTCAATGATTTACAAAAGTTATACCTCTCCTCAAGAAAAGCGACGTTGCCAAAATCGACAATTACCATCCAATTTCAATATTTCCAATGTTCTCAAATGTTCTTGAAATAATTTCAAAATCAAGACTCATGATATATATGGAACCCAACAATTTCATTGACTAATGCCATTTTGGGTTCACGACAAAATGTAGTACAACCCAGGCAGTTTTCAGGATAGTGAGTGACATAGTGGAAGGTCTGGAGAGTGGCAAAAGTGTATCAGTTACATTATGTGATCTCTCCAAGGCCTACGACGGAGTCTCTCACGAAATACTGGTCGAAAATCTGACGTTTTTTTGTAATCAGGGGTTTGCCGCCCGACTTCTTCGGATAATTTTTGAGTAATCGAAAACAATGTGTGAGCATTAATAATTCATCATCTGATTATAGACATGTCATACATGGAGTACCGCAAGGCTCTGTGTTAGATCCTCTCTCATTATTATTTATGCGAATGATTTGTTTCCCAATATGTACCCCAAGACTTACGTTGCTTTCGCGGATGACACAACTTTGGTTGATGCTAGCACGAATATAGAAGATTTGAAGATAAAGTCTTATAACTACTACTCTAGCTAGAAAATGGTTCACTTCCAATAATATGAAACTTAATGACGATAAACAGAATCGCATCATCTCAACCAAAAATAAAATTGCTCAAGGTCATAGTGTGAAGCTGCTTAGATTATTCATCGATGATGAACTAAATTGGTCCTGAAATGTCCAACAACTATGTAGAAAGCTATCAAGCTCTATATTCGTGCTACGCAATTTGAGTAAACAGTAATCCATAGAAACTATGAGATCATGTTATTTCGCTCTGTTTCATTCTCATCTCAGTTACGGTACGTTGATTTAGGGTAACTCTTGTCATGCTAACATTATATTCCGTTTGCAGGATCGTAGCGGGTGCTGGTTTCAGAGTCCATATTGCGAAGAAATTATTAAAACTTCAAATATAATGTCCCTTCCATCATTATATATTTTTGTTTCATTATCAGAAATCAATAAAAATAAAGCCAGCTCAGAGACCAATGCAGATGTCCATAACCATTTTACAAGAAATGTTGATCATTTGAGATAACCTCATCACAGGCTCACAAAATCGACCAAAAATTCTCTAGATCTGAATTTATTCAATTACTTACATAGGAGCATCAAACCATTAAATAATATTAGAAAATTCAAGTCTACAATCAAAAGACATATTCTATGTCATTGTTTTTATACAGTTGAAGAATATTACCACACACCATTTTTTTAATTCGAACAAAAAACCTATCATTAACTCATCATCATCTGATCATCAACAATTTCGAAGTTACCTAAAACACTAATTTGATCAACGGTTTCAAATTTCATATATTTTTTATGTACATGTTTAGTGTAGATACACTTTTTATCTATTTTTTTCTTCTTCTTTGCTAAAATTGACTTGCCGAAAACAATATGTTCTGTAACAATTATAAGGCAGGTAATGAAAAAACTGGATTATTCGACGGTTTTAAATTTTACATATTTTATATATTCTATATTTTATAGATTCTTAAATTTTTCATATATCACCTGTTCTTTCTTTGCCATAATTTGACTTGCTGAAAACAATTTTTTTTGTTGTAACTTCATTAAAGAAATATTCTATTCTATCTGCTACTTTTTCTTTGTAAAAATTACGATGTTATTTAAAAAAAATGGATTGTCCAACGATTTAAAATTTTATGTATTTTTAAATATTTTTAGTATTTTTATATGCTTATGTATTTTTCCACTTTATATTTTGTCAACTGTGAGTTTACATATACAGAGTGTCCAATAAACCTTATACAATATTGAAACTGGTGATAGACCAGGTCATGACTGTTCAGAAAATCGAAATTTCACCTCAGTAAAAATCTCACCGTTTTCGAGAAAATGAGCATTTTTTAAATTTCTGGAAAATCACTATCTCACCTTGGATTTTGAGTGCCATGTCTACAAATTGAGACCAATCCAAATATCTTTGCTGCTGAAGATTACTGATGAGTGATACTTTCAGACCTACAAAACAGTTTTTCATAAAACTATAGAATTTTTCAAGAAATGAGGGTAAAATGCCAGATTTGAGTATCACCAATTTTTTTAACGACAGTTTGACATTATTGTTTGAAAAAAACATAACAAAGTGGAAGTGCATATTCATTACAAAAGAATGCCCATTTTGTTCAGACTCTACCATGGTATAAAACATACGGTAATTATTTTTGGTAATAGTAGAATTTCGATTATATGAGAGTGTGATGTTATTTTGAGCTAAAATCAACTCCATTAGACTTTGTCAGTAATGTCTTTTATTTTTATCCTATCAAGCTTAAATGATTAAATAATTATGAGTAATAACGAATCAACTGCTAAGAAGCATTCAATGAGATGTAAAGTAGTAAATATTAATTCAACGATTTTTTGAATCAACACACACTATAAACCACAATAACGATTATTCAACATCGCACTGAATAATGTTACAAAAATGTTATTTTCCATCCACTCCTAGGCAGAGACGACATCTTTTCAAGAAAAACTTTTTCAAATGCGTTAAAGGTTATATCCTCCCATCAGCGATTCTCTGAGCGGCATTGTGCAATCGGATATCGTTCTGCATGAAGCGCTGCTGCAGCAGTAGCATTACCTCCACATTCACCATAAATGAAGTGCATATGCGCATATTCTCGGGGAGTATAACGTGTGTACGGCATGACAAAGAAATAAATACCACTGAATGAAAAAAGCGGAATAATAAAAAAAAGTCACAAGATGTTCAAACAAAGTGTGACAGCCACCTACTAGGTTTTTTCAATTCTATTTACAGAAGATCCGCTCTATTGCTTCTATTGCTTCTACGGACACAACACAGGAGTTAGAAAAGTTTATAATTTTCGACTAGGATTCACCTCCTAAAAATTTTTGCACTTATTTGGTTACACCCTGTATATCTGTCGGTCTCTGAATCTTCGTTGGAATCTGGATTTTGGACAATTGCTATATTTTTCACAACAATTCGTTTTAATCGGTGCCATGTCGGATAATCGACATTTCATTTCGATAATTTTATTAGGCTTAATTACCTACATGAAAAGTTAGTTTCATTGACATACTATTTAATGCTACCAAGCAGTCTATTCTTTATTATTAATAATTATTTTCACATTTTATTTTGATAAAATCGAAACAAAGTAATTTTTGGGCGTAGGTATAAAAGTTGATGGACGCCTAGAATAAAACCACGCCTAATTCAGTGGAAATCACTTCCTCCAAAAATAATTATAGTTTGTTTAATTCCATGGTAGAGTCTGAACAAAATGAGCAGTCTTTTGAAATGAATGTCCACTACCAATTGGTTATGTTTCTTTCAGACAATAATGTCAAACTTTTTTTTAAAAAATTGATGAAACTCAAATCTGTCATTTTACCCTCATTTCTTGAAATTTTTTTTCACTTTCTGAAAAACTGTATTTATTTGAATTTGTCTCAATTTGTATACTTGGCACTCAAAAATCTAAGGTGAGGTAGCGATTTTCCAAAAATTCTTAAAATGCCCATTATCTCGAAAACGGTGATATTTTTACTGAGGTGAAATTCCGATATTCTGAACAGTCACGACCTGGTCTATCACCAGTTTCAATATTGTACAAGGTTTACCGGACACCCTGTATACTGTGACATACCGAAAACATTATTTGTAACTTCTATTCTATTCTATTCATACCCGTAAAAAGGCCAAAGCCTTCCAGGATTCAGTGACCCTAGCCGCATGGACTTTACGGCGCCCCCTATGATTTAATCTGATCTACTTTCAGCTGACATTTGACTATTTCTGACCGCGCGGTATATGTATAGTCGCGCCGCGCCGTTCAGTCTCACCATCAAAAATCAGCTGAACCAATATTCATTCTCATTCTACAGTCATGCGGAAGTGATAGGCGTTTCGGATAGTTTCTAGTAATACTTCTACACTAGATAAGCTCCGAATAAATTAGGACTCTTTTTTCAATAAAATAACAGTTCTTGCTAATCCGAAGAAAACTTTATCACGGTCTCGTAAGCCGTGGCACCTGTGACTAGCTATATCATGTATTATAATGAGACTATGAAGGAGAAAACTGTTTCCGCACTGCGGAGAGAACTAAATCCGCGAACTCACTAACTCTGCTAATAGACTTTTCGTACTTGATAGTCGAGATTCTAGTTAAATGAAGTATAACGACCATGGAATTATTATTTGAACGAGTTTTCGCAGCTCCTCAACGATTTTACTTGGCAGGAATGATATTCTCAAGATTGTTAGTTCTGAAGCTGCTATTAGGAGTTGGGAACAGTTCTGATTATGTAGATATTTAACAATGATAATGATGATTCCGATAAATATGGTTATAAAAGGGAAACGTGTAGATTCTTGGAATTCATTAACCGAAAAATGAGCGCTTTATTATGAAAAGTTTGATATATCAAGGTGCTTTGGACTAAGTAGATTTTTCCTTAACCATTTTTGAGTTATTTCAACAAATTTTCAGAATATTAATCAACCTAATGTCAAAATTTCAGTCGACCTACTGTTATTTTCTGGTATTTATTCATTTATTATTCATATTCATACAGGCCTATTTGTCCAATAACATGAATATATACATAATAGATATACAGTCGAAATTAAATTACAATGAATGAAAAATTTCAATATCAAATAGAAGTTGTATGGGACATCGATAAAAAATCAACAGTTTTACCTACTATTAAACATTATCTACTCCTCTATACCTGGTAGTAGACGAACTTTAAACTTTAACCCTACAGGCCGGGCGCCCAGAATCTTGACACCAGCCAGGGCGCCTAGTCTCACAGACCCATTGTGAAAAAAAATACTTCTGAGTATTTTAGACTCGAAATAATGATTTGATATCAAATAAGCAGGCTTTATTCACATGAAAAAGTAAAATTTGATTCATAATGGAAAAACAAACTTAAGTAAAATACATAACATCAAAATGAAAATAGGAACGATCAGTACATACCGAAAAATAGAAAATAAATAGAAAGAAGTTAAAAAATATTTGTTTTTGGTAATAGATGACCAGTAATACTATTGAGTCAAGATTTCTATAAGTTTTCCGCACTGTCTGAACATGTGGGACACCAAGCTTGGAGGTGAGTGAGACAGACAATTTTTTTACATTTTTTACAATAATATTTTGTTTTCGAATCCTTCATGCAGAAAAAACATCTTTTTCGTGTTCCGAGTTGAATTTCCTGAGGTACAACCAGAGCTCCAGCAACCTCTTACCTCCTCTCCCTAACCGATGGTGGAATATTCATTTCCAAAGAACGTCTTTCCAAGTGGTCTTTGGTCAACGACAGGGAATAAAGATCTTTCAGAAACAATCTCCTCTGAATATTGTATTTTTTATTATTTTTATTGCCACGGAAGAAATCAATAACTTATCAACTCACCCAAAAAAATCAGTGGAATTGACAAAATAATAACGTCAGTCGGGGCGCTGGGTCTAACAGAATTATCGCTCAATAATTTTTATAATTGAGGTGTAGTTTCACCACTTGCTATACGGGTTCAGGATGAGAAATAATGAAGCTACTGATAACTCCCACTCTCACAAAATTTACGCGCCAATTTGCCTAACGGTTTTCTGCACGAAAAGTCTCACAGACCCGGCGCCCGGCCTGTAGGGTTAAACAATCAGGGATACTCCCAAGGTTGTGCGGACGACATAGTAGTCCTCGTACAGGGAAAGTATGCCCAAATTACCTCCGAGCTAATGCAAAATGCACTGAGTACCGCAGAGGAATGGTGCAAAAGAGAACGATTGAGGGCAAACTCCAGCAAAACCACACTCACTCCCTTCACACGCAAAAGGATTCAGGAGGACTTGAAGTGTTCCAAATTCTTTGGCGTAACACTACAAGTTGCTGATCATGTCAAATATTTAGGGCTGTTCTTGGACAAGAAACTAATCTTGAACAGGCATCTACAACACGTAGTCAACAAAAGCAAAGTATCGTTCATGATGTGCAGAAGAGCTTTTGGAGAAACATGGGGACTGAAACCAAAAGTCATGCACTGGCTTCACACTGCGATCATAAGACCCAGCATCACATATGGCTTTCTTTTTTGGTGGCTCAAGATGAAACAGAGACAGTCGAAAACCAACCTTGGTAAAATACAGAGGCTCACCTGTCTGTGTGTCACAAATGAATAGCACTCCAACCGCTACTATGGAAATTATCCTAAACCTTCCACCTTTAGACATCACAGTCATGGAGGTGGCGAGGATGAGTGCATACAGACTCAAACAAATAGGTAATTGAATAACCCAACCACAAACTGGGCACACCAAAATCATCCAAGAAGTCAACATTACCGAACTGGAAATGATATCAGACTACATGCTACCACAACACTCGTACGAAAAACCATTCAAAACGTAGCTCAAGTGGAACGAATGGAACTCGGGAGTAGAATATCTGGTACATAGATGGTTCAGAAACAGATGAAGGAACAGCAGCAGGAATATACGGGGTGAGGCTAAAAAGGAACGTAATAGTCCCACTTGGCAACAACACCACAATACTCCAAACAGAGACATATTCCATAAGGACATGCATACAGATGAATCTAGACCATGGGTATGAAAGAAAACATATCTACATTCTACATGACAGCCAGAGCACTATAAAGGCTTCTAATTCAATTCAAATAAAGTCAAAGCAATTCTGGGAATGTCTTCAGAGTCCCAATGAACTGTCAAAATGCAACAAGATTAAACTTTTGTGGGTTCCTGGACATAGAGGAATTGAAGGCAATGAAAAAGCAGACCAACTTGCAAATGAAGCATCTGAATCACCATTGACAGGTCCAGAACCAGCATTTGGAATTAGCAAAACCCGATACGGAAACCTAATCAATGAGTAGAAGAAATCAAAACACCAAACATATTGGTACCAAATCGAAGAGCATCAACACAGCACAGCCATGGTGAGGCACCTGTGCCAAACACTGACGGCTGACATAGTCAACCTCATCAGATCTAAGATATGCACGATCACCGGCTTACCAACCGGACACTGCGGCTTTAGGAAACACCTACACACCTTGGGTATAAATAGAAAAAACGGTGGACTATAGACTATGTAGTGATGAGGAGGAAACAGCTTCTCACATCATCTTCGAATGCGAAGCGCTGCTCAACAAGCGTAAAAGAATATTCGGACCTATCAACCTAGAAATAGGCATGAATCCGAAACACAGTGTAAATGGATTACAGAACCTGGTGAAAAACACAGGCCTATACAACTAGGAACCTCTGACGACATAACAATAAAATAGACCCCAGCTGGTCTCAGTGTTAAAAGAAACCTCAAAGGTAAGCCCGGTATCTCGCTCGTCAACCAACCAACCAACCAGCCAATACCTGGTTTAGTATTATATGCTAATTGATATTTGTTGCTGAAGAAATAGTTTTCGCAGTCTGTTGTATGTCATAGCCCAATCTAAATCAATCAATGAATAAGTATAATTGGCCAGTCGAAGCATGTTTGCAAGAGGGGCGCGAGATGTCGTGTACAATAAGGAAGTATTGAGCATTATAGGGAACCTGGTTCGGCGGGCAGACACATTAAAAGGGATAAGAGCTAAGAGATCGGGATAATTGATTTCGTAATTTATTATTTTATACAAGAATGATGGTATATTCAGTTATATCCCATTATCCAAGGAAATAAAACCGAATTGTAATCTGAGCTGGGATGATCTAATAATATTGGAATCTGGCCATTTTTGAAGTACCTGTCGAAGAAACCTGTTTTGGACTTTTTCTAATAGTTTCAGAGTAGTAGAATTCTAGTTTAGGCCTCAAAACGCGATCAATGTTTTTATATGTCTGAAATCACAGCATCGTCTAATAATGAAACCAAGTGTTCGGGTTGCAGACTTTGAAGTATTCCCAATATCTTTAGTAAACGATGGTATATTATTGTACGTTATGCCAAGATTTTTAGTTTCCATGCATCTCCACAGATAATCTCCATCCATTTTACAATCGAAAAGTATTTGTTCTTTAGCATGTGACAATGTCATTACTGATCATTTTTCTACTTCGAGTGGTAATTTAAATTCATTGCCCCATTCGTACAACGAATTAAAATCTTTTAGAAGCGAAACACAGACTCTGTTGGAATTTTCCTAAATATTTTCAAATCATCAGCAAATATCAAACATTTTCAATGAAAAGTGAAGGTCCCAAATTTGATCCTTGTGGTACTCCTGAGTTAGCGTGAAATTTTCCGGAAGAGTTACCATTATACCTAAACACAACATTTCTGTTTCTAGATAATTTTCTAAGAGTTAATGAATAAAAGTCTTGCCGATAATCGAAACTCATGAATTTTTCGTAATAAAATGTCATGATCTACTTTATCAAAGGCTTTACTAAAATCTGTATATATGGTATCCAGTTGCATTTTTCCTTCCATGGCATTAGTAGCAGTATTTGTGAATAAAAATTAATTTGCAAATATCGATTTTTTAGTCATGAATCCGTGTTGCTCGTTTGAAATATTCATTTCAACGTGTTTGAAAAGTCTACTGTAAATAATTTATTCAAATAGTTTTGCTGGTGCACACATAATAGAAATCACCCTGTAGTTTTCAATTTACATTTTATTACCAGATTTGAATATTTAAGTTGAACTACGAATGATCAGATTGAATATGCACAAAAGAGGTTGCTTTATCCATTCATAACAACTTTTGAGGACATAAGGTGGAATTCCATCAACAACGGACGCTTTTTTAAGTTTTAATTTTGTTATAGTTTGATCCAAATCTATTTCACTGATTTCATTTATGGTAAAATTCCGTTAACCGGGCGCTACAAGCTACAAAAAATTTTTTTCTTTGGGACTTACGTAGTTTGACCTGAACAAAAAATTCAAATGAAATTTCTGGCGGTCTCAAGTAATTTCGGAGATACGGGCTTTTTTTTTAATGAAAATTGGCATTTTCTGGTGAACGTTTCTCCTTTGAAAAACACACTCAAATGCCTCCTTATTTTCACCAGCACAATATAGACACCCTAATTCACCAGTTGTACACTTTTTTTTTCATTGAAAACAGTTTTTTATCCACAAATTGTAGCTTTTGCTAGCAAATACAAAATCAACAAATTCATGCTGTTTTTTTTAGTGAATGTCTGTCATTTCAGTTGTCAGGTTGGTAACAATGGAATTGACGGAAGGGCGTAGCTAATTCTGCGACATTGCCAATGTGATTCCAGAAATATTCAATTCACGTATCACATGAAATATTTTAGTGAATGAGTGTGAAAAATTAGTTGATATAACCACATTTTCCCATCAACACTCTGACTGCACATTTGAAACAATACATACTGTTTCTAAATGACTAGCAAAATTCAAAAGAACGAGACAGATCACGGAAAAGTGCGCAAACAAATATGAATATACATGCACACAAAAAAATAAAGAACACTTTTCACATAAAATAACCTACTTTAATGACTATAAATCAACCCGACAGACCTGATCGTATGCAAACCTAACCGAGCTTACCCGACTATACGATACGGATAGGTTGCGTCTTTTCTATCTGTTTGCACATGCTCATATACCAAAAATGAATGTTTGTGATCCGACTCGTTTATTTAGGTTATTATTTGTTCGCAAAAAATACCTGTTACATGCTCTGTCAATTAAAAAATATCTTTTGTGCATTCAAAATATTAATACCAAGTTTTTTTTTCCAATCCAGTTATCTAACAACGAAATGACTTCTTTCATAACAAAGTATCCAGTATCAATGTCTTTTACTGACTCAATAACAACAATGAGTCTTAATAACTTTATAAAAGTACATTGCGACGATGTCAGATTTCCTAAAATTCCGGCATACTGGATACTCATGAATATTTCTTAGTGACGATATTCAGCAAGAAATACGCAAGCAAAGCGAGCACGCGCATTCTTATTACTACTTTTGTAACTTATATATGCGAGATATATGCGAGAAAGACGCGAGCGAAGCGAACGCGCGCATTCTTATCACTACTTTATCGATTTCTGACAACTTTGAGTGGAAATTTTCATCCCTTATTCGTTAGTGAACAAGACCAGAAAAAGGCGAGCGAAGCGAGCGCGCTCTCCCGACATTTCGCAAACTCCGCGCACGCGGATTTGCGAAATGTCGGGCGAGCGCATGCATTCCCATCACTACTTTGTCGATTTCAGTCAACTTTGAGTAGAAATTTTCATCCCTTATTTGTCAGAGAACAAGACCAGAAATACGCGAGCGAAGCGAACGCTCGCCCGCGCGGATTTGCGAAATGTCAGGCGAGCGCGCGCATTCCCATCACTACTTTGTCGATTACTGTCAACTTTGAAGAGAATGCGCGCTCGCTTCGCTCGCGTTTTTCTGGTCTTGTTTACTAACGAATAAGGGATGAAAATTTCTATTCAAAGATATCAGAAATCGATAGAGTAGTGATGGGAATTCGCGCGCTCACCCGACATTTCGCAAATCACAATATGGATCACGATCTCGTGAAGAAGGCCCAGAAGTTATCTACAGAACAACAAAAAAAAGGAATTCAACAAACGAGGCCGAAACTAATTCATTTTGGTGATAATTCCATTCTTCTATTTACATTTTATCAATCATAACAATATTCACAGTAAAACATTGCTTGCATAAAAAACTAAATATGAGCAATACGCTTGGCTTTGGCTTGGTTTCTTGGATATTTTTATTTGTTGTTTTATTTGTTCGTTTATTTAATGAGAAGGAGAAAGAAACTTTCTCTGGCGGGTCCATCCAACTCTCTCTACCACTCATTGATCTTATGGATAAAATAAATGGCAATATTTCCGTAGTCATTAGAGATAACACCATCAAACCTGGTATTGGTGGATTCCTCATGATCATCCCTAACCGATCATAATATACAGGGTATCCCTTTCAAAAATCGACAGTTGATGTCATTTCGGGAAAAACCTGAAGTTAAATTTGTTTTACAAATATGCCAAAAAGTACCGTCTAGTGAGCATATTCAATGTTGTAAATTTCAGTAACATAGCCAGAGAAATGAAGGAGAAAAAGGGGGTGTACCATGAATCAGTGTCACACGGTATAACTTCAGGGCTTTCTACACAAGGGAAGAGTATGCTTTTTAATTTTCGTGATCCATATAACATAAAAAATGAGCCTGTGAAAAAGCATACACTAAAAAAAAGTTTTACATTACTGGAATTTTTTTGCAATATTATTACTATTTTTTTCATTGATGTACATACCATCATTGTATGCGATTGTATATTCTTCATTATTATCACTTCATTAATCACTATTTCAAATAGCATACGTTGAATAATTGTTCAAATTGCATAAATTATTTTGCAACTTTATCAGCGTATGCAACCATGTTATACAATTCCGCAATGTATGCTTTTTGTTTTTTGGGGCCCACTTACAAAATACCTTTCACATAGTTCAATTGCATACATTAAATAATTGTTTCGAGTTATTACAGTAAAATTGCATATTGACTAAACAATTGCAACGCATGTGCACGCCGCGTTTGTATGCTTTTTAAATTTCATAAACACCAAAAGTCAGCCTTAGAAAAAGCGTACGTAAAAAAATCGTTTTGAGATACCACCTTTTTTACATGTTCAGTTGATAATTTCGTGGCCTTCTACACGAGAGAAGAGTATGCTTTTCTATTTTCATGGGTTTTTCAGTTCAAACTTTCGGAAAAACCACTTTGCATACATTGAAAAATCGTTCAGAAATATCAATTTCCGACCGGCCGGTCTAATAGACCACTTTTGCTACCGGAAACACGAATAAGATTTTATTCAAATGATGAAAGAAGTATTTCCAATGTAGGACTCGAATCCCAGCTCACAATTTTCCAGAATAAAATCATTCGAGAAGCATTTGAGTGAATACAATGTTCAAGTCTGTGAAGAAATTAGTCAACACTCGGCTGGCTACGGAAATTATAAATTCCAATGAATTCAAATGAACAGTCATCAAAGCAATGTAACAATAGATTTGCTTTTGGAGATAAATATTCGTCTTTGAAATTTTCCGCGGAAAACTTGCAAAGGGTTTGGTACATTTCGAAAATTACTCAATATTCCGGGAAGGTAGTCGAACGGAAAAAAAGTTTCGTATTTATCGCTTTGTTGCACAAAATACAGCCTTTGAGCTGAGTGAATGAATAAACCGATGGATGGAAAATTGGAATATATGCCGTCAACAGAAAAACACCATTCAGTATTTCATAATCATATTCCCAAATCATCTGCTGGGAAAAATTAGTAAGCGTTGTTTTTTTTTCTATTTTGAATAACGATTTCAGGCTTTCCCAATCACATGATACAATGTCCCAATTTCAAAACTTGACAGTGCTGATTTCTTAGAAATGAAAAAATGTATGAAAAAAGTTGCCCAGTCCATAGAGACATTTGCGTGGGTACAGTATATTGTGCAACAAGTGCAGAAAAGTGCTAATTTCCCACGAGTTTGAAAAAGTAGCGGCACGAGCGCAAGAGAGTACTGCAGTTCACACGAGTGAGAAATTGCATTTCTGCTCGTGTTACACACTATACTCCTTCTACAACTTTTTGCTAAAAGTATTTCTATGCTATAAGACGGAATTAAATGTCAGTGACTCATTGTTAGCTTTATGTACCCAAGTGAAGCAAGGAAGAGGGAGAGGTTTTAATATTTTTTCTTAACTAGTGACTGACGTCTCTAATTATTAATTCCGTCAATATTTTTCATAATAATTAATAAAATATCTTTGAGTTTATTATTACTATTGGTTGATAGTAATAAGTAGAAAACAAATTCCGAAGATATCGCTCAAAAATTAATTCTTGGTATGATTAAAAAAATCTACTGTAAAATTGAAACAATTTTGAATAAAAATCCTGGGAGAGTTATATTTGGAAACATTTCTTGTTATATTCAAATTAGATATAGTCATTGAATGTGCATTATTCGCAAAATTCTCTACAATTTTAAGAGAAGTTGAAGACGAAAATGATGATGATGATGATGGGTGTGATATCTGGTTCATATTTGTCGACACTATATTTGATATTTGTGGGTCAACTGAATGCATTATTTCATTTGAAATAATAATTTTGGAGTACAAAGAGTCATCAACATATCCTTCGGCTACGCTATTTGACCGCCAACCACTGTGGCGTTTCAGTGTTAACAGATCAGCTCCTGCGTTTGCTACCATGGTTGCCGATTTACCTGTTTTGTTGCTATCATCATGTATGGTCTATCTACAGTGTCGGTAGCTGGAAAAGAAACATTGTGGTTGCTTGATAGGTGAGGAGGAGGGAAACATCAATTTGAAAATTTCAAATGGCATGGGAGTCAAGTGATACATCGTTGAGGAGATAATTCAACTCCTTTTTCATACATCTATTTTTTCTATATTCTGTTATGAAAAAAATTATCGAATGCTTTCGAAATATCAAGTATAAGTGCGGTTCTGAATGGTATCCTTATTTCGACAAATTTAAATGGTTTAATTTGGAGCAGTGGGAAGAACATATTTTGAGTGATATTACTGATACCACTTTTTGAGAGGAGATACAATGCAATCGGTGATACCATTCAAAATGGTTCTTATTTCATGTTTGTACGTCAAACCTTTCAAAAGTTAACGTTTCTCATTTACCACAAAGCACCAAATAATATTTTTATGTATAAGCAGTGGTTAGGTTTGAACGTGAGTGGGCCCGTATCAGGCCCTCCACTGCGGCCAATGGCCTATTGTGGCTCACCCTATGGTTATCTTTCTCCCAGTATATCCAATCTCTTGACGAAATTGAGGAATGCATTGGGAGAACAATTTACCAGGTTTTCTGACCTTACTGTCGTATCGCCAAATATTGAGAATCTGGTTCTCGCCGCTGCAGGGAATGTACACAGAATGTGTTTAGCAGTTTCATCATCCTCCATGCATAGCCGGCACTCTGCATCTTGTTTGCAAGTCCGATTTCATGCATGTGATGTTTGAGTTTGCAGTGGCCAGTAAGCAAACCTACTATAACTCTGAGATGCATTCTACTGAGTTCTAGCAGTTTGTCAGAGTCCTGTTTTTTCCTAGTACAAGCAATAAATGCTTTGGAATGGGCTAGGCCCGGTAGACTACGCCAGTACTCAAGTCTTTTATTGTCTGCCAAGCTGTTATGACATTCTTGGCAGTGCTATATATAATAAGCAGTGGACTAGAGGTAAATAAAAGGGGAGAGTTCAGTTTTCTTTCAACACCAGGAAGAAAGAAACTGGTCTTCCACTCAAACCGTTACTAAAACTAAACTTAAAACGTATGGTGGATTTATGCAGCAGCCATAACCAATCATTGATGAATATTCTTCCTTATGACTTAAAACTAATGAGTAATTACTGCTGCATAAATCCACCATAATAATACAACTACTGACTAGTATACAATGAACGAGAAGAAGCGAGAGAAAAACAGGAGAGAAAGAGAGAAAATAAGAAAAGATTGATAAGGGAGTGAGAGCCTTCATATTAGTTCACTTCACGAGGGCAGTAATGAAGTTCACGCAAATATTCAAACATTGACTTTTTTAAGGAGAAACAAGAACTACTGTAGTCGGTTATCTTGAAGGTATTCATGTAACTGGCAATATTTTATAAAAACTTTGTTTGAAAATTTCTTTTCTATGTCGAGGAATGGTGATCGAAAAAGTCGAGTATTTAAATCATGTATATCTTTTCCAAATATATGACTTTATCATGGAGATAGTTGGGTTTCTTAAATTTCAATAGTTTGTAAAAGTTGTAAATGATATATAGTTTACGCCTGTTAGACATATTAATTGTATGTGAAATTCTCTGCCTTCTTTTTATACAAAAAATAAGTCTCAAACAACAGTTCTGAACTCTCTGAATATGCTGACTATCCACACTATCCAAACAAGGCCAGTAACTGATCTCGCACTAGTTGAATTGGGAAAGAACTAACGAATCACACATAATTTTTTTCACATCTTTGCCCTAATAGAGTCTGTGAGGGTAAATCATTTTTAAGCTTTTTTCTTCTCAACATAGTATTGACCTGTTCTTTAAATCTTAAATTTTGATCTAGTATCTATCCCAGATTTTTTGCACTCTCACTGAAAGGCATTGTGTCATTTCCCATCTTCAATTCAAGATTATAACAAACCTCGTTCCTGACATTATCATTACAGAACAAAATAGCTTTAGACTTTTGTGGAATTATTTTGAGTAGTTGCTTATCACATATGACTAATACAGATTGGGCAGGCGATGTTCAACATGGATGCTTTTCCACATAACCGCCCCCCCCATATTTGAGCAGCAATTTTATGAACACATTGGAAACAAAAATAATAATAAAAATATATGATTTGTATATGCTCAAATGGATTTAGTTGGAAAATGGAATAAGAGGTAGACAATTCAAAATTACAGAGGTTCTGTAAAAATCCCATGAAATCGTTAGTTGAATCGGAATCGATTTGAATTTTGATATTAATACAGAAAACAGATTGAGTTTTGAGGAACTGAGACCGAGAATCGATTTGAATCCTTCAACTCGAGAACGGTTGCGCAAGCCAATCAAATTAGAATGGTCTAATTAGTATGTACCGTGAATTTCAAGTCAATCAAATGAAAATAACATTACCCGAAAAAAGTTATGTTGGGTAGACCCCTAAAAATCCGAAAAAATACCAAATCTTCAGATCTATGTGGCATTTGTACTATATACGTAAAATAAAAATGATTTGTATATGCTCAGATCAATTTGAGATTTGCAATATATTTGTAAAATTTCACACTGATTCTGAAACTAGCAGAATTGTATATCAGGGGGTCTATTATGGGGTTTTACCGTAAACGAATTTCACGTTGTATCTCTTTTGCATGAACTCGAGAATAGACCCCTAGATATGAGAAGGGAAATTTGTAGAGGTTATTCAAAATGACTATAAAAATTGAGCCTGTACTGTACTGTAGATTTCAAGTCAATAGAAGAAAAAATATTCGAGGAAATATTCGAAGAAAGCTGATAAAATCGCAAAAAATACAAAATCATCGGATCCACTTGAAATGTGCACTATGTCCGTAAAATTTCACGAAAATATATGATTTATAAATGCTCAGATATGACATTTAGCCAGAAAAAGGAATATTATAATGTCGAAAATTCGGAATTGCAGACGTTCTGTCAATGGCCTGTGACACCTTTAACTGAATTGGAATTGATTTGAAATTTGGTAAGCATATACTAGAAAAATAGAATTTCAAGAATCTGAGACCGAATATCTGAAAAAAAACTTCCTTTCAATCTCATTCGAACGTTTTAATTCAGGAACAGTTAGAGATACAGCAATTCTTCGAATGCCAATATACTCTGGAGGCGACAGCTCTTAGTAATTTCTGCTGAATAGGGGTTTATCAGGTAATGATCTCCTTGACAAGTTTGGCATTCCCATCATTATGATCTCAGTAATTGGCTCGGTGTATTGTGTTGGATCTCCAAAAGAGAAACACTATTTCAGATGGAAATTCGGAAAAACATCTGAAGACCATCTCAGTCGACTGAATTGTACTGTTATATGACTCGATTGATACTCGATTGTTTGAAACAATATCGAAAAGGACCACAGTTTGACTTTTATACATCTTGTAGCATGAAAATTTTCGCTTCTGTATTTTGTTAATTTTTAGAAAGCTTTAGAGCGATGTAGACTCAACCCTGTGTTGACCTATTTTCAATGGGCCTTAACGCAACATACATATATGTTTATAGTTGGTTGTCTAACGTCATTCATAAAAACCTTATCAACATTCCCATTCTAATTTCGATTCAAAAAGCAAAGTTAATGATCTATTCACATTTTACAAGTTGTCACTACAAGTAGAATAATTAATTTCTGGATGCACCGTCAGAATAATTCATAACTTTTCTATTTTCGAGTTGTTCTCACTGAAACTGCATACGATTAAGTCCTACTAGAAAAGTGTGATCTGTTTTACGATTTGCAAGTGTCGATCTAAAAATTATTAAAAGTAAATAAAAATAACTTCAAATGAAAATATATCCTACTCACTTTGGCATCCAATGCTGTCTTCAACCAAACTTTCGTGGGTGCTTCATGTGTATGGCTGAGTTCATAGGGAGTGTCTTCGAATTATTGTCTTCCTTTAATATTTTGGAATTACTGTTAACATAAACCAAATATTTTGCTTGTTCTTGCATTTTTCCGTTTTTTTTCTTTGTCAGCTGTCTGATGATAATTCAACTGTCAGCTGTCAACTGTTTCATTTTGCGAGCTATCAGTGTAGCTAAATAAGCTATTGGGGTGTCTGATCAAAGACAACCAAACACATCATTATTTTTAAGCTGTTCAGATTGGTCGGTTATACATGGAACATGCAAATATTGATATATCTGAATGTTGGTACCCTAACTTCCGAAATGAAAAAAAAAAAAACAAGGTGGATTTCGTTTCCTACACAGCGAGTTTGATGGTACAATTCGTGAAAGCTACATGTGTCTGGCCATACAGGGGTTCCTGGTTTTCTTCGGCTGATGAATCTTGAATTTGTACAGTAATCCTTTGTGGATATTTCGTTCTGCCCATCTCACCCTCAACTACAAACTCCTGGCTTTTGAGAGATGCCTATCTTGGAGTTTCAAGGACAATTTTGCGTTTGAAACCTTTGTACCGTAGAACGGGGTGACTAGGATCACTTTTATAACTTGAAGCGGTGCCTCTCCCAAAGTAATAGAGGAAACATTTTTATGTACATATCAAAACATCAGTCTATACCTGGGCTATCCATTTTTGAGTCCCAGTATTTTTTATGCCGACTTGTTGTCCATATATAAATTTTTTTGTTCTCTCATCCTATTCACCTGCCATTGTGGTGAATAGGATCGGCCATGATTTTATCATGCCTTATCGTATTCACCTTTTTGTGGGGTGTATAGGATTGCAGAAATTTTTTATATGAACTCTACAGATTTTTTTTTCATCAAAAAACAGGGATCAAACGCATTATTGTTTTGTTACAAGTACATGTTAACAGGTATATCTAATATTATCTAACAGCAAAATCTATTTGAATTGTTTATTATATTAACATAAAAGAATTTCAAATCGAAGAAGACCTCTTCCATATCTTTTTGGAGGATTAATTTTTCCAGCAATTCATTGGATACTGAACTCGTAGTCGACTTTCATATCCGGAAAGGTGTAAACATATCCTGATTAGTCTCTTGTAGTTTTTTCGCGTAAGAAGCTTCCTTCGTACCCGTTCTTGTTTATTTCCACAACTTGAGCTATATAATATTTGGTAAAGACCTTGGATGAACTTTATACCTTGTTATTGGAGAAATAAGGTTTATGAGTAACCAGTGACCAATATCAATGTCATTCTTGGTGATAAGCAAGAGACCATCTGAGATTGCTGGTTGGGGTGAATTATTCGAGATGTGAGGGTCAGCAGATGGCAGAAAAATGTCTTCGTTTTCAGCACCATCAGAATGTCCATCAATTTCCTTTTCAAAGTCGGACGTGGGATCCATATCTGAATTTGAATCGTGAGTGCTTTTTCCAGCAGGTACATGGAGTTTTTTCTTTTGTTGTTTAGGTTGATGTTCACCATACCGCATCGACCTCAAAATGAGAAAAAATTCAGTGTTGATGTCATCTTTCCTAACATTCGTAGGATTCTCCATAGGCAGCAATACCATATCAGCAATCAAAGGTATAATGCTGCATTCATCGAATCCGGCCATAATATTTTTAGATGTTGTCTTCAAGCGATTCGAATAGCTTCCTTAATAAACTTGGAAAGACGTTATCAGGAATACCAGATTCCTTTCTTCCAGATCCTTTTTATAGAATTCAACTATTTTTCTCCATGCCACCTTCAATGGCTTGGAAAAGGCAATGTCTAAGGGTTGCGTCAAGTGAGTGGTTGGGTAGAAATATAAAATTAATATCGTCCTCTGATCACTCTTGTATCGATTGTACTGATAGGTGCGACGATAAATTGTCACCAGTTCATATCTTTTTGCCAGGTAACTCCTTCAAGTATGCTAAAGCGATTGAATGTACCCAATCCTTGCAACAATAGCTGTCGAACCATCCCGATTTACTACGAGTATATCTAGTACGGGGTGGCCCTCCAGTAGTCCAAGAGTCATACATGTTCACGGCTTTGTAGACGACATAGCATGGGAGTAAATCTCCACTAACAGAAGCAGCGAACATGATTTAAGTTGACGACCTACTGTGGTTCATAATTTGCTCTGGATATTTGCGTCCCCTTTTTGCAATTACTTTCCGTCCTGGGTCATCGCAAAGGTTGGTTTCCTCGTAGTTTATAATGTTGCTGGCTGGAGTACCTTCTAGTTCTGCAGGAAGGTGTTCGAAATACTCTGTAATTGTCACCCTCATAACACCTGCCCGGGCTCGTTTTATATTTTGGAACATGCTCTCCGACAGCATATCCGAATGTCGTTTCAAAAATCTATATGCGAACTCTTTCCCAGAAAGATTGTCCTTAAAACGGGGCACTTCTTTACCCACTCTATTTAAATATTGTTAGATAACCATTCTTAAATCATAGGTATCTAAGGGGTATCCCCACGCACTGCATATAATTAATTTTTCCGCAATACATTTCTCTTCGGCTTCATTTAACACTTACCTCCTTGTCTTGTACCATTCACATTTTTGAGGTGTATTTGCAGAAAGGTGTAAGCAATGTTGTGTTTTATAGCCGCTCGTCGAATTCTATACCCCTTTTTGTAAAGGTGAACATTCTCAATTGAAAATTGAATCAATACATGACTCCTCTGGAAATGGAAAAACCCTACGATAAAATTGAAGTTACTTTTTTGTAATATCTAACAGAAAACAACTACTTCCCCGGCTAAAGCCACGCTGGACATTGAACTACATCTGATAGATATTGTGAAAGACCCTATACAGGCCGTTTCTTTTATCATGTGGTAACATTGCTATATTCTAAACCGTAACAGATACGAAGACGATTAAATGGGAGAAAAAGTAACTATTGTGGAGAACAGTACAATGGTCAAAGAAAATTTACAGGGAGTCTCGCCCTTCCCGAGTTAACCAGGGAAAACTAAAAATGCTGTTATTTGTTTTTTACGAATAGAATTGTTATTTCTGAAAATATAAAAAAAATTATAAGGAAAGTTTTAATGTATTCTAAATGTACTATAAAAATGTAACAATGAATCTTTGATTAAACGTTTCGTGTCAACACGGCCACCATCAACATTTCTTTTCAAATACGGACCTGTCTGTTTTAGTACAAATATTGATAAAGCGATAAAATCACAATTCAGTGGTACATCACACTTGATATTTTTATAACGTTTCATTTAAAATAACTAACATCATCAGTGACAACAATTTTTAATTACGGTCCTGTCGTTAGGTCGTTTATGGATTCCACAAAAATTAACTCTCCGATATAAAAATTATCAGTGACGCTTTGAATAAATGTATCTATTAAAATTATGTTTACACTATAATAAAAGATATCTGTAGTTTCAGAGACGAACGATAGCAATTTACCTCGGAAATAAACTTACTTAAGAGTAGAAGAAATCAAACAAACAGAAAACAATTCATTTCATATTGAATTTTTGAGTGAAAATAAAACCAATACAGAAAATGAATTCTTCATGATAACCTACATTAAATGCTCGAATTGCCGACCTCTTTGTTGAATGCACATAAGTTGTCTGTCCATACAATTTCTGTGGCAATTTTCTAGCATGATGGGTGTAATGCTATTAAATGCATCTCTTATTTTTTGTTTGAGATGGTCGATATCTGTACTAGTTGTCGAAAAAACTTTATCCTTTATGTATCCCCAGACAAAAAAATCTAAAGGAGTCAGGTCTGGGGATCGAGCTTGCCAGGCAATTGGTCCATTGTTTCCAATCCATTTTCTTGGGAATATTGCATCTAAATGTTCCCTTACTATTGCTGCATTATGGGGAGGGGCACCGTCTTGTTGAAAATATTGTATTTCACGGCGGATGTTCAGTGGCAATTCATCTAAGTAGCCATCAAACTCATTGGATAAAAAATGTAAATACATTCCACCATTCAAATGCTCGTCGTAAAAGAAAGGACCTAGTATGTTTGTTCCCAAAATTCCCAACCAAACATTTTTTTCCGAATCTTTCCTGGAAATTGGTTTCTCTATGTAAATGTTCATTTGTATTATTCCACCTATAATGGATGTTTCTGTTAAACCAACCATTGTTGGTGAATTTTGATTCGTCCGTCCATATTATTTTATTACAAATATTTCCAACTTCCCTATTTCTACGTCTCAACCACATCGCAAATCGTACTCTCCTTCCGTAATCCCTTTCATTGAGGTAATGAACTTTGCGTATCCTGTAGCATTTGTATTTGTTCTTTTTCAAAATATTTCTGGTAGATTTTACAGAAATCCCTAGTTCGTGGGCAATTTCTCGTAAAGAACAATCTTGATTAGAAATATTTTTGTAACTGACCAATCCTAAATTGAAAAAATAAATATTTTCGTCACTTTGTTAATCTTTATGAAGTAATATTTGCTTACCTAAAACATTTATTTGGTTCCGCATACTTCCAGTAACAACACATTTTCTAGTTTTATTTCTATCAAATGCACCACAGTCTCTAACATTTCTTTCTAATCGTCTAAACATTTGAATGTTTGGAATACGACGATTTGGGTATAGCTCACCATACATATTTTTTGCCAAAAGAGGATTTCTATTTGATTTTGCATAAGCAAATAGCATATCAGTCCTTTCGTCATTTGAATACATCTTTGATATGACTGAGTGTATAAACGACTGACAGTTCTTAACACGTATCAACAACTCATTTATTTGTCCTGCCATAGAAACCAAGCAAAGCCTACTTGTTTAAAAATGGTAAATGAAGTGAGATGCTATTTAATTGTACCATATCACACAATAGTCGTATTTTGACCAAAACCTAATAATTTCGTTACTTCCAGGATTGAGAATTATAGAAATATTCAGTATGATAATTGATTCAGAAGAAATCAGCCTTGAAACTAGGATTTCTGTAATACAAAAATGCCCAAGAAGGAAAAATACCAGTGTTCGTTGTGTTGGGGTATCTTCTTATCGAAATTATTGGGTGAAGTCTGAAGTATGCCAATAGTTGAATAGGTTTTGAAGAAATCAAAATAATTTACAAAAGAACTAACGACAGGACCGTAATTAAAAATTGTTGTCACTGAGGATGCTAGTTATTTTAAATGAAACGTTATAAAAATATCAAGTGTGATATACCACTGAATTGTGATTTTATCGCTTTATCAATATTTGTACTAAAATAGACAGGTCCGTATTTGAAAAAGAAATGTTGATGGTGGCCGTGTTGACACGAAACGTTTAATCAAAGATTCATTGTTACATTTTCATAGTACATTTAGAATACATTAAAACTTTCCTTATAAATTTTTTTGTATTTTGAGAAATAACAGTTCTATTCGTAAAAAACAAAAAATAGTATTTTTGGTTTTCCCTGTATAACTCGGGAAGGGCGGGACTCCCTGTAAATTTTCTTTGACCATTGTACTGTTCTCCACAATAGTTACCTTTTCTTCCATTTAATCGTCTTCGTATCTGTTACGGTTTAGAATATAGCAATGTTACCACATGATAAAAGAAACGGCCTGTATAACTTGAAAAAAAAAATCTGAAAGTGAAAATTTGCATTTTCATTCAGATAGTTGATTATTTATTAAATGTCCAGTTTCCATTGGAGATTCTTATCTATGAATGAGATAAGGGAGAATTATATTCAGAAGTATCACTCACAGAAAATCGCTCATTCCATTGATGCGTGAATAATTGCATCTCTTTCGCTAGGCTTCCAATACATTTTGGTCTACAAAAATCTATTTCCTAAGATCATCAGGGAGGTCGGAAGAATTGGAAATCATACTCTTTACAAGCAATTTCACACTGAAATTATGGAATTGTTGGACTATTTCTTGTGCGGTGACACTTTGAAAATATTTTTCTGACATAAAACCTGTCATGGGTATAGCATGTTGATTTTATTGAAAATATAAACAGAATATTCATAAAGTCATTTGTGGAATTTGTAGCCTTTTCAATGATGTTAGGATTATATTTCTTGTAACGTTTTTGTCCTGTTTTGGATTTATATTCTCTAGACATTATGATCTTATTGACCCCAGCCCTTGATCCTATTGACCTCAGCCCTTAGTACTATTGACCCCAACTCTTGATCCTATTCAACTCGATAACCTGAAAATCGTGCAACGAAATAGAAAATATTTTTCAATTTTGTTTTTGCTTACGAATGAACTAAAATAATTTTGTGTGCCTTAGTTACTAACCTGTTGGAGTTAATTAGGCCAACTGCCCTCAATATACGCTTATCTAATTCGTATATACAGACAAAGTTTTGGTGAATGAAAACATATGAAGACATATGGCTGACAGTACTTCTAATTAAGGCCTGGTTTACGTTGCTACCAACCGTTAAATGATAAAATATTGGTAACCTTCATGAGATTTACAGCCGTATGCATAGTCAATTCCAGCGACTCGCCAGAGTTTCGCCGCTCGCTACACAAGAACAATAATGCACAGTCGAGCTCCAAAAAAGTGGTACATCGCCAGCGTTTCGACAAAATGTGACTTATGGCTTAGTTGTCACTTTTTTGGAGCTCGACTGTGCATTATAATCCTTGTATAGCGAACGGCGAAACTCTGGCGAGTCGCTGGCGATTGACTATGCATACGGCTGATAGAGTTAGGCAACCAGTCAAACTCAAATAGAAAACATTCATCACGATATTGAGGTTTTGTAAACTAAACTTTTTGATCCTATTCACCACAGCGAACCTATTCCCTATTCTACGATACCACGATTTCGAAGTAAGTACTCTTTGACATTGACATATTAAAAGTTATTTTTGTGACCATTCTGTTATTGTTCAATGAAATAATTCTGTTAAACAACGAACCCATAGTGCCTACCGACGAAGAGCTGCCATCTGCATTGCTCATTTTTATTTCTAATATTCATCATTACATCAATAGGGGTGTGTTACTTGCTCTTCAGGTTGATCATCTCCCAAGAGATTGAAATTTTTTAAGTTCAGACAAGTCATTCAGATTGGGTAGATATTGGATAAAAGAAGAGTATGATCGTCTAAATTATATCTTGCAAGTGAGAGTATCTACTGAATTATGCAGATGATACGAATAGGATTATGAAAAAAATTACCTTCAAACGCGAGTATACTCCGAAAATATATTTCCACGTGAATGATTTCCCGTTGAAAAACTCTATTCGAATTCAGCATGGATTTATTGAATTGGGGTATAGGACGAGGAAAGAAATCCCTACACAAAAAGGAAATATCGAATCCCTCGTCTGATGATGTTTGCATAGGCAGATTATGAAATCCGGCCAAGGATTTCCGGTTTGAGCTTTTCAGATGAATTATTCAGTGCTGTTTGATCAAAGACATTTTTCTACGTCGATGAAAAATGATATAGGAATATACTAAAATCTTTTCATCAGTGGAAATGGAATGATTAATTCATTCGTGAAAGGAATGATTCAGTCGTGTTCAACGACATTAGAACATATACCGGGTGGCGCTCTTGAGATATTTTGAATGGATGTAGCCGATACTTGATGAATATCCATGTTGACGTTTATGATAAAACTTCAAAGTTGATATTTACAATGTTTCGCCAATACAATGGCTTCAAGCAGAAGTATGTACTTCTGCTTGTTCTGAATATCCTATATAACGGTGAATTCTGAGCAGCATTATTTTTTTTTGTGGGGTATTTTGGATTATTCTGAATGTCTCAGCTGTCTACTTTGAGCATTGAATTCAATCTTAACCCATTAGAAACCACGGATACCATAAGGTATCGCAAAACACATTAAGCATTGTTCCTTCTCTGCTAGCAACCTGTGAATTCGACAGCCACATAGCATTGACATTTCAGTTGTTATAAACCCGCATTGGATTTCGAGTTGCGATTGACAGTTAAATCGATTTCATAGTGTCATAGTGAGGTTATTTTGGAGGAGTTAGATTTCTTTTGTAACAATGGACATTCTATGGTCATAAGTATATTTTTGTCGTATTGGTAATATTTTATGCTGATTTTATATAATGATTTATTCGTAGAGGCCCACTAGATAATTTTATATAATTGTGATAAATATTTATTATCCATAGTTCAAATTATAATGCCCAGAAGTTAGGTGATACCATATGGTATCCGCGGTCCTTTGGTTACAAAATTATATAGCTTAGTAAACTGTTAGAATAAATACTATACAAATTTATCATTATTGGACAGGTTTTTCGCCTTCTCAAGTCTTGGATTGATACAAAATGTGAACCCTCAACACAAGTAACCTCATAAATTTTGACTTATACCAGAGAAAAGATCGTCGTAGTGATGCAGACTTTGATAAATTATAATAATAATAATAATAATCTTTATTCACATAATATCACAAAATAACTTAATTCAAAATGGTAACGTGAACAAAGCAACAAAGCCGATAAGTGCAAGAGCACTTGTTTCAGCATTAAAATGTAAAGTAATATGCGTACAAATAATAACTATTTAAGATACTTATATATAACAAGGGTTAGTAATTTACAATCGACAATAAAGTATAAAATTGTTAGTATTAAAATATTAAAATGTAAAATACAGGATATACCTGTTAATAACAACAATAAAATATTTCAAATAGAAATCAGGTTTGTATAAATTAGTTGGTTAAGATAAGTGGTGATTAAGCCACTCTGTTGTAATGAATTACACATTTTCGACGAGTGGAAAATCAAATAAATAAGTAAAAGGATGAAGATAAGGATGAAGATACGATATTTATTTTAATACAAAACTACATCTACATCCATTCTGTTCTACTGAAACAAATGAATATAAATAAATGTAAGAATGCAAGATTTGTGAAAGGGTATAACCCTCTGAATCATTAAAAGTTTCTCCCATCAATAATATCAGCGATCGTCTGCCTTGTCTGACTAGTCACGAAGGATTTAAGGGCTTTTTTGAACAAACTGAGTGCATTTATATCATGCAGTTCCTCTGGAATAGTATTATATAGTTTGGGTGCTTGATAACTGTAAGATCGTTGGCATATTAGTTTTCGGACTTGAGGAACAATGTGTTGATTTTTTTGTCGTGTGTTATAAATATGGGTGGGCAGTAGAAAATGTTTATTCCGATGATAAGTGATTATGATATTACAATAAAACATTTGACGGATATCCAGAACATTGGCTTCCAAAAATAAGCTGTCAGATGAAAAAAGGGGTGATTTGGATAAAATCACTTTCAGTATTCTTTTTTGTATTATCTCAAGAGAACGAATATGAGTATTGAGGGCTCCTCCCCAGCAAGCTATCCCATAACGGATGTGACTTTCTACGAGGGAGTGGTACAGTACTTTCATGTGGCGGAGTGACACGATTTTTTTTATGAATTTTAATTTGTACAGAATACATCGTAACTTATTACAGATATAGCTTATATGGGCATCCCATCTGAGGTGTGAGTCTATTACCACGCCTAAGTATTTAACTTTTTTTTCCGGGAGAATGTAATGCTGCCCTATTTTCAGGCTATTGAACGGTGCTTTGTTAGTTTTATTGCAGCTGAATGGTAAGTAATAAGTTTTTTCGAGGTTGACAGTTAACAGCCTATATCCTAGCCAGTTCTTTATTACATCAAAATCAGATTCCACAATATTCTTCAGTTCTTGCCAGGAGTCTGCTTTGTAAAATATGGCTGTATCGTCTGCAAATCCTAAGATTTTTCCCTTACTCTCTAGGGAAAACAGGCCGTTAACGTAAATGTTAAATAATAGGGGCCCCAAAACAGTACCTTGGGGTACTCCAGTTTCAAGCGGTAGGGAGTTGCTTAATACATTGCCTACTTTAACACATTGTAATCGTCTACTGAGATAACTTTTGAATAATTTTTGAGGACTGCCTCTAATTCCGATCTCTTCCATGGATTGTAAGAGCAATTCATGGTCAACCGTATCGAAGGCTTTCGATAGGTCAATGAAAACGCATAAATTTGGCTTGTTCTCATTTAGAGCTGAAGCAACTTCATTTGTGAGAGCTAGTATTGCATCTTGAGTTGAGATTTTTTCTCTAAAACCGAACTGTCTATCCGAAATCAAGTTATATTTTGTTAAATATGCTGTTAATCTTTTCTTCAGAATCTTCTCAAAAACCTTTGTTGAATGAGTTATGAGTGATATAGGTCTATAATTGGTAATTTTCTTAGTATCTCCTTTTTTGAATACAGGTACCACAATAGTTTCTTTGAAAACTTTGGGCCAAATTCCTGATTCTAGGCATGAGTTGAATAGATGTGCTAAGGGCTTTTGGATGTATGCGGAGATGGATTTTAGCAATTCAGCGTTGATACCGTCGATTCCAGTAGATTTTTTAAGTTTCAGGTCTCCGATTGCTTCTTTAATTTCGGATTCGTCAGTAGGGAAAAGTACAAACGAGTTTAGGACTGTTGTTTTATGGGGTATATAATTAGGATTTCTAATTATTTTACTAGCCATTTGTTTTCCTATTCTGGTATATGTGGAATTGAATTCATTTGCGATATCCTGTTTATTCGTTATCAGATTTCCTGTTTCGTCTTTTATTGATGTGATTGCTCGCTTGATATTTTTTGGGTTGCTTACATCTTTTATTACTTTCCATAAATTATTTGTATTAGAGGAGTTTGTATCAATTTGTTTTTGGTAATAGTCGTGTTTGGTTTTACGGATCAAGTTAGTTAATCTATTTTGGAATATTTTGAGTTGATTTTTTAATTCTAAGTTTGTAGGATCATTACGAGATCTTTTGTATAATTTATTTTTTGTATCTACTGATTTTACTAATCCAGCTGTTATCCAAGGTGCAATTTTTGTGTTTTTTCTCTTAACTTTTTTTTTAAGTGTACAGGTTTTTAGGGCGTCCTTAAGAATTTTTAGGAAATCATTCATGGCAGATTCGGTATTTTGTTTATTTCGAATTGCATCCCAGGAAGTATTGCTCAATATTCTTTGATATTTTGCATAATCAATCTGTGTAATGAATCCTTCAGTATTTTCTAGTTCTTTTTTTTCATCTTCTAAAATAATTTGAAGTGCAATTGTGAAGTGATCAGTAATGTTAGTATGTATGATTAGGGGTAATATTTTATCAGTGAAGTTTTGTTTTGAGGATTTGAGAAAAATATGGTCGATACATGAACCATTTCCACCTTGAATTCTTGTTGAGTTGTTAATTACCGAAGAGTATCCGAACTCACTGAGGATGTCTAGATATTCATTGCAAAATATATCGTTCTTTTTTATATCTATATTCAAATCTCCAATAAGTATCGAATATGTAGCCGTATTCGAATGATTGAGTTGAAAGTACTCTTGCATATGTCTATTGAATTCGTTAGGGTCTGTGGACGGTGGCCTATAAATTGCAAGTATGTCTATGATTATGTTACCAGCCTTCACTTTTAATTCAATTGCTTTGATTTCATTGATTTTAACTATTTTGTAATCATAATCGTAGATGGATCGGATATATATTACTACACCGTCATTTTGATTCAAACATCCCTCACTATATATCATATCGTAACCTGGAATAGAATATAACTCAGGGTTATGTATAATCCAAGTTTCTGTCAGAGCAATACAGTCGATCCCTGAATCCAGGTTATTCAGAAAAACTTTAAATTCATCAATGTTTTTGTTAAGACTTCGGATGTTATTATGCATTATTTTGAAATTGCTGGCGTGTTTGTTGACATCAAAAATATTTTTGCATTCATTGTAATTTTGCAAAGTGTATGTCTCTATTGTTTCTATGTCAAAATCTCGAATGTACTGGTCCATTTTCAATTATCAATAGAATAGGTAGCTTAAAGAATTTAATTAATGCTATATTGCTATTATAGAGATTATAAGAGTTCAAAATAACCCAAATACGTAAAAAAAGAGAGAAAAAAGAATAAACACAATTACAAGAGACTCGCAAACACAGTCACAATATATAACAATTTTAACTGACCATATACGAAAAGGAGAAGAATACACATTTACGTATTTATTTTATACTCTATTTTGTGATCTAAGGGATGGTTTCCTATTCCTATGCTGGTCTGAGATTGACGAATTTGTATCTCTAGTTTTATTTTTTATTTCTTCTTTTTTTCTCTTCTCTTCAACCGTTACTTTTTCTTGTTCTTCTGTTGTGTTTTTTTTCTTGTCTTCTTTCTTATTTACACTTATTTCTTCTGGTTCAAATAGTTCTCCAGTGAAATCTGGGTTTTGTTTAGAGGGCGTCTGAGGTTCACTCGATGCCCTTTGAAAGTAGCTATCCTCTTTTCTGTCCTCGATTTGTATTAAGTCTTCAACAGAATATATTTCGCCGTTCCTATATAGCTTCTCACCTCTAATGTAGCAGCGATCTTGGGTTGTGTTTCGTATTTCTTTTAAATGTTTCCTTAATGTTTTGTTTCTTTCTTGTTGTAGTTTGGTCAGATCAGGCACTATACTTATTTTTGTACCTTTCAATTTTTTACAGTTCTGTAAAACAGTTATCTTTTGATACGTCGAGAGAAATTCCACCTTTATAGGACTTTTATCACCTCTTCCGATTTTATAAATATTATTGATATCCTTTTCACTGATAGCAGTGCCTAATAAAGTGTTCAGATTGCTGCAGATTCCTCCTACCGAAATTTGATTTTCTTCTACTGGTATGCCAAAGATAACAACGTTGTTCTTTTTTTGATTTCTCTCTAGTATTTCTAATTTTTGTTTGAGTTCCTTATTTTCTTTCTCTAGTTTCCTTATTTTTTCATTCAGGATAGTTTCAATTTTTAATTTTATATTAACCTCACTCGCTTGTATACATTGCTGCAATTCTCTTCTACTAGTCAGAATTTCTTCCCTTAGGGCTTCCATATTTTCCCACAATCTGGCAACTATGTTTACTGGCTTTGTATTGGAATCATTTGGATGGTGATTGAACAGTGTTTTTAACCAATATAACTGTTTGACAATAAGGGAATTCTGTTGATTTTACTTACTTGAACTCTGCGTTCATTATTCGTTTTGTTTCCAGTGCACTTTTTATTTAATTTTAGTTCATTCACTAACTTTTGTTTGATATTAAAATGCACTTTATAAGAGCTGATCTCTACACCGTTGCCACGTTGGGAAATGTTCACACTTTTGCTTCAGGAGCATCATTAATATATTATTGATATGGATAATTTCACTGGGGTCATTTTGATTTTCTATTTAGAGAATCTTGGTTATAGTTAGGGACAACAGAAAACCGAGGTCATGCCCACTAACGAATGAAAAACAATCTCGAAAGAAACCCCGTGAAAATGTCGAATACCTCATTTGAAAGGAATGATGGTATATTTGATGGACCAAGGAGTAGCAAAGTATAGAATTGGAATACGTGAAATAAAAAATGTTATTGGCCACTGTTCAAATGGCTAATTGATGTTGCCGTATAAAATGCTCCTTGATAAAAAAAAATCACAACACATCTAATCTGGAATTTAGACGGGAGATAGTTCAAGTTTATTCAGCTAAGTATGGAGTAATTCCAAAAAGGCCTGGACGTATGAGTATTATCAAAAATATAATACCAGGTATAAGGTTCGATAGAATGGATCATTTTGTTGTATTCTTTCAAATGCGGTCATATCCATTGCATCAAAGGCCAAAAGTATAACTTACCCAAATCGAGTAATTCAAATAGTTATCATGTCGAAAAAAGATGAAATGAGTTTAAAATTTAGGACCATCCTTCCAAAACAAAGGCTGGGTTCGCCGCTGATAGAATATCTAACTAAATTAAAAAATTCTTGTATCAATAATAGACCATTTCCGTTGTTTACCTACCCCTGAATTCCGTTATGCATAATGCTATATTCAAACTGAATTAAATAGTTGTGCCCAGCATCGGTGAATATTTGTAAGACATGTACCTCCAGGGCATTATGTAATAATATACGGAGCTTGTTTATTGTTTGTGATCCTATAACACGTGCTCCTGTTATGCATACGTAATATTCTAGTTGAGTGCATAATTAATTTTGTCCCGAAATTATATCAGGAGCAATGTGCTATTCCAGTGCAGAACGTGGCAAACACGATAAAATGATAATGAAGGAAAAATAGAACTTTGTCATGTTTTTGTCATTTACATTATGTCTAGTTATGCGAACCCCTTTAATCATCTTGACTGTCCATATCGATCATGATTATAACCTTTTTTTATCCAATTACTCCAAAATAACTACTTTCTTTTCTAGTAACCCGACGGTTATAGATTATGATGTTTCTCATTGTCGAGGACACTATTGCAAGTGCTCCATGTAACCAACTAGCTTTTTTTCAATTTTCCACGTTCCCTAGATCGCAGTAGATGACAATGATGCCATTGAAATAATAAATAGTCTCAAATGGATTGCCCAAGAACAAATATTATCAAAACAGTTGGCATGTTTATAGCGAAACTCTTGAGTCAGATAGTTGATTCATCTGTTCAACTTGGTGAATTCACAAAGAACTAAAAATCAGAACTGTTACCCCAGTTTTCAAAACCAACGATACAACTAGTATCGATAACTATCGACCCAATACTGAACCATCAGTATTGAGCAAAGTGATTGGAAAAATTCTATGCAATTCCAGAAAGTGTGCAGGTGATACGATTGGTAAACCGATAGATGCGCGGAACCCTAAAACGTAGATGTATTTGATATTATACCCACTGTCCAGATTCATTTGTATGCATGTCCTTAAGGCATGTGTGTCCACTTGGAATACTGTGTTATTACGAAGTGGAACTATAACTTTCCTTTTTGGCTTCGAACCATCTACACACCAGATAATGTTTCCAGATTCTGATTCTGATTCTACTTCCAACTACCATTCATTCCACTTGAGCTGTGTTTTGAATGGTTTTCCGTATATAAATTGAGGTAGCATATAAACTGATATCATTTCCAGATCGGTAATGTTGACTTCATGGGTGATTTTGGTGTAATCAGATTGTGGTTTGGTTCTCCAATAACCTGTTTCTTTGAGTCTATATGCACTCATTCTCGCTTCTCCAACGACTGTCATAACCAAAGGTGGAAGTTTAATGATGACTTCCATAGCAGCGGTGGAGTGCTATTCATAGCGCTCGTGATACACAGACAAGCAAGCTCCTGTATTTTACCAAAGTTTGCTTTTGACTATCTCTGTTTTATTTTGTGCTTCAACAAAAGTGAGCCATATGCGATTCTGGGTCTTATGATCGCGGTGTATAGCCAGTGCATGACTTTAGTTTCTTATTAAGGAACATTCCTGGGTATTTGGCATGTTCAGCAACTTGTAGTGTTACGCCAAAGAACTTGGATAGCTTCAAGTCTCCCACAATTATTTTGCGTGTAAAGGGAATGAGTGTGGTATTGACCTTCGGTCCTTCTCTTTCGCACCATTCCTCTACGGATCTCAGTTCATTATGTATTGGCTCAGAGGTTATATATTTTTCCTGGACGGAGACTACTATGTAACCTTGGTAGTAGTATCCTTATAAGATTCCAGCAGTTCGTCTACTACCATGTCCCAAGGCGAGACGGATGTGGGGTTCTCCTGGCAATTTTCAGCTGCGCGGAATCTTCAAAATGTTGATCTGAGCCTTGCTCATCTTACTGATGAACTTATTCATTGAAATGTGCATCTAGCAGTGAAAATATTTGTGTGGTGAAGGGGAAAATACTATTTGTTTTCATCGTATTAATTATCGTGACACCGTTTCATTATGAACTCTTTAATACATAAATTAAAAACCATGTGCTGATGACATCCGTTAGATCAAAAGGAGTATGCTTGTTAAATAAAATGGAAATCACCGAACATGGAGATTCAACAAAAACATTTCAGATCGAACCGAAAAATCATGAAAACTCCAGGTACCAAACTTTATCTCCAAATTCCAGGAATTGACAGAGATATCGATAAAGCTCATATATTATACAATCATCCTATAACATTCTATGACCTCTATAATATGATTGATTAGTTGCAATCATGAACTATCCATTTAATTTCAGAGCCACACATCAATAGCATTCGAATCCTGACGGACTGTTACATCAAAGCCACAAACAAACAATCAATTAAATGTTTGAGTATTTTTAACGCAAATCTGTTGAATTGTGATTAATTTCTGAATGTTGATATGAATATAGCCAGTTAGTTCATATTTCATAAAATGCTTTTCATACATATAGAGAATGAGAGAGCCAAAGCAAATTCCATACATTCCTGAAAGTGGCTGTTCTGTCTAAAACCCTTTATCGGCCGATTCTGATCAAACCAAGCGCTATTTCATGGACCATGTAACCATATGGTATCATCACATCTAAAAGCATTTGTTCTTAGTTCCGCGTAGTCATTCGATTCACAGGCAACGAAACCATACGATAACAAACAAGCTTGGTAGGGGGGACAAAGGCACAAATCGATTTTGCGTTACCTTTTATTGCCAGTTAAACTTTTTATGATTTGTGCTAGTAAATTTTTTTGCTAAGGTTGCGTGTACATGTAAATATTGATATTATGAATACGTTGTGAAATTATGCTGATTTTTTTAGGCCATTTTGATGACTTGCCCGATAAGGGATACAAAGAATTATGTAGCCATATGGTAACAAGAACCGATATAGGGTTAAGTTTTGCGTCTCATTTTCCAGGATTATAATTGTCTGATAGATCAAAACAGTGCAATACAAGAACTCTGGCATGTTGCCAAAGAGAATACGAAGAACGCCATACTGCCATTGGAATGCTCTCATGGTACGACTAGACTAGAAAAGTTATGCTTCAAAAAGTCAGTTTTGTTTGTTGTTTCACTAGTCTGATTAGTTTCCAGACAGCTTCCTATAACCTCTTTCTCTTCTGACTCGATGCATTAGGGCAGAATGTAAACTCACAAAAGGTATGCTAACTTTAGTCTAGATGCTCTCTGCGTGTTCCCGTAGTCACTGGGGTGGGGAGTTGAACTTTGTTGTAAATGCCAACAGTTCAAATTTCACACCTAATCACCAAATCAACCAGGTAGACATAAAAATATTCATTGGAGACATAAATATAAATATATTGAATACGACTGATACACTAGTTGATAATTACATATGCATGATGGCTGAAATTGGATTTTTTTCATTCATAAATAAACCAACATGAGAAACGACCAACTCTACAAGCTTGATCGACCACGATTACGTGAATATTTAAAAAAAATCAAACATTTTAATCAATCCTTTTATATTTAAATGTAATATAACTCATCACTTTATGTTACTTTTATCGGTGAAACTTGATGAAAAATTTAAAACAACTGATTTATGCACGAACAAATCATACACAGTCACTGATTATAATAACCTCATGAAAGCACTCAAGAAAGAAACTTGGGAGTCAATTATGCAATCCAGAGACCCAGAATCTTCATAAAATACCTTTATTGATTCACTAGAAATGTTATCAGTGGAAAAACAAAATGAATATAAACTTTATAACTTCCTGACAAAACTTATTCAAGAAACAAAATATAAATTCTATACAAATAAAACGTTATAGGCTAAAAATGATTTAAAAAAAGTTTGGCAGAATTTGAATGAAATAACGAATAGTACAGGAAAGAAATCTACCAATAATTATTATATTGAAGATTAGAACAAACATAAAATTTTGTTGGATAAAGAAAAGGCGAACTTTTTCAATAATTTTTTCGTTCAAATTGCAGGTGGAGATATGGCAAGTAAAATAGAAAAGCCCACATCCCCCGTTATAGAAAGCCGCAACAATATCACTAACTCAATATTCCTACACCCAGTAACGAGAAACGAGTTCGAGAAACAAGTTGATCGATATATTTTTTTTTTGTGGGTGTTGGCATCAGACTTTTTTAATGATAGTTAATTAGGTAATAGCTAATAGCTATTAGATAATAAAAGATTTAAATTGAGATTTGTTCTTTGATAAAAAATTCCACAATTGTTCTATAAATCTCTTCCTTGAATGTGCTCAGCAGAATAATGATATTTGTTGGCAGTTGGACACCTTGGGTGATTAATTTATTCAAAAATTCCAGCCGGTGTGTGTTATGGAGATTACAGGTGAAGATCAAATGATTGATATCTGCTTTTGATGAGTTGATCGATATCATTTCTGGTTTAAAAAAATAATACTTCTGGTACTGACAAGATCTCTGTGTTTCTTATCAGACACGTACCTCATAGAACCCATGTGTCACATTTTGAATTTGATATTTACTGTTGGAAAAATACCAAAATGTTTCAAAGACTCATTCACAACACCGATTTTTGAATCAGGCGATGAAAAATTTCAACCCATAACTCAGATTAACAATTTCTCAAAAATATTTTAAAAAATTCTCAAAAATAGAGTTATGCAATTCTGCAATAATAACAATACTTTTTCAGAATCACAATATGGTTTTCTGGAAAACAGATCCACCGGAAACGCAGTTTTTGAGATAGTTAACCAAATCAACAGCTGTTTCCAAAAACAAGAAGAATGTATAACGGATTCAAAAATAAATAGTCTAATCTGCGCAAGGGGTTATTTCAACGCCCCCTAGCAGCGTAGTTGCGTAAACGAAATGTTGCAATGAGAAGTTGGTACATTTTCACATTCAACATTTGGGTAGCAACAGTACTAATCATCGTCCGTCAAAGTAACAAGTGTTTTTTGTGCAGATTTTGACACTGCTCCAAACGTATCACATACCGCACATTTACTTCAAAAGTGCCACAACTCGAAAAAGTCCGTTTTTCAGAAATCGCAGAAAACCGTTGTCTCTAACTGATAATGTTAGTACAGAACTAACTTTTTTATAAATGAACTCGTACTTTCAGAGTTTTAAATGGGTTTTTATTATTTGAAAATTACATTCAAAAACTTCTTGTTATGTATATATTTTTTGTGTATATAAAACCTTGGAAACGAACTAAAAAGTTAACTACGTAATATCTTACAGGAGGATAAAAAGTAATGGTACAAAAGCTTCGACAACAAATAATGATTTCACAGATTTTAGAGTATTGAAGATAACTTAAAATTATTAAAATTTTTCCTCGAAGCTAAATCAATACACTATTGAGGCATGAGTGGAGTGTGTTTATCGGACATTTTCATTAAATTAATTCAAAATCTCAGTTTTTTGACTTGGGTCACTTTTGAAGTACATGTGCGATATTTTGAGCAGACGAAATGGGTAGGCAAATAGAGACGGATTTTCTGTTGTGGCAATTTTTAGAAGTTTAAAAAAAAGGAATATTTCTGATCTCATTCGTGAGTTAAGAAATGATCCCTAAAAAGGAGAAGCATCAAAATAGTACTTGGCCCCACGAATGTTGCGAAAGAAACTGACGACTCCTTCAGCACAACTGTCTGATTTCAAAGGAAATTTGGAGCTTGCAACGTTGAGCAATGTTGCGCAACAAATATTTGCAGCCGGTGCGTTTCCACACTAAAGGTACTCGCACACTCACATTTTTGTGGTGCAAGTTCTTCTGGCGCCATTCCACAATTGCTCTATCTGTTCACGAAGTTGCAAAATTGCTCTTGAAATTGTGACACAAATGAACTGCGCAACTTAAAAATTGCAAAGACATTTTCAATACTTGCAGGTCTACTCACACGTTGCCCACTTTTCATTGCCATAATATAAGAAATAGCAATTGAAAAGTCGCTCTCTATACTGTGAATAATTTCTCAATGTCTACAAGTTTAATTTTGGTGTGGTCTATTTTATTTTGATAATGTATTCTGATGATCAAACAGAAGCTGCAGCAATGTTACATACTGCTTTCTCTCTTTTGAAGCGATCTTTGAAGTCTTTCACATAACATATTAGTTAAGTACCAATTGTTATGAAAATTGTTTTGAAAATAAAATACGAACAAAACACAGTAAAAAAACTTGCCTGTAAAATTTCAATCCTTTTGTAAGGAGCAAAAGTGCTTTCCGACGTAGTGGTATCCTATTTCTGAGGAAAAAAGGTATCGGTCAGTCTTCTGACATGACTATCCGCTTTTTCTTTGATATATGCATGAAAACAAATTAGCGATATGCCTGACATGAACAAAATAAGTTTGGATATGTTCATTATATTGATGAACAACCCTGTATAAAAAAAATTGATATATTTTGAAAAATCTGACATTTTTGGAAAGGGAGCAGAAGAAAATCTGTGAATTTTTTGGAAAGGACAACAAATGAAAGATGATTGTTATAACCTTTGTAAGTAATTTAAGGACATTGTTTAAATAATTTTTGATAATAATACGTGGTGAAAAGGTAAAATAACAGTGATGAACAATGACGGGGCGTGTTGCAGTGGTTAGACCGTCCGACTTTGGGTCGATAGGTCCGGAGTTCGAGCCCCAGTTTCGGCTAGGATTTTTTAATTTAATTTGACCGATTTAATTATTCCGTGGCTGGACTGGGGTGAGTCCTGCACGATTCACTGTTGCGTTCCAATTAACAGTGCTGCTCCTAAGGTGGCGTATGGAGTTAGTAACAAGGCCTATCCAGAACACGTACAGACCATAGCAGTCGATGCCAAGACACCAAAGAAAAAAAAACAGTGATGAACAAATTTATAATCTCGTGATCGGTTACTATGGGAATATTGAGAAAAAAGAGCGAGAAAAATAACAACTCATGACGAGGTTGGAAGAAAGAAAATCATTGAAAGTTTGTTGCAAGAAAAGTTAAGTAAAAGCCGAGAAAAAAATATAAGAATTTCCTACCTTGAATAGCATTTTGGAAGAGCCTGATTAGTGATTAGCAGAACCACCAGGAACATTTCTATTTTACCAGGTATTTCTGTTTGAAATTTGTTTCTGAAGTATTCCACTGCATGTCAGTTCATTTATAACGATCTACGGCAGTTTTATTTGAAGAATTATCACTAGTTTCTGAAGTTTCTCAAGAGAACTTTGTTTTATCAGAAGAGTGAACTTTCTGGGTACTTTTAGTAAAAATATAACCTTATTCGGAAATACAGTTTTCTGGGTCGATTAGAACGATTTTGTGCGTGTTTTTCGAACTGTTTTGTTTCATGGTTGTGCTTCTGAACAATAGAGGGCAGCACACATTTCAATTTTGAATTTTTTTGTTTGAATTTTTATGAATTTGTACCATTATTTAGTCATAAAACTTTAGCAAACAGAGTATGGTATTTCCCAGGTTTTGTTAAATATAATTTTCTTGTTCTTTCCAAAACGATTTATTGACAATATAATAAATTAACAAAATTTTTTTTTTGAACACATATTTTATTCAAAGCAGTAAAAGAAAAAGGTGAGTTTCTTATGTTTTCTGAACCGGCACCACTGAGACCAGAGGTCATGCAGATTTCATCCGACGAGCTGGAAATGAAAGGTTTGTAATTTTATAGAAAATATTGGAGTATTTATTGGTATCAAAATTTCACTTTATTTTACTTGAACAACCCTGAGATTTGTTCATATAGTTTTCAATAGATTTTCCAAATTTAAATACTATAATTTTTCTACGACATCCAAAGTTGACCATTTCAAATAAAAACATAACTTTTTCAGATATTTTCAACTTTTCATATCAATTTGGGCAAGGGAAATTTATATAAATTTTCTTTCACAAAAATCTTCATTCAAAATGTTTCATTTCATTATACTATTTACTTATCTGTTCATACTTGCTTGCCAGTTAAGGTACTCGTACACTTGCACATTTTTGTGGAGCAAGTTCTTCCGGCGCCATTCAATAATTGGTCGATCTGTTCACACAGTAGCAAAATTGCTCTCAAAATTGCGACATTAATGAACTGCGCAACTTAAAAATGGAAAAGACTCACACGTTACACATTTTTGATTGCCATTAAATAAGAACTAGCCATTAAAAAGTTGCTCTCTATACTGTGAATAATTTTTCGATGAACAAACAGAAGCTGCAGCAATGTTACATACTGTCTTCTCTCTTTTGAAGCGATCTTTAAAGTCAGTCAATTTCATATTCCATATAAGCACTGATTATCCTCTATTGAACTTATTAAATGTAAAGTATCCTTGGATTTCTATTGATTTTCTTGTGATCAATATGTATTAATATTACTAGAGTTTACTCGTATAACGTTTTCTGATGATTCAAAAACATTTTATTATTTTAATAACCTCAAAACCAAAACATCAAAATATCAAAAGTTGCAATAGAAATAATATTACGACACATTATTTAACCAACTTGTCGGTCCATTTGTAGGTTGCGCAATATTATTCCTTTTGGCCGTTCACACACTGCAATTTCTCAAGTAGGTTGAAAAACTGCAATCAAATTTTGACTGTTGCGCAATTTTTAAAGTTGTAATGTTAGTCTCACCTTGCAATGTGAGAATGGCGCCATTTTTCAGATTGCGTAATACAAAAAGTGAACAAGTGTGCGGGTACCTTTAGTCATGATAAGAAATGTAAATACTACATCATGTTATATACTATGGGGTCAAATAAAATTCGTTTGGTTAACAAATGGGGTATCACAGCATAGAAAAAAAAAATTAATCAAATTAAAGATAGCCATGACCAAATTTTGATTGGGAAGGCATTTTAGGCGTATTCATCTATTTTTGAAACTTCATGAAAAATATCTTTCATCCAGTAAACAGATGGGTGAAGGTCGACTTCTCTTCGGCTCTTAGATTATTACATTTAGGGAGGTGGCGAGCATATCGGTAAATTAGCACAAGTTTCACATCGAGGTGAATTGCAATTTAGTTACTAAGAATTGATTTGATCCAGTCAATTAAGCTCCTATGTCGCTGCGTTTTCGCGTTCCAGCGGGTTGAAGTTGCTTTAAAAAGGGAGGGGTTCATGGTCACAATCATCTTGGAAAGGACGAAAATCGAAGAGGCGCACATTCACGGCTCTGCATCATCACGGGACGGAGTTGTAAAAAAAAAAAAAAAAACTCTTTCAAGTCATTTGCACACGGTTCTCATTGCGTCCATTCGATTCATTATGGCTCCCTGTATACGAAAAAACATTTGACAGAAACTTCGCTTACTGATTTTTAGCTGTACAATTGTTTGAATTTCATGTATTCAAGGGGTACCGGGTATTGCATTGGATTATTATGATTATTTTTAGTTTTACTATCATTATTTTGTTGATATTATAAGCTGAACTCACGGTAACGATTCAACTTCTGGAGCTGAAATCTATGAAATAATATTTTTTTTAATGCCAACCAGATACGAAATGCCTCTGGAACTTTCATTAGAGAGTAATTTTTTTCTTCGAAAGTAAAAAAGCTATAATATTCGAGAAGCGTCGTCAACGCTGGCATCCGAAAACCTTGCCGAGTGGTATTCGGTAAGAGAATTTCACAGAGAAATATTATTGAAAAAATACTAGGTTTTGAAATTCAAATAGTTTTTGTATGTTAATTCAAAAGCAATATAACGTAAAATAATGATCATTCATGAATAACTAAATGCCTGAGGGAAAAAAAATTAAAAATAAACGTTCCAGCAGTGGGATTCGAACTCACTACTTAAATGTCATTTCAACTCATGGGCCGTGGTGGTCGGCTGGTAGTGCGTTCGCCTCGCATGCGTGGGGTCGTGGGTTCGATCCACCGATTCACCGGTCTCGTGCATGGCATCACACGATAGAAGGTATGGGCTGCGTATTTCCTAGCTCACACAAGTATCTCAAAGACTTCTGAGGGTTGCGCTTAGGGGTGCAATCGGTTGACGGAATTAACAATTTTAACATTTTTTTTTAACAACTATGAAAGTCAAAAATTTCCCAGTGTAATTTCATGCTCCTTTTCCCAAGGAGACCAAAATTCCAGGAAATTTTTTTAGTTGCTACGGTAATGATCATTACATCTTTATTGAAATAGGAAACCTAATATACATAACTATAAGTAAAAAATGTAATAAAATGACACAAGTACAATTAAATATATATCTCACGTTAAACATTTAAAAAAAAATAAAAAAATAACCATTTAGACAGACAACGAAGTGTATACAAAAAAAGCAAAATCACAAGTTAAAAACTTCAGTCACTAGTAGATAGACCAATTAGGTATAGGTATATAATATACACAACTACAGGTTAAAAATAACATGACACAAGCACAATGGAATAAATATCAAGCGCTAAAAATTAAGAAAGGACCCATCTAGATAGACAACAAAGTATACACAAAAAAAATGGTAAAATCAGACGTTGAAAAATTAAAATTCGCATGTAGATAGACTAATTAGGTATTTAAGATTACATTATTATTATATAATTAAACAAAACGGAGTATAACAGTACCTATTACTTTTTTTATTATACATTTTTAAATAAATTCTTTCAGTGCTGCTTTAAAATCTTCCAAATTGGATTTTTTCTTCAATATTTCTGGTAATTCGTTGAATTTGTTGAAACCTCTAAAAAATATAGAGTTCATGGTACTCCTAAATGCCGTTCGATTTATATGTATATTATTTGAATTTTTAGTGTTGTGAGAATGAATGTTTTTATTCAAGTTGACATACTGGTTAAAGTTTTCTGGTGCCATACCATTTACAATTTTAAATACCAGAATCATTGTGGAATAGTAGAGTCTACTTTCAACTGACAACCAATTTAAACAATTTAGCATATTTTTTATGGGAGTAAGACGATTTGTTTTCAATATTACCCTCATCCCTCGATTTTGTAATTTTTGTAACATATTTAGTTTATTGAGGTTAAATAAAGATAATATAGACGCACAATAATCAAAGTGTGGTTGAATGATAGCATTGTAAACTGTAACTTTACACTGTATTGACAAATGTTGTGCTATTCTACTGAAAAAATATAGTTTTTTTGATATTTTTTTATGAATATATTCAAAGTGACTATCAAAATTTAAAAAATTATCCAGTTGGAAACCAAGGTATTTGACCGTTGACACAAATTCAATTTTTTTTCGTTATTGATATGTAGGTTTATACCGTTGATATCGAGAGAATTGTATTTATATTTTGTAGTGAAGATCATTGCTTTCGTTTTTGTTACATTTAACTTCAATTTGTTGGTGCATAAATACATACAGGCCTTTAATTAGTCGATAATGTTGGGTGAGGAATTTTCAATAATATTCAGTAGAAGTAGAATTTTGTACTCGTAACTTGGCGCGAGCGTCGGGCTTGAAAAAAATTCAAATGGTCTGCCTTTGGAATATCACAGGCCTGGATATCTGCCTAATCAATTTTCTTGTTTTTTATAAGAAATCCAAACATCAGTTCAAAAGGCAGATATGAGCGCATAATATAGCATACCATTTTTACATTTTTGAAGCGCTGTCCATATACAGCGCTGAATATTTTTCCATGGTCGTTCTCATTATTCCTAATGGAACAATTCAGGTCTGCCAGTTCTTTAAATCATGAAAATAACTTTAAAAAATAAATACTACAACAGTCAGAGCCCTGGATATCTGCCACTTCTATTTCTTGTGTTTACAGGATGATTGTGACCATCAGCCCCAGAGGCAGACATGTGTACATGATATAGCACACCTTTATGGGCCGTGGTAGTCGTCTGGTAGTGCGTTCGCCTCGCATGCGTGGGGTCGTGGGTTCGATCCAATGATTCACCGGTCTCGTGCATGGCATCACACGTTAATAGGTAAGGGCTGCGTCTTCCCTAGCTCACACAAGTCTCTCGAAGACTTCCGAGGGTTGCGCGTAGAGGTGCAATCGGTTAAAGGAAATAACAATTTTAACAACAACAATAACAAAAAAAAATTTAATTATACCATTTTTGAAACGCTGTCAATTGACAACGCAGCGCCACCATGGTGGCAAACAAGGTCCTTGAAGTTTCTAAAGGTATAATTATCCCTATTAATAACGTCTGCCACGTGTGCCGATTATATCGAAATTTTGCTCGCCACCTCCCTAACTATTATGTTCATCTAAAAATTCAATTCCTCTTTTCCAATAATAACCCACACACATTATTGTACATATCCACTTCTTTCAACTACATTCTCTGAAGGCTTAAATCTCAGATTTTATATCAATAATCGTTGTGAATTTCATCGCTTCGGAAAACACTCTCGAATTCATAATAATGTAATTACACCCTCAACGAAATACGTTTCTACAAATTACAGTTTCACATGAAGGAACTCCCTCTCATTTTTATGCTTCAGGGCAAGAAAAATTTAAAGTAATTTCCTTTTCGAGTTTTCCATCAAACATCAAAGAGTGCTTGGACGACTATAATCGATAGAAGTTATTTAGGAAATAATTCCTTTGGAAATTCCTAAGCTGAGACGCTTTTATACGCCGTTGCTTTGATAATGTAATGGACTGGTGGCTGTTCACAGGATTCAATATGCAAAATATGATCTTTGTTCCGTTTTCTGCAGCAGAATAATTGATGTACTGATGTAAACTGTAACACAAATGATGCTTGTTTGCAGTTTTTGGGGATGTATGAGGATACAACAGTTGGGGCGGTAATTTGTCCAAAGCTTTTGACTGCGACAATCGTAGAGTACTACTCCGAAAACTATGTTATGGATTCAAATGTGCAGGCTACAATTGGTTTGAATAAATCGTCTTTGACAGGAAACAATTTTATGAAATATAACAGACCAACTTCATGTTATATGTACCTATCAGAACGGGCTCAGTCCTGGGGCCAGTACTAATCCTACTATTATGTAAATGACTTAGCCAGTATAAATAAATATCAAAAGAAAATGTGTAAAAATTAATGACATCTCTACTTATATTACCTAGAAATTGATAAATCATAACACCCAAATATCTGATAGAGTTTGTTTTACCTATTTGAAAACATATACAATTTTGGCTTTCTGCACATGTAGATTTGTGAATCGCATGAATCAGGTTGGTATTTTCTTGTTGACAAGAAAGCTATAAATTTAGTTTTGTCTATGTTGAGGCTCAATAGATTGTTGCTTATCAAGTTATAATTTGTTTTTATTTCATTTTGTGCGTTTTCATGTTTTATTCCACGTTTAACACACAAATAGTGTAGGGCCGCCAGACGTCACTTATTTTTGAACGAACGAAATGTTAACGTTTGAGTAGTGTTATTATGTACTATGATTGCATGCATAACTGCTAGCTTGGCCAGATGACCATTTTTCAGATATCAGGGAATCAAGGTACGTAAAAACATTACTTACTTTAGTTGAATACCCAGTCTACAAATATATTCATGTAATGCCTGGTGGGTTGGTTCCACGTCAGAATAACATAGATACAGAATATCACGTCATAATATCACATACATGAATAACACATACAAAAATAACATTGAAGAAATATATCATAGTACAATGATAACATGAATCATAATAACATTTCTCAGGATAATATTCTAAAATAACAAGTCAAAATAATATTACCTATATTTGAAGATTTGAATTGATAGGCTGATCTAACCTGAACGAACTAACCTAGCTCGCAAGTTGGGAGCTGAGAAGTTGAAGAAAAATTCATTTGGATGGAGGTATTTCATTAGTCTGATCTAACCTGAACGAATTAACCTAGCTCGTAATCATTGGTATTTCTTTGCGATAATAATTCTGAAAGTGATATTTTCTCCTAATGTTATTCATTACTAATGTTGTTTCATATAATTGTTATTCATTCCTGTGTTGATTTAGTAAAATAATATTTTGTTATTTTATTTTTACAAATAATGTTATTTGAAAATATGATTATGACGTGCCACCGGTGGGTTTGATGACAGTGTAGCAGACTTCAACCCCGGAGCTCCGAGTTCAAATCTCGTCTCCGACAATTTTTTAAATTTCTTTTTAAAATAAACCCAGCCAGGCGCGTCACACTAGAGTCAGTCATCTCTTTTGGAAATTGCATCGACTTTGGGAGGATTTTTGTTTAAAAAGAAATTTGACTTGAAAAAATATTCAGTAAATAAGCGATTTTATTAAGATTTCCTTAGTGTAAGTGCAAAACGACTTTTTAGTATCTATTGTAAATCACCAATATCCTCCTCGTAGGACAAATGCGAACAACCCGATACATAGACTGACTGTTACCGAGAAACACCCATCATATGCTCCATTTAAGTATTTTAATAAATTACGTGATAGTATCAAACTCTGTGAAACGTGTTAATTAATTTAGAACCCTATTCTATTCATGGATATTTGGATGTCTGAATTATCTATCTTATACAAATCATGTAGACGATGTTTCGTTTTATGTTTTTGTCGCTTATTATTCTGTGAATGATGTAAAACATTTTCTAAAATATGTATTATTATTATTTAAGTTTACATTTCAACCCTCCTTCTGATCCAAACTTCGGAGGTCTATGTGAATTTGGGATCAAATCCGTGAAAACCCATTCAGTGAATGGGGATGAAATCCTCACTTTTGAGGAACTTCTCGCCCATTGACTACATTCACCAATGACCCTAACGATTGTTCTGCTTCAAATCCAGAGCAATTTTTGAAAAAGAATTCTGAAACATTTCAACAAACTGTTTCAGTCATTTCGAGCGTTTCTCCCTGTTACATAGAAGTTTTTGGGATTGCCAATGCCAATGCCAAAGTGTTCTAGTCCTCACCAATATGATTGCTCAGCCCGCTCATCCTCGGAATTGGCCGAGTTATTGAAAATTTTAATGGTCATGATGGTGAGATGAGGGTGGATTCGATGAAGGTCTCCTCTGGCATTTTGAAGCTTGATTCACCATAAAATACTGTATGTTTTAGTTGGGCGACAAGTTGCGTTTCTGCACAGTAGTAGTAGTAGTAGTAGTTCTTTGGGGACGCCGCAACCGCAGCAAGGCAAGTAGGCCCTCATGGACCCTTTTTGCCATCCCTATTCTCCACTTATTCACGTTCATCCTCCTAATTTTCATTTTCGAACCTTTGTGACCTCCTAATGAAGGTCAGTATGTCCGACCACTCCAAGTTGATTAGTTCCTCTTGTTGAAGTTTGTCAACTCCGAAGGTCCCAAATCTTAGCCTCCCGTATGCCTCACACTTGCCGAGGAAGTGAGATGAAGTTTCTTCATCTTCTTCGCATTTTCGGCAAGTGCGACTGTCTATACCTATAAGTGATAGGTGTCTGCCTAACTTGTTATGTCCTGTTGGTATTCCTATAAGGAGGTGTAGTGCTAGGCGATTTCTGCCTAAGAGCCATGTCCTCCTTGACTTATTGGAGCCGGCCACGAAGTCTTCCAACCGCCTACAGCCGTTGTTATCCCTCCAAAGTTTATTCAGCTCTTCTTCTGCCCACTCGTCGATGGCTGAAGAGGTTTTTGGCTCCTTGCGATGCATAGTATAGGTTCCGGTCCACAGAATGGAGCTGCTGATCCGGATCTGGCAAGTCCGTCTGCCACCTCGTTTCCGAGCACCCCTCTGTGACCCGGGACCCATACCAGCTGAACTTCCTTCGTTTCAGCTAACTCCTCGAGCGCATCTCCGCATTCCTGTACAAGCGCTGAGCTTAGGATGGCAGACGGCTCTGAGCGCTGCCTGACTATCCGAACAAATATAAATTCTCTGTTCGGATCCATCTTTCACCTCTTCTCTCGTAGGTAAGGATAGGATGGCGAACACTTCAGCTTGAAAAACTGTTGAATATCTGCCCAAAGCATGTAGCTCTCTAGTACTTCTCTTTCCTCCAGGTAGATTCCAGCACTCGAAGCTTGTTTGTCAGTTAGACTCGAACCGTTCGTGTATCATATTAGGCTTCCTGTGCTAAACTCTACCGTGTTTCCTTCCCATTGTTCTCTGCTCGGAATAGTAGGAGTAAACTGTCTATTCCATCGCAGTCTGTCTTGTGCGCTTTTCACTGAGGGCAGAGATAGGGATCTCCTGTTCCGCCCACTTCGCGATTTCCGCATGACCTATCATCGCTCCATCGTTCACCCAAACTCCCAAGTCGCGCATCCTCAAATGGGCTGCCATTGCCTCCTTCTTGATCCAGACTGGAAGCGGTGGCAGCCTCAGCAGTACCTCCAACACTGCGGTTGGAGTCGTTTTCATTGCGCCCGTTATTACCAAACAGGCCAACCTCTGAACCTTGCTGAGTTTTCGGCCTATTGTGCTACTCTGTGCGCCTGGCCACCACACGGCTGACCCATAATGGATCTTTGGTCTTACGACTGCCGTGTACAGCCAGCGCATGATCTATGGATTGGTGCCCCAATAGTTTTCTACAATTCTCCGCAGTTGCCATAGGATTGCTACCGACTTTTGAATAACCCTGTCTACGTGCGGCCTCCATGAAAGTTTGGAGTCCAGGACCACCCCCAAGTATTTGACCTGCTGAACTAGCACCAGCTCTTGCCCAAACATGATAGGCGGCCTGAATCCATCTTTTTTCCTCCGTTTGGTGAACAGGATCATCTCTGTTTTTGTCGGATTCACTGTCGGAGTCCTGCATCACCGCACCATCTCTCAATTATTCTGCAGGCAGCCTGCATACGGTCGCAGACGACTCTGATGAATCGTCCGCTGATTAGGACAACTCCATCGTCCGCGTATGCCTGCGCCTCGAAACCTTCATCTGTGAGTTTACCCAGGAGTTCATCATTACTAGGCACCACAGATGGAAAGAGAGGCAGCTCCCCTGAGGACAGCCCCCCCACATCGGATTTCAGTCTGATGCCTCCTCGGGATATCTCGACCTGTCTCCTCGTAAGCGACGATACAACCCAGCTGACCATTGAGTGAGGCCTGTTGCCATTAGTGCTGCCTCTATTGTTGCTGATTTTGCATTGTCAAATGCTTCTTCCACTTCGAAAAACACTCCTAATGTTACCTCTTTAAACCTTAATGTCATTTCGATCCTTCGCACTACAGCGTGGAGGGCCGATTCAGTCGACCTTCCCTTTTTGTATGCGTGCTGATTTCTGTGGAAAGGGCTCACCCTTAGGGGTCCCTTCACCAGGAATCTCTCCACCACCTTTTCCAGCGTTTTCAGCGGGAACGGTGTTAGGCTGATGGGTCTGAAGGACTTTGCTATTGTGTAGTCTCTTTTTCCCGCCTTGGCGATGAAGACTACTCTTGCTGACTTCCAGACTTTTGGTACGTACCCTAGCGCTATACTGGACCGGAATATCCTTTCCAAGGTTGTGGTAAGAAGTTCCAGGCCCCTCTGTAGCATTGTCGGGAAAATTCCGTCGGGTCCTGCTGCCTTATATGGGTTGAACTCGTTCACCGCCCAGGCTATGGCATCAGACGTAACGACCCTTTCTGCCAGTTGCCAGTCCCCATGGGGGACCCGCTGTGTTGGCAGAGCCCGTTGGTCGTCCCCGACACCACCCGGGAAGTGTACTTCCAGCAGATATCTGAGCGAATCTTCGGCGGAAGTTGTGCATGTCCCATCTGGTTTCTTCAAGGTTGTTATGGAACCTTCTGTCTCGTTGCTCAGGATTCTCATTAGCCTAGCGGATTCCGTTAGGGAATTGATTTCCCCACAGTAAGACCGCATTCTGCAAAACTTTCTTCAACCGTCTTTAATTGTCATATTATAAGTATAGTAGTTCTCACCTATTTCTGTAAGAGACCTCTTACTAAACGTGTCAATCAATCATTGATTTTGCTCATTGTGTAAAACACGAGTTCAAGCCCTTTAAGATCACTCCATTCGGTACGAGATCGATACTGGTCAAAATCATAAAATCTCACCAGCACGGTTTTTCAATCACTAATTAGTGATTTACCCACGTTATCTGTTTTTCAATCTTATCGTGCAGTGCAAAACTCGTTTCCACTTCCATTAAAGAGGATAAGGGAGATAATCCTTGAACCCAACTCCAGGAGAATCCTATAGGGCTCACACCCATTCATTCAACGCATTTCAGCTACCGTTTATATTTCTTTCATGCAGTTATCGAAGTAAAAATATTTCACATTCAAATCCTACAACATCTTCAAAACTAGATGAATAAGTATTCTAAATTCATAGTACAGTTTGATGAAATGAGGTTTGGTGATATCAGAATGTGGAGAAGTGCGATTATATAATTTCCGAATTCTGATTAAATACTTTTTTATACCAATATATTCCGGTTTTGTTATGATCCGATACATTTTGATCGTGGTACTCTTCATTTTCTAAGAGTGTATACCTCAAGGGCAACGTTTTTTCGACTATTCTAGTATTGGACGAAGGTATGATACATTCTGGAATACATTTTAACAACAATTTAGAATGTACATCATGCTGTGGTGAGGAAATGAGATGAAAAAGTGCTGTGACATACCGTACTGCGGGCATTGCGTACCTTAGATGACCCTATCTCCCTGGTCGAAATGCCCATTTTCTTATGCTGCCGGAGTTGCACTGGATATATGATTTGGTAGTTATTGGAGCCAATGTTCCGTACCATCTCCTGGTTCTGGGTGTACTCCCGTAGCAACCTTTCCACATCTCCTAGAAATAAAAAAAACATTATACAGGTATTGCAACTGAAACAGGCCATTTCAAATAATTTTGTAGTCATACATTCATGAAATAATGGTAGACTTGACTGGGATTATTTTAGGAAGGAAGAATTTCTTTAGCCTTCCCCTAACACTTCTTTGTTTCCTGAATATAATGGATACCAAGATCTAGTTTGCGTATATTATAATGATAATTATTTGACAGTTTCTTTCATGGTACATATTATATACAGTAAAATCCTGTCAAACATATTTTTTATTAAATAACTATATATGTGAGTCCCCCAAGGATCAGTTTGGCCGATATGGCCAACCTAGATGTTTCTGGACATCTTTCATTGTTTCCTGATGATACCACAATTTTCTGGCACAATGAAGATCGCGATGCTCTGGTTCAAATTGATCCTGTTGACGTAGAAAAACTAAAAAAGTGGTATGAGGTTAACATGCTGACTTTGAATGTTACAAAAACAAATCTGGTCACTGTCAAGATAGACCTAGAAAAAGTATCTTTAGGTTCTCAACTGATTGAAAGCAAGGCTGAAACAAAATTTCTCGGGTTACAAATTGACTACAATCTGAAGTTCGAGTCTCGTATAACGGCTCTAAGAACAAAGTTGTCTTCTGGTTGTTACGTTGTCAATACAATATCTCGCTAACTTGAAATGAAACCTACTTCAACTGCATACTACTCATTCATTGAGTCCCACCTACGCTAGGCAATTACATTCTAGAGTTCTTGCAGTCAAGTTTCATTTCAAAGTATATTCGTCCTCCTAAAACGAGATTTTAAATTTATCTTCAAAGTAAAGACTCATGAATCATGCATGCCATTTTTGTCAACAGTAAAAACACATGAACTTTTTTTTATCGGATAAATTTCTTTTTGTAACGAAATAATTTTGCCAATCAGTAATTTTAAGAGAAAACTGACATGACAGTCAGATGTCAGTTTTTCGAGCAAAATTACTGATGGAAAAATTTTGAGTTTAAAAGAAATTTATCCTTAAAAGAAAAGAGCTCGAGTGTTTTTTGGCAAGATAAATTAACTCCTGTATAAAATGTAACATTTAAAGATGACTGTATTGTCATTTTAACAGCGATAAAAAAGGTGCATCGTTTTTTATCACCGATAAAAACGCCTGTTCCTCTTTAGCGTCTACATCTACTATGCTTACGTCACTTTAATGTCTGCCCTGTCAGTTATTTAAGTATTGTTGATAGTTGATACTGAAACATTACAACATGAGTCGTTTTGGGGAAGTTTCGACTCAACAAATAACAAAAAATATAGAAAAAGCAATCCCGCAATCTACAAAAAATACTAAAGCGTCAATATGGAGACAATTTATATTCGGTCGTTAATTTATCTTGCCAAAAAACACTCGAGCTTTTCTTTTAAGGATAAATTTCTTTTTAACTCAAAATTTTTCCATCAGTAATTTTGCTCGAAAAACTGAGTTTTTCTCGTAAAATTACTGATTGGCAAAATTATTTCGTTACAAAAAGAAATTTATGTTATAAAGAAAAGCTCCTGTGTTTTTACTGTTGATAAATTAACGACCGAATATAAATTGTCTCTATATTGACGCTTTAGTATTTTTTGTAGATTGCAGGATTGCTTTTTCTATATTTTTTGTTATTTCCCCAAAACGACTCATGTTGTAATGTTTCAGTATCAACTGACAAGGCAGACATTAAAGTGACGTAAGCATACTAGATGTAGACGCTAAAGAGGAACAGGCGTTTTTATCGGTGATAAAAAACGATGCACCTTTTTTATCGCTGTCAAAATGACAATACAGTCATCTTTAAATGAAACATTTTATACAGGAGTTGATTTATCAGTAAAAAAATACATTGGGAAATTTTCATTTTAGAGACAGCTTGCTTGATGGAAAAACACAGGTACACATTCATTAACTCCAACACAAATCGATTCACACGTGGGAAAAAAACTTACTCTCCCTTTTCCCACTTCAATTCTTACGAAACAGTCTTTGAGTTATAGGAACAAGCAAATTCAGGATTTACCTAATCAAATCAGAGTCATTAGCGACATGAAACATTTCCGAAAACCAGTTAAAACACTTCTGATTGGGAAATGCTTCTACAATTCATAGGAGTATCTTGCTTAAGCATTCTAGTCATTCCATATTTGATATTTTATACTGTGATACGATGATATATACTACTTGTTTTTTTGTTTTTTATTTTTTGTGTTCTTTCTGTAACTTTAAAATTTGAATTAATATTTTTATTTTCATGGGATATTCTCTCCTTAGAATTCTTATGAATGCTTATATGTGAAATATGTGAACAATTAACATCAGTGTGATAATTCTGACTGCATCGACAATCATTTTCATTTAGACAGTAAAGTATCTTCATCTATCTAGTATAAGCAAGTCACCAGAGTACTCTAGATATTCCATGATGACTAGATGTTGGTAGCTTTTTAGTCTACAAAGGCATTATGATAATAGTTTCTGAAAGTCAAAATTTTCTAACATGAATCGAACATAGAGTTATACAATTTTTTTTTGCAATTTACCGTTTCTATACAATTCAAAATTTACGATTTTTTCAAGCCACTTGTGATGTCTGTAGCTTGAAGGAGGTGCATTTTAGGACATATGTTTATGTTGATTTTGAAAATTACTCTTGAAAAACCTAGTAGATATACCTCAGACCAGCTATTCACGGATTCTAATGTGTTGGAAATTGGGCAACGTTTCTGTATCAGAGCTCTTTATTTTCTTTACATGAATGGACAAATTACAATTAATCTGCCACACACCTATATGAAACCAGACAAACCAGTTTACTTGCTATTTATGTCCCTGCTACAAAAGAATCGCATGGACAAAAAGGTTTTCAATATATAGGACCAAAATAATTCAATAAATTACCAAATTAGTAGAAAGAATTTAACTCGGTTCGACTAGACTGAAAACAATTGATTGTGTAATGTTAGAAAATACTTCTAGTACGTCATTGTCACAATTTAGAAACTATGTACGGTCAAATATAACTTATATTTTATTCATGCGTTCTTCTGGAACACTTTCAATTATACATTTTTCTGAATAGTTGTATGTATAGTTATAAAACAATCAAGTAACATTCCTAGTTCTTAGTATTGATAATAATTGTATTGTTTCATTCAGTCTCCAATTATAAAGGTCCAGTAGATAAATATGTGACTCAAGCAATTGAAAAATTCAACAGATTGAAAATACCCGAAGACAAGTCCTCAAATGAACTTACAGGTCTAGTCACTAACGATATCGTTAGCAGTCGTTACCTAGCAATAAGTCGTTTAATACACAGTATCGTATTGATTTTTTCGTTATTCAATGACTCATCGCTTGGCAACGACTACTAACGATATCTATAAAAGATCGTGAATAGACCTGTAAGTCTGGTACCCACGCCTGTTTATTTACTTTGCACTACCCTTGACAAACTATCCTATACCATTATTTATTGCATGTATACAACATTCATTAACACTGTTACGTTTTCTACAAATGAATAATCATTCACAAATGGAAAGAAAGTCTTATTTTGTCACCAGGATTAGGCACTTAAAATATTTTGATTGAATTTTGTAACACCCTGTATAAAATCGTCTTAAACCCTTGAAGCAACAACAATTTCGTTCATCCACCAACTACCCGAATGGAAAAAAGCCGAAACACGAGTAACATAAAAAAAGAAAATTTTGTATGATTAGCTCCATAAATTGAAACTGACGTAGATGTACGGCGGTTTGCTCACTCAATCCAAATCGCTATCAGGATTCCGTGCACCTGGCTGGATACGGTCGTCCTGCAGACGAAATAAAAAACAGTTGATTGCGCAGTCGAATCTTCGAATACGCGTTCCGAATGGCCCGAATCACGGTCCAAAGATCATTATCCAGTTTGCCATGAAATATGATGCCATATTTTTAGAGGAAAATCTGCATTTTAGCACCCGCTCGACTGAACGGATTTGTGCATTTATTGGGCGCGGAAACTCAGTCCCAGTATTAGTTAGAGTAGACCTGGGAGTTTCCAATGGGGTGGAAATTCACTGAGAGAGAGAGAAACAACGGAAAGATGTTACTGATTTTTTTTTGGGGTAATTGCCGTGGTGGTCGTGCTGGTAGAGCGTTCGCTTCTCAACCAGGAGGGCAATGGTTCAACTCCCAACAAAGTCACCAGTCCCTAACATGCACAAGTCTCTCGAAGACTTCTGAGGGTTATTTTTGAAAATGTGACTTTTTCAATTCGGCTGTACACTGATAAAAATACCCGATTAGAGACAAAAGAATCATGTTTTTGGATTATTTTCTCTTCTAACAAAGAAATTGTCTTCGTCCCAAATATTTTGCTTTTGAATGAAAATCATTGTTGCTTTTGTAATAAATTTTCTATTCTTTTGGCTTCAAATGCTTCTGAGAGAACATTATTAACTTTGTCTCCAGTCCTGCTTGGTTGACTCTTGTCTCAAAATCATAACCATTTGATACAAGGTCCAAATGTGTTTGGTTGAGATAATCTACCTCAGCTATCTTCGCCATGCATGAGCTCGGGTCCACCGGTCTACCCGAAGTTTGCCGATACCCACTTGAATTTGAGCATGTCGCAACGACAAAAGCGCCCTGTGCCAGCGCCCGCGCAGCGGGTCAGGTGCAGGGTGCAGGTGTCAGCGTATCAGTTCACTGGTCACTAGTTAGCGTCATTCTGCCATTGTATTTTCTTATGTCGAATATCGATGAGTTGATGTTGATAAATGGTGTTTGATTTGTGTTGTGAATAGGTATTAGTTTTTATGATGAGTGAAACCGGTGATTTTGAAAATCTCCTCAAAACGTGGTGTTTAAGTTATTTGTTTTATTTCCTTTACGAGTTATATGATTTGGTTGGTACCACCTAGAGTTAGTTTTGTTTTGTTCCTTATTCACCAGCAATACCAATTTTCCCCTGATTTGTGTTCAGTAACCAAAGTAACGTGTTACATGTTATTATTTAAAAAAATAAGTTTTTATCACAATTTGTTTTTCTTAATATCCCTATAAGTTTTTATGAATATTTAAATTTAAATTTTGAATTTGATTTTAACCAATGCAAGTTTGTTGCTTTAAAACTTTCCAAATTTTCACATGAACTATTATTATCTTTTAAAATTATCCTCAGGAAATATGGCCTAGACCATACACATTTTGTCACAAGACCGTTTTGGATCTTTTGAAAAAAGAGTAAGTCTTTCACTTGAGGACGCAAGGTTTCAAAACAAGAATTCAACATTCAACACAAACCTAAAATTTTAAATGAAGCATTTGTTGATTTTATATTAAAAGCCTTTTATTTCAAGACAATAACATCATGTCTATTATTTTAAAGTACGTAATCTTCAAACAATCTCCTAATGAATTTGATCAAAAAATTTGGCTTATTTGCTTTAAGTTCACATGACTTTGAGCTCGAAAAAATATTGCATTTCCCTCAAAGCTTTTCACAATTTGGAAAAATAATGATTTTGAGACAAAATCATTTCATATCATGACAAGACTAAGGTTTCTTGCCTCACATTTATATAACTTTGTGCTAAGGAAAATGATGCATTTGCCTTATAGAAATTCAAATTTTGGTTCAAAATATCCATGCATTTCGCCCATATCAAATGCTGGGCGCCCTTGAGGCAAGTTCAAATTCTTTCAAATCAAGGAATCCTTTTTATCTGTGTACCGAGCCGGCTTTTCCCAGAAGACCGTTATGAAATTATTCCTTTTTCAAAAATTTTTGGAAATGATTCATTTAGTGTTCCAGGTAAGTACAAGTTCAGCAATGATGCAAGTGCAAGAGAATAACACATTGTATACTTCCTGCCATTCAAGTATAACTCCTTTGCCTCTCAAAAACTTGGTGTTCCTTTTCGTGCGACGAGCCACTTTACTTCCCGTTAATTGATTATGAATTATGAGACCAGTCCTGGAATGCTCTTTTTATATACCAGGTGTCCGCGGAAAGTGGCTCGCTCCCTATAACATTTTTTTTTCTGAAGATAATGGAATTAAATTCGAAGGATCTGTTCAAGACATAAAACCCAGCTCCATGCAATTTCCGGTTTCACTAGAAGTGACAAACTTTCGATTCTCAAATGAGACACTCGGTATATTTCCACTTTTTTATATCAATATGACATGCTATTTGTCACTTTTTGTAACCAAATTTTGTTTTCATTTTGAAATTGATCTTTCGTTCTAGAGTGCTATGGATATCTTCGAATCACTAATTCCAGTCATAAAATTTTGAGAAAAATACCTATACAAACAACTTCACACTTTTTGATCAAAATATATTTGCTTCATTCAATTACTATTTTTGGCAACATGGTGGATCGTCTGGTTAAGACAAAAGTATGTTAATATGATTCATTTGATTCTGCACGTTATTAGGTTTCAAACAAACTTCTGTTAAAAAAAAAACTTTGAAAAATTAAAATAGGAGTTTCTCAAGATGAAAGATTTTAAGAGAATAAAATAAAATTTAAATACATCGAGCAACCTAGAAACAACGTAACTGACAAAAAAATCAATAATTCAAAAGGTAATAACATTTCTTCTGGCATAAATGTTATTATTGTTATTTAAATAATTACAGTACGGATATCTAATTCACTTTTGCAGAAGCGAAGTAGAATAGGAAGTGTACCTCCTTGATGAAATTGTTTTATCAGTTGTGTTTGTCAAAAGTTGCTCGTTGCATTTAAATCTTATTTTAAGAAGATTCTTCATTTTCTCTTAAGACTGAAAAACTAAAATAAAAAAAAAATTGTTATCGAAAGTGAAAAATGACACATGGTTGTATTTAGAATGTAATATGGAGACAAAAGAGCTGAAAATGGTCACTTCCGGTGAAATCGGAAGTTGCATGAACTTGAGTTATTCGTCAAAAAAGTATTTATATGTCTAATGCAGATCCTTCAAATTACATTATCTTCAAAAACAAAAAAAGTAATAGGGCGAGCCACGTTCCCCGAACACCCGGTATGGAGTGCAGCCTCTAAACACAAACTGAAACTTTTAGTCAGTGTCCCAAAAAAAGAGCTATTCATCTCGTCGGTGATGCTGCGCTTAAGAGCACGTTCACCCCTCTGAACACCGCAGGATGGTTGGCGATATGTCTCTGTTTTATAGATACCTACTTTTCTGGAAGATGCTCTTTTGAGACCAGTCCTGGAAAACTGTTTTTATATATAGGGCAGCCTCTCTACACACACTGAATATTTCAGTTACCGTCCGACAAAAAGTCATTCGTCTCGTCGGAGATGCTGCGCTTACTAAAACGTTCACTTATCTGGACCACCGATTAATAGATATCTCCATGGAGGATGCTCTTTTGAAATATCAAATATCAATTTCCACCATTAGCGGTCCCGTCGAGCTCAGTCTTCACATCCGTTTTTCGTCATTCTGGAGATATGCCGAACATCGTTATACCAGGGCTCGTTGTTCCAACTAACGGCAAAGCTGCGGAACTCACTATCTCAAAAGGTGTTTCCCGATATTGAATATTTTTTCTATTTGCCTAATGTTTCCGATATTTTACCCTGTATTATTGAAATGTTAATGTCACAATTTCTAGTCATCAATTTTCAAGTTTTTTATTGAACCAGCCAAATATTTACCTTTTGAGAGACACTGGAGGTATAGACTTGCGGTCAGCTACATTGGTCCTTCGATTCCAAATAAGAAATTGTTGAAAATTGTGTCGACAATATGAGTGACACCGAGAAGACGTCAACTGGTATTAATCAGATTAAAACTGCCCCAAGAAGAAGCAGTAGACTCCAAGCCAAAACATTGGACCATTCATCATATCACGGTCCAGACCTAAACGATGCCGATGAAAAGTTTAGTTCGAAACATCCCTCAAACAGTGCAGACAGAAAAGCCACCAGTCACTGTAATGTGAATAGTGAAGACAAATACTCTTTTATTCAAATGTCCGAGGAATCAGAAGCCAAGTCTAATAACCCTGAGAAAAGAATATCGAAAGATACAAAGTCAGTTGTAAGCAAGAAAAGTATTGCCGAGCGAAAGAAGTTGGAGTTAGAGTTAGAATCCGAAAGACAAATAGCAGAAATAAAAAAAAAAAAAAACTGATCATGAAAAAGCTAGAGATGGACAAAATGAAGGTATCGGAAGAATTATGTACTGCGGAAGACTTTGATGAAGATATTTCCAGAATTAGTGGATGTTCTTCACGAACCAGTCATAAGAATGAAATGATCAATGACTGGATGATTAGGTTCGTACAGACTAAAGAAGATATTTGTGAAATACCTGACATTCATCCAGATAGAAACCAGGAAACGGCAGAAACTTTCCGATCAAAAAACCAGATGAATATTCCTGAAACGTTCTTCACCAGAAGACAGACTTACGACAGAAACTTACCCTTTTTTGATGGAAATCCATCTGAATGGCTCGTTTTTATTAATGAATATCATGAAACTACTGAAATATGCAGATTTTCAGATAGTGAAAATCTTCTTAAACTAAGAAAATGCTTGAAAGGTGAAGCCAGAGAATCAGTGAAAATGCTATTGATATCAAATAAAAATTTATCTGAAATCATAGATACACTTACGAATTTATATGGAAGACCTGAATTCATCATCAAATATTCAATTGATCAAGTCAGATCGACGCCCTGTTCTAGAGATAATAGACCTGAGACGATAGTAAAATATGCCACATCTGTAAATAATTTAGTTGCCGCCGTGAAACACCTGGACAATGATGTTTATATAAAAAATCCGATTCTTCTGGAAGAATTTGTATCCAACCTCGCTATGAATTTGAAACATCAATGGTCTATGCAAGCTATCAAATTGAAACAAGTGACCCTGCTAGACTTTTCCATCTGGTTGAAAGACATCGGTAAAGCGGCTAGTCTCCTTTATAGTCATATGGTCAAGCAAGAACGAATTCAATACAGAAAATCCGAAACCGTTTTGACCTCAGACGAGAAAAATAGACAATCGAAACCCAGGAGTTGTGTTTGTTGTTCAGAATCGAACCACTGTGTAACTAGTTGCCAAAAGTTCAAAAATATGAACACGAACGATCGTTGGAGTGTTGTCACCACCAACAAATTGTGTATATCCTGTTTGAAACCGTATCATCGTGTGAATGAATGTTTTATTGAAAAGACATGTTCTGTTGACGGATGCTTGTTGAAACATCATAATTTGCTTCACAGGACTGATCATTTTCGAAGTAGAAATGATAGTGCTGAACCACCAGACAACAATGCGAACGTTCAGCAGGAGTTGGTACAAATTCACAAAATTCGAACTGATGATATTGTTTTACGAACTGTTCCTGTTATTCTAGAAGGTCCGAGACGAAAGGTTTCAATTCATGCCTTGTTAGATGAAGGTTCAACAGTTACACTTCTTGAGGAAAATATTGCCAAAGAAATAGGACTGGATGGTGAGTATGAGCCTTTGATTATGCAATGGACAAATGATCAGATTCAAAGGGACAGCAATTCCAGAATAGTCCAGTTCAAGATCAGTGGAGATTTCTTTAATTGGAAAGCTTTCTTTGTCAATGGTGTAAGAACAGTTGAAAATTTGAATTCACCCCTACAATCTCTGAATATGGAAAATATTCAAAATTGGCCCAATCTTCGAAATGTTCCAGTGAAATCTTTCGAAAATGTCAGACCAAAGTAATTGATAGGAACTGACAATTACGACTTGACTATGCCGAGAAATTTTATTGAGCCTTCAAGATATGGCCCCAGAGCAACATCAACTAAGTTGGGATGGGTGATAAATGGACAAATTGTTAGAGGAAGAATCCAGCCAGGATATAGTTTCCATATATGTGAGAAGAATTTCAATGACGACACACTAGACAATATGGTAAAGGAGGCATTTAAACTAGATACTAGTAGATTTGCTAGTTTCGACAATTTGACGTCACAAGATCAAATTCGTTTTGATTTGATAGAGGAAACTACCAAGAGAATTGGTAATCGATTCAAGACAGAACTCTTATGAAAGAATGAAAACTTACCAGTTCCAGAGAGTAAGACAATAGCTTTGAATTGTTTCAGAGGCCAGGAAAGAAAAAAGGACAGCGACAAGACATTTGGTGGAGCATATTGTCAAAATATTGAAGAGTACCTACCTTGCTAAAGGATATCTGAGACGACTTTCTGATGAAAATCGAATATTAGATATTCCTGAATTCGTGAAAAATCCAATTCTATCAAGATGAATTCACCTGGAAATTTTCTATCAAAGGAATCGACTGGAAATGGAATCCACCAGGAGTATCCCACATAAGTGGTATTTGTCAGAGATTTATCAGATCTGCCAAGACAACTCTGAAAGCTGTGCTAAAGGAACATGCACCGGTTGAAGATGTTCTCTATATATTATTTTTAGGGGCAGAGTATATGGTGAATTGTCGACCATTCACAGATGTTAAAAAAAAATTGTTATTTCCATCAACCGATTGCACCCCTACGCGCAACCCTCAGAAGTCTTCGAGAGACTTGTGTGAGCTAGAGAAGACGCAGCCCTCACCTTTTAACGTGTGATGCCATACAAGAGACCGGTGAATCGGTGGATCAAACCCACGACCCCACGCATGCGAGGCGAACGCACTACCAGCTGACCACCACGGCCCATGTACCCTTGGAATTTGAAGACGATGAAGCCCTAACTCCGAATAATTTTTCATTGTGATTACAAACAAACAATGAGCCAACACTTCTGCAAAATTTTGGGAATAATGCGGAAAATTTAAGGAAGCAGTGGAGTATTGCACAAGGGTTCTGCAACAAATTTTGGAAAGAGTGGAAAAGAGAATATTTGCCAACTTTACATAAAAGGACGAAGTGGTGCAATGAAATCTCAGCCGCACGAATGTAGAAGGCCGTCATCCTTGGTTCACTTCGTCTGCTCAGAGCACATGATTCTCGTACCCAATAGTCACTTACCCCACAGACGTGCATGGAAAGTGGTTATTGGGGTAAACAACACGAGCGCGCTCTCCGGATGTATCGGAGCACCGGAGATAGGGCCTGACTGGTATATTACGAAAAACGAAAAAAACTGTTAAAAAAATTATAATAATGAATCCACAGGCATAACGCGGCGCTACAAGTGTTTTACTATCATCTACGACACTCGTGCGGTAAAGGCGAGACAGCGGTGTTGCCTTATGTTCCGGGGGATATTGGGTCTGTTGTGGAGAATGGGAAGTACCGAATTTATTGGAGCTACTCATTTCTCAGGAAAAAACAAGCCAATAAGTCTGATGTTGTCCTCCTAGACCACCAAAGTAGGACAATTTTCGTAATGGAGTTTTCCGCTTCAGGCGAAACAAAAATCGTTCGAAAAGAAGAGGAAAACGGACTAAATATCGAGATCAACTCTTTGAACTCCGCAGGCTATACCCGAACCATTATGTTAAAATGATGGTTTTGATCATAGGAGTCCTTGGTGGAATGAAGAACTCACCGCTTTCGAACTTGAAAATAATACCGGCTTGCAGTACTATGGCCGTCTTCCTTGGTTCGCTTCGTCTGCTCAGAGCACTTGATTCTCGGATCCAATAGTTACCTACCTCACTGACGTAGGGAGTGGTTATTGGGGTAAACGACACCAGTGCGCCCTCCTGCTGTTTCGGAGTACTGGAGACAGGACCTGACTGTTATATTCTGAACGAAAAAAAAACTACATTACCTATTTGTTAACGTGATTTTGTAGATAAAATAATTGTGTCAAGTGCGACGGAAATTTAATTTCTAGTATGTTTATTAATAATATTTGTAGCGAGGAAGCAAATTGATCATTATTCATTAAATTTTAAGCGATTCTATATATTTGAAAGTCTTTTTTTTTGCGTTTTTTCCACACGTTGAGTTTTGCAGCAAAATACTTTGAACTCGAATTGATTAATTTCCTGGTATCGTACGAGGGAAAAAAATTCACATCCATTTTTCAGTATAAGTTTCTAATCACAAGTTAAAGGACCCCGCAAACTCCTTATGGAATTTGGGTAACGGTGGATTTTTTTGAATTTTTGGTATGATATAGTCCATGTAATTCTCAACCAATGTTACCATTGCGCCAACCCAAAAAAATGAACAGTTTTGCTGCTAGGGGGCGTTGAAATCTCCCCTTCCGCAGATTAGACTATTTATTTTTGAACCCGGTTACAATATTTTCACTTGTTTCATTGTTGCTAATGTTGCACAATATTGTGCTGTTTTATAAAAAAAAATCTTATCCCCTCCCCTTTTCCCCCCAACTCCTATTACGAATCGCAAAAAAAATATTTCTTGAGTGCCTTCAAATGTATACTCGAATGTTTAAATATGCCTAAAAAAAGGAAAATTACACTTTTTTATTATTATCCCCCCACCCCCCAAATGACACAAAATGAAAAAAATTCGTTGGATTTTTCTGAATTCTTATATGATGCAGTTCAAGTTATTTTGAATAGAAATACATCCGGTGACAAACCCCAAAAATGAATAGTTATGCTAGAGGGCGTCGAAATCCTACCTTGCTCAGAATAGATTATTCACTATTATAGGCGGAAACAACATCTCTACGTATTTTTGTTATTTTATGCCGAACAATTGTGTGAATTTTTATAAATTGAAAATCTAAAACCTCCCCCTTACCCCCATCCCCTATTTCAAAATATGAAAAAAATTAATTCAGGCACCACCTCAAATTCAAATAGTGGATGTCTAATTTTTATTTATTCGATTTTCACCCAAATAATTAATATTCAAATAACATGAACTACGCCCTACTAAGAAGTCAGCGAAATCCACCAATAGTTTTTTGAAGGGAGGGAAAGGTGAAACAACTATACGATTTCCTCAATTTGAGCTGATTAAAACATTCATTTTGATAAAGCATTTACAAGTAGTCGGGAAATAATTTTTTTCGTGTTTTAAAATAGGGGTAGGAGGTAAGGGGGAAGTTTCAGATTTTAAATTTATAAAAAAATACACAATTGATCAGCCTAATCTAAACTAAAATATGTAGAGCTATTATTTCCGCTTATAATAATGAATAGTCTCTTCTGAGCAAAGTATGATTTTAACGCCCCCTAGCATCAAAACCATTCATTTTTGGGGTTTGTCACAAGATTTATTTCTATTCAAAATAACTTGAACTGCATCATATCAAAAATTCTGAAAAATCCACAGAAATTTTTTCGTTTTGTGTCATTTGGGGGGTGGGGGATAATCATAAAAAATAGCATTTCCCATATTTAGGCATATTTAAACATTCGACGATACATTTGAAGGCACTCAAGAAATATTTTTTTTGCGTTTCGTAATAGGGGGTGGGGGAAAAGGGACAGGACAATATTGTGCAATATTAGCAACAATGAAACAAGTGGAAATTTTGTTACCGGGTTCAAAAATAAATATTCTAATTTGCGCAAGGGGTGATTTCAATGCCCCCTAGCAGCAAAACTGTTGAGTTTTTTGTGTTGGCGCGATGGTAAAAATCCACCTGGACCCAAATTCCATAAGCAGTTTGTGGAGTCCTGTGAAATTTTTTTGTTATTTCTTGCAATGAAAAAATTCCTCATTTTTTTTCTGGGTAATGTTCATAGAATTTGTGGTTGAGGCAAATTTTTTTCAATCTCTCCCTACGTTCGTGACCAACTTCGAAAACGTTTGCATCATTTCCAGAATGAATTCAGGTTGCAAACACAATTTTTTAGTGTCAAGTAAAAAATTGTTTGACCTTGATAGACAAGGATTTGAAAATTGTCATTTGAAAAGCTACATGCAGCTTCATTTCTATCCTGAACTTTATCTCCATCATACCTATTTCCGACTTTTATCCATGCACTTCTCAGATCAGTTTCAACTTGAACAAAATGATCACCTGCAAAAATAGGTCTGCATAGCCGTTTTTCTGCTGGAACATCCACAAATCACCCACCTTCGGTGTTCTCGAATCGCTCCAAAAACAGCGAAGTGTTGGAAGTGATTACTCACATCAAGAGTTAAATAATCAGTTTCAATCATACGCAATCCGGCGATCAAAAGCGAAGCGTTATAATCCCGTTAAGCCACGGGATAACTTCGCTGACGCATCAAAAATACGTTCAAAGCAGGGCTGAAACGAGACCCGTTCGTGTTGTGTTTTTGTTTGCCATCAAAGCCGATGTTAGGGATCACAGAAAGTATTTGACACTTCGGGATTAACATCATTCAAGTTTTTGGCGGACGTGAAATACATACTGATGGTGCATATTTTTGCGTTGGGGCTTCATTGGATATAATGGACAAATGGATATGATTGTCTGAAAAAAATCCGGAGAGTGAGAAGTTTAAAAAAAGCCAAGATTCTGAGCTGATCCAAGAAAGCCTCTCTTCGAAGTAGATAGTAGATTGATCATGATTGATGAGGCATATGTTTGGCAGAAGACTGTTACTTTTTCCTTCGGGATTAATAGGAAAAATAAATAGACATTATAAAAACTTATTAGAAAAAAGCTTTTATTCAAATGCACAAAAAAGAAGAAAATAAACTTTAAAGTGAATTAAACCTATCATTTTGTAACATTACAGAACTTTAAATGATATAAAAAGCCTGTCGCGAGAATTATCTATGTATTTCTAATTGTAAATTGAATTTAAGATTACCTCAAGATTTGTTCTCGTGACAAGCGTTTATATCATTTAAAATTTTATTATATAAAAGAATGATGGGTTCAATTCACTTTAAAATTTATTTTCTTCTTTTTAGTGCATTTGAATAAAAGCTTTTCTCTGAAATGTTTTTTCAAGTTAATTCATTAATTTTTTTCAGTTTTCTTTGGATATGTTTCATTTCAATTATATGCGTCATGGTTGCAAGGTCACTTGCCTGTTGATAAACCGTTGGATTTTGTCGAATTTCTACGCGTTCTCTATCTAGCTTTCAAGTAAGGAAGAGGAGTATTTTCTTTTAAACCTTATTATTCAATGGTCAGATTATTTTAACGGATTTTCTCGATTTCTATTTCGCAAGTTTTCCTAATTTTCTTCGTGGCAGGAAAGGGGGCGAGCCACCGATCGAATTTTTTCATGTCCTAAACTGTTGAAACATTTTCCAAATTCCTCTGCGTTCTCTATATAGCTTTTGAGGAGGGACAGAGGAGATGAAATTATTTCAAACCATACTATTCGACGGTCAGATATTTTTCACCATTTTTACGGATTTTTCTGATTTTAATTTCGTGAATTTTACAACTTTACTGTTTTCGAAGAAATGAGGCGGAAATTTGACGTTCAAATTCGTCACGAAAACTTTCGAAACACTACGCATTCTCTATTTAGCTTTTGGGGGGCAGAAGGGACAATTTATTCTCTTGAACCATAATATTCGATGGTCAGATATTTTTCACTATTTTTACGGATTTTTCCGATTTTAATTTCGCGAGTTTCAAACTTTTTTCGATAAAACGGTGGGAGCGTGCTCCCTCTACCTAACTTTTTTCCGCTGTGATTTTTGACGTCCAAATCCTTAAAGAAAACTGCCGAAACCCTACGCGTTCTTTATTTAGCTTTCGGAGGGCAGAGGGGGAAAATTTCTTCCTTCAAACCATAATTTTCGACGGTCAGATATTTTTCACTTTCTTTACGAATTTTTCTGATTTAAATTTCGCTAGTTTTCCAATTTTTTTCGAAAAAATGGAGGAGGCGAGCCTCCCCCCAGACAGAACACAATATCCACTAGATATCCAATGGATAGCCCACAATCCACTGAATATCCAATCCATGAAATATATCCAATTGGTATCCATCGAATATATTCTATGGATATTGATTAAAAATCTTGTTTTGTATATTTAACTGATAATATATCGAATAATTATATGGAAAATAGTTCAGAAGGAAGCTCTAATACATATCTTCAACGCATAAAAAAATTCTGAATCTCCAGATATTTATCCAGTGGATATCCAATGGATATCCAATACATTTTTAGTTTGTAACCTCGATATTTCAAATGATCAAAAAGAATACTGATTTTGCATTATTTAATTATCATCCATCACCCGTCCGGAGCCCAAGTCACCTCAGGTTGTTAATGGAGCGATTTTTTTATTTGGTCTTTGGTCGTTAGCTGAGCTTTATGGACTAAACACTTTGATGTCGGTTCTACATGTGAGAGAGAGAGAGATGCCAGACCGTACGTAAATCTGAAGAGTTGTCGAAGTCGAACACAACACGAATTGAAGCGAGTCGGGATGACCGCGATAGACAAGCCAACGCCATATTGTTTTGTTGTGTTGTGTTTATTCTACTATGAGGTAATAGTTAAAGTTGAGCAAAGCAGTGTGGTTTTTTATTGTTTTCGCTGTTTTGGTGGATTGGACAAGGTATGTTTCTTTGCTAAATCTGAATATTTTTTCGTTCCGAATATTTTATGATAGGTAGGTATTCATGATTACATCTACCTAGTAGCATTGTGGACATTGTGGTGTCAAAATGTGAAATAGATATCTTGTTGTTTCGTTTTAGTTGGCTTTACCTAACTAATTAATAAAGATGAAGTAAGTTATTAATAAATACACCAAACCTTTTTTGTCCTTAATGATAATGGTGTTGAAGACATTTTTTCATTACAGAAATGTCTTCATGCAAACAAAAATGTCTTCTGGACGTGTCTACGAGACACCTTCGTCGCTTGCTTGATAGTAACTAGGCACATTATACATAGAAAAGTATCAGCAGGACTATCGAAGGATTATCAAGAAAGAAAATGTTCTCCTCGTCAATACTGTCACATTATATCAGGAGTAAGTGAATTTTTTATTGTTCCAATGATTGATGGCTACATTGTGTCATTGAATATTTCAGAAGCAGTTATCCTGAGTCCAAATGCAAAAGGAACCGAACAAGATGTCGAAGCGATGAAAAATGCCTTGGGAAGAACGATGAATCATAGTAACCAGTAGGTAAGTACATTTCAATTTTTGTTTCTCGGTCTTCAAGGGTATATTTTGAATAAATAAAATAAAATCACTTTATTAACGAATTGTTCCAATCAACTAAATTTTTAAATTTGAAAAACAATTTTGTACCTTCCAAACGAACTGTACAAGTTTTTTTATTTGAAATACATAATCACTCCCAAATCGTGTGAATTTTCTTTGGAATTGATAAAAATATATGAATTTCATTTGCTCATTGGCCATTATAGCTACAGTTTCGGTGACACTGTATTAAAAATTAATTGTTTTGTACACCAAGCTCTGATCTTGATTGACAATTTTTTTTTTCACAGAATGAAGAATCTAGAATAGATGAGCTGGGTAATTTAAAGTTGTTATAGTTGTTATAGTGATTTCATTACAAAGTTAAACAACAAAAGAAAAATTCTTGTAAATATTACGCACTGTACTTGCAATTTATTTGCTTGGTTGGTCTATATTTCAAATAAAGTATTTTTTATCATTATATTCCATAGTATTATTTCTTCATGTCAAAATAATACCAGTGTTATGAGAAATTTCATTTCATTTGTACCTTCTGACTCACCAAAGTCTGAGTCCAAGATGAAATTGTCCACCATGGGGATATCTAAAAAGGTAATAGATAAGTTTTAGTTATATGGAAAAAATGTTGCGCAAAAGAAGGGCCATCTATATGGTTTTCAAATTATTTTGTAAAAACGAAATCTTTCAATTTCTAGTTTGATTTTTTCTGGTGTTATCGTTAGAGCTGGAACAAAGTACTGACGATTACGTCAGAAAAAAATAAAGTGGAAAATTCAGTTTTTACAGAATAATGTGAAAACTAAAATTATATTTGGAATTTTCATACCTCCATATGTGAATGGCCCTTCTATTACGCAAGTTTTTACCAGCATTTAACCAAAACTGTATGTATTTCCTTTTCAGATATCCTCGTGATGGACAACCTTATCTTGGGCTCACTGTATATGTAATGGATATCCCAAATGTGAATATAAGATATCCTATTGATATCTATGGGATATCAACAAGATATCCAGTGGATATCTTCACGGACATCCATAACATATCTCCTATATCCTGGATATAGGCGGACATATGGATATCTATTGGATGTCTATAGGATATCCATCTATTTCCAGTGGATATACTGGATATCCATAAATGATATCCTGTGGATATACTGGATATCCATAAATGATATCCTATGGATGTCTAATGGATATACTGTGCTGTCTGGGCCCTAACTATTTTTTCCGCTGTAACTTGTATTAGGTAGGGTAGGGTAGAAGACACCGATACACTTGATTATACTAAACACTGAACCTTTATTGTTCAACTCAACTCATCGACTGCCTAAATTATCAATTCCACTCTCAAATATAATATCGTTAATGAATCATTCGATGTGACTTCGTTATTAGGTAGGATATAGGGTATCTCCTGATACGGGAAGTCTCCTAACACTTGTGACGTCCAAATCCGGAACCCTACAAATTCTCTGTCTAGCTTTTGGAGGGCATGAAGGGATAAGTTATTTGTTTAAATAATAATATTGGAATGTCAGTTATTTTTCACCATATGTACGGATTTTTCCGCTTTCAATGTGGCGAGTTTTCCAACTTTTTTTCGCTGTGATTTTTGACTTCCAAATCCGTCAAGATAACTTCCGAAAACCTACGCGTTCTCTATCTAGCTTTCGGGGTGCAAGGGGGGACAATTACTTCGAAATTAATGTATTGTCATCGGATCTGCACCAACATGTAACATTCCAATTCCATAGGATGAGAGGAAGTGGTTCTAATTCAGATTGCAAGATTGGCACCCATCTCACACACACACACACAAATAAACACACCCAGAGCAAGTTAAATAAAAGCTTTAAATTATCGAAAAAAAACGAAGACTCTGAGCTGATCAAAGTAACCCTCTCTTTGAAGTAGATAGATTGATTGGGCATATGTTTGGCAAAAAACTGATACTTTTCTCTTCGGGGTTGATAGAAAAAATGTTAAATTATATTGTGAAACTGGCCGATAGGAACAATAGCTATTTGTTCAACTAGGGAGGAAAGTGTCACAGTGGAGAAACATCAAAGTCGGGAATAGCAGATCACGTATGAACTAATCAGCATTGCATCATATGGTCGAAGGTCGAAGTTATCCAAAGAACAACATTGGTATAAGAGGAAGTTCACAGAGTCGGCATATATTCTGAATAATGACGTGTTCAATCAGCCGATCATAGAGATTCGAAATGTGTGGAATCCACTTATCACCCAGGTAGTTGTACCTGAAATATTCCGAAATGAATTTTTATTAGTTGGGAATGGGCATTAACTATAACTGATGGTCTGAGAGAGACCCCACGAAGATCATAATCACCTTTATAGCAGGTACATTAGTTGCATGCTATATAATAATTTTCCGAGATATTGTGTCGCATTCACACACTTGAGAACGACAGTAGATGTTAACTGTTGAAACGTCGTGACTCAAAACACATGCAAATAATTAATTTTTTTTGTTTCTAGGCAAGTCCATAAGAATTCTACTACCTAACACTAATACATTGTCAACCACTTTCAAACAAACTGATAGTTTGTTAATGTTTTCAAAAATCAAAACAAATAGTACTTGCCCTGTGGAATGAAAATGATGTGCAGAAAGCAAAAATAAATGTAAAGAAGTAATGAAAAGTTTGCAGTCAACTTCCGTCACATCAAGGAGGAAAGAAGTTCCTGACATATCACTATCGTCGGTAAACCTAGGTGATAATATCGCAAATTGGTTTGTGTCAGAAGAGTCATTATTCTCCCATCACAGACAGATCAGGCTTGCTCTAGTTACAACTCTCGAACATTAATCACGTATTTAACCCGCAGAGACAATCCGGAGAAGGTATCTCATGTCACTCAATGAGGCTCTTGAAGGTGATACGACTGAGACAGAGGTCAATGAACTCAGTATCAAAGCAATATTAGCCGTCTACGAGAAAAGCTATACCAAAGAAAAACAAGGCAACTGAAAAATAAAACAGTCTGGTGAAATAAACAGCAGAAAACCCCTCAGGAAGGAAGTCCGTAGGACACTCTACAAAGTCAACACAAACCAAGACTGGACGGTAGATCCAATACAAAGGAATAATGGGAATGCTATCAGATGCCATACTTTTGAAGTAAAGCTTTGGAAAATATATAAAAACAATACAAAAGCTAGAGACTCAGAAGGAGGGTCCTCCAACAAATAATAATAATATTAATAAAAATAATTATATGTCGGGGCGTAGCGCAGTGGTAAGAGCGTCCGACTCTGGGCCAAAGGTCCCGAGTTCGAGCACCAATTAGCGCTGAGATTTTTTCATTCAATATGACCGATTGAATTATTAAAATCTCGTGTCTCGACTAGGGTGAGTCCTGTACGATTCACTACACAATATATTGACAGTTTTTGCAAGGCGATCGATCAAATAAACCATGATATACTGATTAATTGAGTAGATACGCACTGGCACCGAATGATTTGGAATTAGAGAAAAACTTTTTGGCAAATGGATTTTTTTTACAAATATAATGGTAATTCTTCAAGTGCGTTTAGGTCAAATTCAGGGGTACCGCAAGGTTCTAATTCAGGACCGTTGCTATTTAAGCTTTTCATCAACGACCTTCCAGCCGTTCCGACGAATTCGGATCATCAACTCTTTGCAGACCACTTGAAAGTTTTCAAAATAGTATATACAGTAAAAGACTGTGTTGCCTCACAAAAAGATGTAGAAGACGTATATAAATGGAGTGACGAAAATAGTTTAATTTCAATAACAAAAATAAATCTGCTATCCTGACCGTAGCTCGGCTGTAAAATCCTTTAATTTTTAGATATGAGATGAACGGGGAATTTACTGTTATTATTCTGAGTCTCAAATCATTTATATTGTGAACTGGTGAAGAAAAGACAAAATCTTTTACCCTACCTCAAAAATAAAAGTCTAATGGAATAAGATCTGGAGATCTTACAGGACACAGAAATTGTCCTCGATTTACTCACAAACGGTGATCGAACAAGGATGTCAATTTGGTATGGACAGTTATTGTATTGTGTTCCACACATCTGGTACCATGAACGTGCAGATCTGGCCACAGGCAAATATCCAAGAGATGATTCTAACACGTTTTCAAGAATTTCTAAGTATCTCTCACTATTCAAATTCCCATCTTACATAAAATAGCGCACCTCTTGATTCATTACCAAACAGATCACATTTATTCGATGGTTGATTTTTAACTTTGCGCACCATGTTGATTTTTAGAAGCCCAAAAATGTCGATTTCGTGTCTTGTAAAATCCCTACTGACAAAACTTCGCCTCATCAGTCCAAATTATGTTTTTTATGAATCCGGCAGCTCTTGTATTTTGAGTATTGAGTCCATGAAAAAATTTATTCCACGGTGTAAGTTTTGCAACCTTATGAATTTAAAAGGATTTAGATTAAAATCCCAATTCCAAAGATACAGTTCGAATTGAAGCTTGAATATATGCTTGAAAATATCCAAGAATGGTAATTTGATTATCTTCAATGCCAGTTAGTGGTTTGACTCTTGTAATGGGTCTATCCACTTTCCCCGAATTGTATAAAATAATTATTCAATCGTGAGAACTTTCCCCGAGTCATGCTCGGTGAGTTTGAATATTTCAAATTAAACTCACGGACAACTCGCTTCATGATTTTTTGATTTTGACACATTCCTCAACTTTTAATAACTCAATAGAGGTTGAAGTTCGGTAAAGGGAAAGCTTATAACCCATCTTAATTCAATTTCTTTATGAATGGTGTCAAAAAAATAGTATGTAAATTTTTGAATGCGACATTCGAAAATTGCCTGCGCCCATATTTATTTTATTTTTATTTTATTTTATTTTATTTATTGTGTAATCAACAGAAAAAATCCATTTACAGATTACAATTAACCACTATTACATTGACTAATACTAAGATAGATTCGTATTTATAACAATTTTACTTAATGCTTTAGGAAAATTACTCAGAAGTAGAGAATAAGTTTTCACGTGAACAGAGATACATTTTGAATAGTTTTTAGCAAAGGATGCTGAGGAAACAAAAAGTAATTCTACCAATATTTATACTTACGAAACACAGTTAAATAAATGAATAGGTAATGCATAACATATTTTCATTGGAATTATTCAAACAATACAGAAAAATTAAGAAAAATAATGGAAAGAAAGTAGAAAATTGAAAATTGAAGAGAGAGGCTCATCCAATATGCGGTCATTATTACTTCTTTTCAACATGGAAATAATATTAATACTTTGTGTTCAAAACTAGAGAAGGTTTCGAAAAAGATGTCAACGTTGTGTAAGTAGTTATTTGCTATAAGACACAATCTGTACAGGGGGGCGCTTAGGCAAAGATTGGAACGTGGAGCCAAAATGAATCATATGGTACAAAAGGGGACCATCGATGGTTTATCAGGTGTTAACTTGGACTACTAGCTAAGTGCTGTACAAAATTGGTTTCCTTATTTTGAAAAACTGTGATAGATAAGTTAACATAACTCATGTGAAAAAAGTTAAGGTTCCCATTGGAAATCAAAAAGTTGGTACCGACTTTTGGCATACCCTGTATAGCTGTAGGACTGAAAATTTCATGTAGAACGAATATGATTGATTATGAAAGAAGTTTTTAGTCTCTAATCCAAGATCAAAACGTCTAATGAACGACATAGGGAGAAAATCACCCTGTCTAATCCCTCAATATCTTTTCTGCTGACCCTTTTTAAGTATTCTCATTATATAAACATTTGCTGTGCAGATTTTCAAAAGATTTGAAATCATTTTTAGAATTTTTGCATAATTGTCATTTTCTCACAACCAGGTCCACAGACTCTGAGAGCTGTCGCTTATTTTCTATTGCTAGCTATATTAGGCCAAATATAAAACGAAAAATAATTAACGGGCGATTTGAGGTCGGGAAGTGTAAGAGGGTGATATTTTGATTCAATATCAAAACAGCACTTTGATTTCCAATTGAAATTTTTCAAAAGATATACTTTTTGAAAAATATCGGTGTGCTTCTATGGCAAATTTTCTCAGAAAATGCAAGAAAACGAAAAAACTCGAATTCGACTTAATAACATTATGTAAAATTTTGAGATGAAAAATTTACTCTTTAATCACTCGAAAAATATAAGTTCCCATGTAACATTGATAAATTGAAAAATTGCAAATCGAAATACACTACTATAATAATTATTAACAACCGAATAAGTTTATAAACTCAATACTTTATAAGACATCTACAATATTTTGAGAAAGTTGTAAGATATTGAGTTGTAAGATTTCAATATACCCGAACATTTAATATACAGGGTGTTTCTAAATTTTCCACAAACATGTGTCCTAAAATTCATCCCCTCCAATCTACAGACATCGCAAGTTGCCATAAAAAATCGTAAATTGCGTCTGCAATTATGCATCAAATGTTCGGAAAACTTATAGACTTTTGTTTTTTTGGACGCTTTATTCATTTCTTGCTTCAAAAATAAGATAACTCTGAGAAAATTTTCTATTTCTGCCAAAACATTCAAATTCAAATATCACCATTGTGTTGTCCGTGAAATAACCTAAAGTTTTGGCCTCTTGCAAGTTTTTGAAGCAGCTAATAGTTTTCTAGAAAATCGCTATTACCTAAATGAACGGGAAATAAGTAACAAACTAAAATACTACTTTTCGACTTTTTTCGACAGAACTCTTTATTTTGCCGGATATTGTGATGAACCGTTTTCCACTCTTAAAATATCATCCCTTTCCACTTTCCGAGTTTTGTCATACTTTCTTGCCTTTTCAATGGGTTTCACCCTGTTCTAAATTTTTTTGTCCTCAAAAATAATCGATCCTGGCCTATATCCAGATTACTTCATATTAACAAAAAAATACTACTGTTTCAGTTCTATGAGTTCTGTGCAATTAACGCCCAGAACTGAGTTCTCCATCACATAATCTCGAATAATTCGCCATCAAACTTTGTTTTGTACTGAATTCTATAATTTCAATAACAAAACAGCTGTATCTCTTGTCGCCTCAATTTGAGCACCCAATCGCCGGGAAAAACGAAAACCCGAGAGAGGTGTGTTAACTAAATTGAGTCAGTCGACTTTGCATGAAATGACGTGCCGTCAGCTTGTTTCATGTGCCTCATTTAAGTATACCGAGAAACCGTTATGGCCGTCTACGATGTAATGTACAAATTTCGTGATGAAAAACGGCCATCATGAAAACAGATGGCGTGGTGGTTTATGAGCGAAGCTGGATCATCATACTAATGAGACGAAATTCAATTAGGCTCCGCTATATTCTATTGTTATACGAAATAACTTATGCTGAATGTCGATGTTGGGTACGATTAGTTTCATGAAATGGAATTCATATTTCAATTATCTTATTCTCACAAACCTCAGAAAGTGCTCATAAACCCAGCAGGGACTTTCCAAAAACTCTCTGGAGGCTACACAAATATCGGGGAAGAAACAATTGAACTTTTGCTCAATACACACTTTCCAGGATCTACCATTGTCACAAATCCCAGCATTGAAAACCCTGTCAACCTTCAACTAAGGGCGAACAGGGCTGACTGGGAGATGTCAAAGCGGGTGGTAACAAACCCGAAAGTAATATGGACAATAAACTCTTCCAGCCCATATAAATCGCCTGGACCAGATGGAATATTCCCTGTCCTACTACAGTAGGGAATTTAGGATCTAGCACCAGAACTATGCAGACTGTACAGGATGAGTCTAGCACTTGGCTGGATACCACAAACCTGGAAATCTGTGAACATGGTCTTCATTCCGAAACCTGGCCGAAACTAATACGACCAGGCCAAGGATTATAGCCCAATGAGCCTATCATCTTTTCTCCTGAAAGGACTAGAGAAACTGATAGACATACGGGAGGCAGCTCTCATAGACCGGCCTTCATATATGAACCAATTGGTGTCAAGGCTGGAGGACAATCTGGCGAAAAAAGACAATACATCCTTCGAAAGTATGGTCTTAGCGGCCATGAGGAGAAGCGTTGACGAAACACCTGCAGGTGGATAATGTGAATGCTCCAAAATCGACAGGCCAACACTCCGCGAAGCTAGAAATCGCCAGAGGAACTCCACAGAGAGGGATACTATTCCTCCTACTGTGGGTCATGATAGTAGACGAACTTCTGAAATCTTTAAACAATCAGGGATACTACTCTCAAGATTATGCGGACGACATAGTAGTCCTCGTACAAGGAAAGTGTGCACAAATAACCTCTGAGCTAATGCAAAATGCACTTAGGACCGTAGAGGAACAGTGCAAAAGAGAAGGACTGAGGGGAAACCCCAGCAAAACCACACTCATTCCCTTCACACGCACAACGAGTCATCCAAATTCTTTGGAGTAACACTAAAAGTTGCTGTTCTTGACAAATATTCAGGGCTGTTCTCAGACAAGAAACTAACCTGGAACATGCATCTACAACATGTAGTCAACAGAAGCAAAGCATCATTCATGATTGCAGAAGAGCTTTTGGAAAAACATATGGACTGTAACCGAAAGTCATGCACTGGCTTTACACCGCGATCATGAAACACAGAATCACATATGGCTTACTTTTGTGGTGGCCCAAAATGAAACAGGGACAGTTAAAAACAAACCTTGGTGAAATACAGAGACTCGCCTAACTGTGTATCACGAGTGCTATGAATAGCACTCCAACCGCTGCTATGGAAATTATCCTAAACCTCCCACCTTTAGACATCACAGTCATGGAGGAGGCGAGGATGAGTGCATACAGACTCAAACAAACAGGTAATTGGATAACCCAACCACAAACTGGGCACACCAAAATTAACCATGAAGTCAACATAACCGAACTGGAAATGATATCAGACTACATGCTAACACAATACTCATACGAAAAATCATTCAAAACGAAGTTCAAGTGGAATGAATGGGACTCCGGAGTAGAATCACCATCATCTGAAAACATTACCATAAACCTAATCAATGAGTGAAAGAAATCAAAACACCAAACATATTGGGACCAAATCGAAGGGCACAGCACAGCCATAGTGAGGCACCTGAGCCAAACACTGACGGCTGACACCTTCAACCTCAACAAATCTAAGATACGCACAATTACCGGCTAATAAACCGGACACTGCGGCCTTAGAAAACACCTACACACCATGAGAATAAAGAAAGAAACCGTGGAGTGTTGTCTTTGTGGTGAGGAGGAGGAAACAGCCTCTCACATCATCTTCGAGTGCGACGCGCTGTTCAAAAAGCGCAACAGAATATTCGGTCAGATAAACCTAGAAACAGGCATGAATACGAAACACCTAGTAAATAGACTACTAAACCTGGCGAAAAACACAAGCCTATTTTACTAGGAACCACTGACGAGAGAACAATACAATAGACCTCAGCTGGTCTCAGTATCGAAAGAAACCTCAAAGGTAAACCCGGTATCTCGCTCGTCAGTATTTACCCAACCAACCAACTGTTTCTGATAAATATCTTATTCATTCTGTCACTGCTTTTCAAACAGCTAGTACACATGAGTTTGATATCAGTAAAAATCTCCAATATAATCAGTATCTATATCATATTGTAGTATAGGCTATCATGTTTTCAGTTTTTGTGTCAACTCTACTGTACTAATCCTTCAATTATTTATTGTTTAACGAATCCTTGACTAGGAAGGTGAACAAACTTTCATTCTAACTCCACCAAAAATGTTCTTTATTCCAGATACCATTCACGCAGAAAAATCCGGCAGACTGATTCACCACACTTTCGTAGTCTGAAAATCGTGGTACTTGACAACCCGATCGTAGAACGAATCGCAGCTCCGACTAGTAAGCTGTACTTTTACTAGAGTGAACGTAAACAATTAAATGTGGTTGAATATTTCGTGTATTAGTTGATAGATTATACTGAAATTAACGTTACTTTGTACCATAACAGTTTAGCCTATTGAGATTTTTCAGAGTTCTCCAAATATTCTGGTAAAGAAAACCATCTCTTTCTGGTAGAAATCGCTCTAAGATGCGTCATAGTTCATCATACTCTCCTGGCAAAAACGTAGTCGTATTTATTATTCAGCTACCAGTATTATCAACTAAAGTTGATAATGGTAGTTACCGCCAATAGAAGAAAAGAATTACTAACGATTTTGTGTTTATAGGGGATAACAGTAATAATAACCACATTCTCAGTAAATCTGAACTCGAATCAAGTTTTGAGATTACTTTTCATTCAAGGTGGATATTATTCATTGCGTTTTATAGTAATACTTACAGAACAGAATGGTAAACATAAAGTTATATTTGTTACAATTATCGTTCAACGTTCAGTTGAGTTGCCGGGCAATGTCTGTTGAGAGAGGGTTCGTACACCTATGAAGATTTGTTGAAGTTTAATTTCTCTACGAGCTAACGTCTGAGTCGAGAGGTCTGAGTATATCATTATCGTGAGTGAGCAGCGAAATCTATTACTATTCTTGAAGGTGAGTTTCAGGTAAACAGAATTTTCTGGATATGGATTCTATAATTCATACGGTTTTAATATTTCAGAGGACCCATTCAAACACGATTTGTTTTTGCCGCTTCTCTATACGTTCAATGGACCGAAGTCAATAATTGAACATCATATTGTGCTCATACATAAGCTAAACAAGATTTCAGCGTATGACTGCATAGTGTTGAAGAAAATTTAGATGATGCAATCGTTACTGAGGATTAAATGAGAAAGAGAAAGATTAAAGTGGCGGAAGAGAGGGGTCGTCTGGGGGTCGATACGTTACCACTAAATCATTGAAGAATGGAACTCTGAACAGTGAACAACCTAATTATGGAAAAGAAATCAACAGAATTACGAAGACTGTTGGAATTCACTCACTTCTTTTACTTGAAGGTATGTAACTAGTTTACTTTTCACATTATTGAGTCGAATAATATTTCTTGAATGGTAGAACTGAACAATTCAGTGAAACGACCTTTTCACATTTCCAGGAGTCGTGGTATATTATATGATGACGTTGGTTTTACTGCTCCTGTAGTGGTATTTACTCCGCTTCTTTCTCAAATTACCACGGGTCGTGCTATATAATAAGACTGTTGTTTGTACTGTTACTGTCGTGGTATTCTATTTTACACTGATTTTGTGAAGAAAAGAAATAACTAAAATCTGAGGAAATCATCAGGTATTCTATTGGTAGAAGATTAGGCATATTTTCACAGAAAAAACGCAAAGTACAAACAACAATTTCATAGTGAAAGAAGCAGACACTTTTCAGGAATAATTCACAAATTTTAATAAAGTAGACAAACACAGAATCATAGATTTATCAATTCAACTCTGAGTCTTCATGAATTTGATAAAGATAATATTCATCGGGAGTAATGAAAGCAATATCAAGTCACCTGATGTATTTTTTTTCGTCATATCTATAAGATCGGTAATACTGTATTTATTTTAAATGAAAATGCCACGTATACCTTTTTGACTTTACATTCAATTCAGAGTTTTATTATTTGCTCAACTGTTCCCCTGTATGAGAACAGATATCATAGATATAATCATGTAGCTGCTGATATGAACCATAAATGACAATGAATTTTTCAGAAAAACTTGTGACGATTTCGAACTAAAGACAAATGGAGTCGTGAAAGCAAATTCGTCAAATAAGATCAGATTGGTAAGTATACATTTTAATATCAAATTATTTGATTTTTAATACTAATCAAAAATTTAAATGAAAATTTCACACCTCACTTTTAGAGAGAACCAAAACATTCGTTCTTATTTAGATGCCATGGCAACCCAAAAACTTTCCGGAAATTTTTATCCTCCTGGGTACCCTGGCCGAAATTAATAAGTGGAAATTTTTCTGTCAAATATTTGACAGGTGATAGTTTATATTTTGCTTTGATGTACAAATGGAATAGTATTTTTCATTTGAAATGAGATAATATTTCATATTTATGTATTTACTAAATATTTCGAATGTGTCTGAATATTTTCTTCACGATAATAGCAGAATTTGCAAATTCTGAAATCAAATTTCAGAAACACTTCAATACACCAGTTGTCTACATGTAAATCAAAGGCCCTGTGACGAGTCGGTATAGTGTCCGCCTCGTGGTCGTGTGGTCACTAGTTCAATTCCCAGTGGAGCAAGAACATTTTTACTTTTTTTTTTATTAAATTTAAAAAAATCAAATTGAAATTTTGTTAAGTGTGTTTTACATATCAATATTTTCATGCATCTTTTTTGTACTATGCATATAAATAGTTCAGGTGAATCATAGTTAGTTATTTCTTATGAATTGTTGGATATATTTTGGTGTAAAATTTTCTTACCGAATCCAAGAACATTTTTACTTTTTTTTTTTGATTAAATTTAAAAAAATCAAATTGAAATTTTGTTAAGTGTGTTTTACATATCAATATTTTCATGCATCTTTTTTGTACTATGCATATAAATAGTTCTGGTGAACCATAGTTAGTTATTTCTTATGAATTGTTGGATATATTTTGGTGTAAAATTTTCTTACCGAATCCCCCGCGTGCTTGAATTAATTGCAGGAAATTTATCTCGTACATGAATTTTTTAAGAAAATTACCCTCGTCGCTGCGTTACTCGGGTAATTTTCAAAAAATTCATGTACTCGAAAAATTTCCGGCAATAATTCAAGCACTTGGGAGATTACAAGTGAAAACTTTGTTTCTAGACTGTACCTGATCTGGAACAGATCGTGAAGTGGTTATTTCAGATATGATTATTCATTTAATTTCTGATCCTTATACGTTTATGGACAACAAATCGGATATTAATTTAGTCTCATCACCTTCTAGAATAGTTCACTACTGAACTATCCCCAAGCGAACAGGAAGATATAGCGTGGTTGACTCCAGCCTCCAGAGAAAAGCCCAAATCAAGATATAATTGAAAGCTTTCCAAACCAAATTCCAACCAAATTGAAATAGATTGGTAAGTAGCTCTACCAATCCATTTTCAGGCAAAGTCTGAACATTTTTTTTTCAGTTTAGAAGATATAACAACATGTAAGAATCTCTTACCTGAACAGACCTTTGAAGATGAATTAGCTGTTAGATATCTTGATGTCTACCAATATAAAACAAATCAAATCTATATAGCGTCTCCCAGTTTTCAAAGAAACAACCAGTAATGAAGTATTGTCACCTTTTTACTGACTGTATTCACAGAGAAAATAAGGAATACTAATATCTACAGGCTATAAGAGCAAAGGACTTATTCTTTTTGTTAAGGTAAATATAAGTGAAGCTCTTATAATTTAGGGTAAACTTAGAATGATGGAAAATACCCATACCTGCTATGTACGTGAAAAAAATTTTATACGAAAGATTTTTTCAAGAAAGCTCCTAGCGTCTAAGTTTTTTTTTGTAATTTTTGGACCATATTCTCTTCCAGATATATTCGATTCAATTCCTATATGTTGGATTTTTATTTTCAGATTGTTCCAGATATACAGCCCAATTTGCTCTATGAATTAAACGAATATGACACTTCGAAATTAACTATGCAACCGATACCAATATTGATTGTGCACTATCAATATTTTGTTTCGGAGGAAGATGATGTTTGCACTGGAAAAACATGTTATGTTGAGGATGAGTTTTTTTAAATCGTGATTTCATTTATATTATTATTATGATTTGCCTACCTATGTGTGTCAAGTACAAGTAGATACACTTTTTACATAAACTTTTGTTCTGTATATTCTGAATGTTATTAAATAAATGATAAATATCAGCTGTTGGTATTTTTTCAGGTTGTTTGACCCCATGATATTATAACAGTTCAGTATACAATACCATATCAAAATGTTCCATTTGCTATTTTTCATATTAGTTTTAGTCTAGTTTCAAACCAAGAGTATGGCAATAATAATCACGAATATTGAGCGGAAAAACATAAATTTTGCCATACTCGTGGTTTAAAACAAGACTAAAACTGATATGGAAAATAGCAAAAATGATACATTTTGATATGGTATTGTATACTGAACTGGGTTATAATATCATAGGCGAGAGTGTGGTAAACTGTTCGATAATCAGTCTACTAGCTAATCGTGGTAAAAAATACTCTACAGGTGATATTACAGATGGAAGAAACATATACCGCGAACTTTAGTAAACAGTTCTCTAATCAAATCTAACAGTTGAAAAGGTGGGGGTTCCTATTTCAGATTCACTAATGATTTATAGTAAAAAATAATCAGCGGGTAGTTATTCAATATTATGTAGTCGTGGTGAATATAGCCACGATGCTCCGTTGATCTATTTTTGTTTTTCGCGATCAAAATTACTGCATTTCCTAGCAATACTTTCTCAGGATTATCTCAACGTTTTTAGAGAGTACATCTCACTACGATCAAAGTTTGTCCATATTCTTAACGTTTTTCGTGGTTAGATTCTTGACGATTTTAGTAATTCCTACCAATCTTTTCTCTGCGTGATAGTAATCGGAAAAACTACATCAAGGAGGTATTCCATCAAACGTGTAACAATTCCTTTAGCGAGTGAAGCGAAATATCTGGTAATAACCCTAGATAAAAAGCTGAATTGGAACTAGTACTTGGATAAGACTATCCGAAAGGCTAGTCATTATGCCGCAGAAGATGTGGCAAAACATGGGGCATGTCATCAAAACACGTATATTGGTTGTATGTGATCGTGACACATCCAATGATAACGTATGGCTCTATAGTCTGGTGGAGCAAGGGTCATCAATAAATAGCCATTGCTAAACTTAACTGATTACAGAAACAAGCATGCCTGACAATTACTGGAAGAATTCGCTCCACGCCAACGGCAGCAATGTAACTCCTCTTTGGACTACTTCCTCACCACATAGTTCTGGAAAGAGAGGCAGGACGGGCAACATACAGACTCTACCAAGCGGCCATTGGTCCACCGCAAGCATATGACATGAGAGGAAGCATCATGCTGAAGGGCATAATAGCTCACAACATTTTAGTAATGCCCTCAGGCATCATGCTACACTGTGGTCTTTCCCGAAAGAGAAGACTGGGTCCGGAATGAAACCAACCTATGAAGGGCATCGAAATGTGTGCCAGGGAGCTGGAAAATCGACACCACACGAAAGAAAATAAAAATATTTTTCTGAAATCGTTCAAGAATGCCCACTTTCTCGGAGCAACTTCAGGCCTCAAAATACGCTAATCTAGTATTTTAGTCCGTTGCTAAGCAACGAACTTTCCCGGACCGTTTTAGGAAATAAACGGGACGGGAAAGTACTTTTTCGGAAACCATCCAGAAAGTGTTCACTTCCCGGACACTTTTTCTTTAGGAAGTGCTCGAATTTTAATACAAATATTAATATAAATAAGAATTAGAATATTTTCCGGACTTGTTACGTAAATTAGTATTTTCGGCAACCATCCGGAAAGTGTTCACTTCCCGGACACTTTTTCTTTGGGAAAGTAGCACTTCCCGGCCTAGTCCGGGAAGTACGTACTTCCCGGACTAGGCCGGGAAGTGCTCGAATTTTAATACAAATATTAATATAAATAAGAATTATAATGTTTCTGTTGGTACCTATCTTTTTGCCGGCTTGTTTACATTGTAGACAGTTATTGAATTCACGCAAACAATATGTAGAATTCCTTAGTGTTTGATAATGCTGATTGCGATTTCAGAAAAAATAGTAGTAAAAGCACATTCCCAGACTTCAATGCTTGTTGGCCTCGGCTTAACGCCTCGGCCAACAATTTACATTGTCGTCCGGGAATGTATTGCTTTTACTACTAGATACACAATATACTATTTCAGATAGTCAAGCAGCACTGAAAGCGCTTGTATACAACTGCTTTAAATCTAGGGCGGTATGGAACTGCTAAGACACCTTGAACCGACTGGTGCAACGTAACAACGTTACCCTAGTCTGGATACTAGGTCACACAGGCCTAGAAGGAAACGAAATAGCGGACGCCCTAGCAAAAGGGGGTGACCGAATTAACGGTTTAGCATATAGCTCTGCCAAGAATGTCATAACAGCTTGGAAGACAATAAATGACTCGAGTACTGGCGTAGTCTACCGGACCTAGCCCATTCCAAAGCATTTATTGCTTGTACTAGGAAAAAACAGGCCACTGCAAACTCAAACATCACATGCATAAAATCGGACTTGCACAAGATGCAGAGTGCCGGCTATGCATGGAGGATGATGAAACGCCTAAACACATTCAGTGTACATGCCCTGCAGCGGCCAGAACCAGATTCTCAATATTTTAGTACGGGACCCCAAATTCCTACGAGGCAAAAATAGCAAAGTACTGGGACCGGTCTGTTGTACAAATTCTGACTTTTGATCCATGTAGGGGACATATATGAGAGTTTGAAAAGTGATGTTGGCAAGAAAAATACTCTTGCACGACATAGAAAACAGGCCGTCATTTTGGAAAATGACAGTGTAGGCGACTGTGACTCTAACTTTTAAGTCTCAATCGATGCAGAATTGAATTGTCTAATATAAAGTTATCTGGAAGCATAACATATTCTACACACAATGGCCACAGGTAACAAAATGGCCACAGGTAACAAAATGGCCGTCATTACTACTGAAATTGTAATTGTGTACTGTTATATTTCGTGTAATTACAGTCGTCCAAAAACCCATGTGATTTCATACACAGTGATTTCCCAAGATGGCGGCCTGTTATCTATGTTGCGCAAGAGTATTTTTCTTGCCAACATCACTTTTCATACTCTCATTTATGTCCCTTACATGGATCAAAAGTCAGTATTTGTACAGCAGACCGGTCCCACTATCTCAAATTTTTCAATGGTGAGTCCTGTACTATTTGGCGATACGACAGTAAGGCCAGAAAACCTAGTAAATTGTTCTCCCAACGCATTCCTCAATTTCGTCAAGAGAGTGGATATACTGGGAGAAATATAATAGGGTGAGCCACAATAGGCCATTGGCCGCAGTGGAGGGCCTGATACGGGCCCATTAACGTTCAAACCTAACCGAACCTAACCTAAACTAACCTAACCTCATAGACTGTTACTCAAAAATTGTTTATTTATGTTTGGAAATGAATGAATTATTACTATTATTCATTCAACTCTTACACATTTTTTCGGAAATGACCAGGTGAATTCGGTCTTTCTACTCCTTTTTCGTTATTCTAAAAATTGCCAAAAATCTCAGACTTTCTTAAGGTAGATGTTCTATGGAGCACTCAACTTCCGACAGTTCAATTCATTCTGTCTTATTTGGTTTGACCATTGCATTTTCAATATTGAAGCACTTCTTATCTATCATGTTGCTGCAGATAGAATGAATTATCTAGAGCAATTGAAAAAACCTCCGCTACAAATGACACGCTGAATAAGTTAGTATCATTAAATGATTATTACAGCTTTGTGCACAATCAATATCCATTGTACACCGTATTTCAACCAGCACATAGATCAAATAAACGTTGTTGCATGGGGAATATAAATCATACATGGACATGGCAGTATCAATTGCATACTCATATCATCCAAACTCATTCGAGATCAAATAAAAGGTGGGATGATAAATGAAAATGGAGCTCGAATAAATAGGTTTCCAGTGTGCTGTGGCTTCCTTCATTATTTCATAAATAACCAACACGAAGAAATTGCTACGAAAGGCATTATTCATTGTCAGAGCAATGGCGGTCCAGGGCGAAACAGGAAAGCGAGAAAAGTAACATAAATTTCGGGAATCTACCATCGGATGCAGACCAGCACAACACAATCATAAGTTAACCTTATACTCGGCTTGCTATGATTTTAAAGAAGGGTTAATCTTGCGGAAATTTCTAATATACACTGAAACTCTGCTGGTTTGTTTTTTTTTTTGTGGGAAAGATAGGCAAAACGACTGAGATGTTGCAAATAATCATTTTATGAATTTGAAACTGGATATTTAGAATATAATTTATGAGAAATTGGAGAGCTCGAAAATTAATTGAATTGCAAAGTTAGTCGTAAGATGTTTCCATCTACTGAAGTGCCCATCAAAAATGTGTTACAGCTTCCAAACATATACTTTTATAGACATTTCACAGCGCTCGTGAAAACAAAATTACTGGAATTACTTTTACCCACATCCAAATAAGTGGAAGATTGTGGAGAAACCTTCGTATACGTAAAAGTTACTGCGTGTATGTGTGCATGTTGAAAAAACATGGTCAATCGTTACGATATTGGTATTTAGTAATGAATATATTTTGATTCGTGGAATTTCTTTCCAGAGAGAAATTAAATTGTGGTATATTTTTCAAATGAACATTTCAATAATAATTTGCTGCACACACAGTTTTCAAGTTTTTTTTTGTATAGAAGGAAATAGAGAAATAGAGAATAGAGATTGTGACTCATAGCTCGAATCTCGAAACATTTTTTCTACCCATCTACATCGAAAACATTATACTATGCATTCGTCAGATCAAAAATAAGAATAAGCATCAATAATCTGGAATCCATCTCATCAGCTGTGTACCGGTTGTCCCCGATTTTTTCATACTGTCAATATCTCAGTTATGCTGCTTGGAAAAACACTGAAAAAACTTACACTTATATCAAACCCATATGAATTTGAAGCTGTTGTGTTAAAGTCAACTTCTGTCAAACTACTCCTGAGAAACTACCCCTAACCTCAAATTTTCAAGTGGCACCCATACACTTTTTTTCTGAAAACTAACAGAATCACCGAGTTTGAACATTAATGTACAAAATTCCATAAAACAGAATTTATTAATAACAAAAATTCAAAAAGCTGCTCAAAATATCTACCATCATTATTCATGCATGCTTCAAATCGCCTTATCAGTTCTCTCGTATAAGATTTTCTAATCATTTCCTCCGTTAGTGTGGTGCAGGCGTGTACAATCTTCTCTTGTAAGTCGTTCAAGTCTATTTGTCTAGTTTCATACACGATTTTCTTCAAATACCCCCACAGGAAAAAATCTAACGGTGTCAGATCTGGCGAAGGTGCAGGCCACCTAATAGGACCTATGTTTCCTGTCCACCTTTCTGGAAAATATTGATCGAGGTATTCTGTTACAGTGTGGTGATTATGTGGTGGAGCACCATCTTGTTGCCACCACATGAGTTGTCTTTCTTTTTGAGGATTAACATGTAGCAATCCCTGAAGTTCATTATTGTGAAATCTTGATTTGTCACTCCACATGATCTGATCCAATAAACTTTGACAATTTTCAAACTTGCATACTGGCAATAAAATCATCAGGTCGAAGTCCCTGGTGCATGTGTATTTTGAAAGGATGATAACTATGCGTTTTTATAATTCCATGCACAGACGACTTACTTATTCCAACTTCGTCAGCTAGTGCTCGAATAGAAATATGAGGGTGAGCATCCATATAGGCCAATGCATTAATACACATTTCCTCAGTTCGCACTGGTGAAGCATGTTACTTTTTCTTGGAAATTGTCCTGTTCTCATTTTGTTCTCTGCATAAGAAAATGTGGTTTCAGTTGGTAATCGTCGATCGGAAAAACGCTGTTGGTATAATTCGAAGGCGGCACGGGAGTTTTACCAAAAATTAATAACATATCAACATAGGTACTCATTTGGAGTGAATGTGAAAGGCATTTTCTTGATTGGATTATCAAACTGACTGAAAGACGCGTGCAAGAACAGCTGTCAAAAAACGAACATAACAAAAGAAATGATCTACAATATTGACAGTTTTTATTACTAGATTAGAATGAAGTACACTGTGAGCCAAAAATGTATATCATAAATTATTTATTATCAAATGCTGTTTACATCAAAGTTGTTAATTTTGCGAGTTTGACGTCTGCCAAAATATCAATTGTGATACAAAGTTATAGAATTGATTACACTTCACAAGTATAAAAAATATGTATAGGGTGCCACTTGAATAATTGAGGTTGGGGGTGTTTTCTCGAGGGTAGTTTGACAAAAGTTGACTTTGGCATTACACCTCCAAAATCATATAGGTTTGACGTAAATGTGCTTTAAAAAAAAATGAGCGTAACTGAGATATTGAGTATATGAAAAGATCTGTGGGGATATTTCAAGAAAATCATGTATGATATACCAATAGACTTGAACGACTTACAAGATAAGATTGTACACGTCTGCACCACAGTAACGAAAGAAATAATTTTCATGCAAGAATAATAATGATGGTAGACATGTTCCTATATAATTTTGTGTCATTAGCCTAGGGGTAATTTTCCGATATTCAGGTAAGCTTGTTAATTACAGTGCCGTGCCCCCCGGTACAGCATTGTTAATTCTTATTACAATTTCAATTGATCCATGCCACTAATTAAGGGTTTCCACACATTACGGATTTCTATGCTAGCTTGACTGAAGACTTTGTTGTTCATAATATATGCACTCTCTTTGAACTTCCTTCTATACCAGCCCTCTTCTTTATGGATGACTTCGGCTTCAGTCCATTTTATGTTGTGCTGGTTCGTCCAGACATGAACCGCTATCCCTGACTTTGATGTTTCTCCTCGTTGAGTGTTTCTGTTGTGTTCAACCTACAACCTACAACCTACAACCTACAACCTACAACCTACAACCTACAACCTACAACCTACAACCTACAACCTACAACCTACAACCTACAACCTACAACCTACAACCTACAACCTACAACCTACAACCTACAACCTACAACCTACAACCTACAACCTACAACCTACAACCTACAACCTACAACCTACAACCTACAACCTACAACCAACAACCTACAACCTACAACCTACAACCTACAACCTACAACCTACAACCTACAACCTACAACCTACAACCTACAACCTACAACCTACAACCTACAACCTACAACCTACAACCTACCACCTACAACCTACAACCTACAACCTACAACCTACAACCTACAACCTACAACCTACAACCTACAACCTACAACCTACAACCTACAACCTACAACCTACAACCTACAACCTACAACCTACAACCTACAACCTACAACCTACAACCTACAACCTACAACCTACAACCTACAACCTACAACCTACAACCTACAACCTACAACCTACAACCTACAACCTACAACCTACAACCTACAACCTACAACCTACAACCTATGTAACACAGACGAAAGTCTTACCATCGAATTGGACAATATCAAGAAAGATCTGCGACGAAATGGGTACCCCAAAAAACATATAGAAGAGGTTCTAGCCCGCAGGGGGATAAGAACAAGAAACCAGACGAGCCGACACAAGTAAGTTCCGTATGTTAGAGGTCTATCGGAAAGAATAAGCCGAATTGGGTCGAAATACAAAATACGGACATGTTTCAAGTCAAGTAACACTATTCGCAGCCATCTCACAAAGACGAGACCACGTAACGCTGACGTTGACTCCAAAAGCTGCATCTACCGCATCCCTTCTGAAGGCGGTGGAGCTTATCTTGGAGAAACTAAGAGACCACTTAGCGTTAGACACGCTGAACACAAGAGAAACACTCAACGAGGAGAAACATCAAAGTCAGCGATAGCGGATCATGTCTGGACGACCCAACACAACATAAAATGGACTGAAGCCATCCATGAAGAAGAGGACTATAGAAGGAGGGTATAGAAGGAAGTTTAAAGAGAGTGCATAAATTATGAACCACAAAGTCTTCTGTCAAGCTAGCATAGAAATCCGTAATGTGTGGAAACCCTTAATTAGTGGCATGGATCAATTGAAATTGCGATAAGAATTAACAATGCTGTACCGGAGGGGCCCGGCACTGTAATTAACAAGCTTACCTGAATACCGGCAAATTACCCCTAGGCTAATGACACAAAATTATCCATAGCATATATAAGAAGTATCCTTGAGATTGTCGCATTATACACTTGATAACGACTGAAGATTTCAACAGTTGAAACGTCGTAATTAAAAATTGCAAAGAATTGAATTTTCTTTGTTCTTTTTTAGACAATGAAATTCCAGAATAACCGTACTCAATGTTCATATAGGTTATCCATAAATTCTTTTTTTTGGAATTTTGTACATTAATGTTCAAACTCGGTTATTCTGTTAGTTTGACATCTGTCAAAATATCAAGTGTGATACATCGTTGAAGTTAGAATTGACTGCAGTTCACAATTCAAAAAGAAATGTGTAGGGTGCCACTTGAAAATTGAGGTTTGAGGTGAGTTACTCAGGATTAGTTTGACAGAAGTTGACTTCATCACAACAGCTTCAGTGTCGTGCGGGTTTGATATAAGTGAAATATAAGTGAAATGAAATGTCGATTATCCGACATGGCACTGATTAATACGAATTCTTGTGATAAATGTCGCAATTGTCCAACATCCAGATTCCAACGAAGTTTCAGAGACCGACAGATATACAGGGTGTAACCAAATAAGTGCAAAATTTTTTAGGAGGTGAATCCTTGTCGAAAATTAAAAACTTTTCTAACTCCTGTGTTGTGTCCTTAGAAGAAATAGTTTCCTAATGAAAAAATAAAATACAACATCATGCATGAACGGGTCTTCTGTAAATAGAATTCAAAAAATCTAGTAGGTGGCTGTCACATTTAGTTTGAACAACTTGTTACTCCTATCGTAGTTTTTTAAAATTATTCCGCTTGTTTCATTCAGTTGTATTTATATATTTGTCATACCGTACACACGTTGTACTCCCCGAGAATATGCGCATATGCACCACATTTATGGTGAATGTGCAGCAGCGCTTAATGCAGAACGATATCCGATTGCACAAAATGCTAGGAATCGCACGTAAAAAGGTAAAACCTCTTTAATCTTTGGCCCGCACAAGTTTCGACTTCTGAGGGCTGCCGTCCGTAAGGGGACAACAGCTGGTTAACGGAAAAAACAATTTTAAACAAAACAATTTTAAACAATGCCGCTCAGAGATTCGCTGATTTGGGGGCTATAACCTATAACGCAAGGTTCTTCTTGAAAAGATGTCGTCTCTGCCTACGAGTGGATGGAAAATAACATTTTCGTAATATTATTTAGAGCGATGTTGAATAATCGTTATTGTGGTTTATAGTGTATGATGATTCAAAAAAACGTTGAAATAGTATTTTCTTCTTTACATCTCACTGAATGCTTCTAAGCAGTTGATTCGTTATTATTCATAATTATTCAATCATTTCATCTTGATAGAATAAAAATAAAAGACATTACTGACAAAGTCTAATGGAGTTGTTTTTAGCTCAGAATAACATCACACTATAATATAATCGAAATTCTACTCCTTCCAAAAATACTTATCGTATGTTTTATACCATGGTAGAGACTGGACGAAATGGGCATTCTTTTATAATGAATATCCACTTTCACTTGGTTATGTTTTTTTCAAACAATAATGTCAAACTATTGTTAAAAAAATGGTAAAACTCAAATCTAGCATTTTAGCCTCATTTCTTGAAAAATTGTATCGTTTTCTGAAACACTGTTTTGTACATCTGAAAGCATCACTCATCAGTAATCTTCAGCAGCAAAGATATTTGAATTGGCCTCAATTTGTAGACATGGTACTCAATAATCCAAGTTAGGTAGTGATTTTCCAGAAATTTAAAAAATGCTCAATATCTCGAAAACGGTGATTTTTACTGAGGTGAAATTCCGATATTCTGAACATTCATGACCTGGTCTATCACTAGTTTCAATATTGTACAAGGTTTACCGGACACCCTGTATATCCAATTGGTTTTCCTCACGATGTATTATTAGCTGTACATGCTACACAGAGCTTGAGTCGCCGACGTGATTGTCACTCCATAATTTTTTCATTCAAACTACTCAATAATCTGATCTTTCACCCACACATTTTGCAAAAACTCAATTTCAACGTGCCTAGACCAACGTCGAGAATAGACAATCCGTTTTAGACTGGGATCCCACGCCTATTTTCAAAAATGATTAATAACAGGCTGAATCTTCCTGAGGAGGCTTCATTTTGCCGAGACGCCCAACTTTTCCTATACGAAAATTCTCGAAAGTGGTAACTAATATAATGCGCAGGCGTCAATCATGTCGATTTGGTGAGTGCAAAAAAGTCGTTAAAGTTAGTTTTTCAGTTGAACCTCGAGATAATTCGATAAAGTACTCGAAAAAACATTTGTCCTACAAAATGGACGGTAGGAGTAAAGCGCCCCCTACTCCCAACATGTACCAATGACGTGGTCATAAAAAATCATTAATAACCAGCGGGTTTTTTAACCGTTGCTTGGTAATATATGTATACTTGAATGGTCATATTGTCCCACAAATTGAATGGTAGGTGTTCCCAGTCCTACGCTCCGAAATTGTCAATTCCACGAAAATTCTTGATATTAGTAGCTAATGAACTGCGTAGGCGAAAGTCATGTTGATTTGGTGAGCGCAAAAATTGTATGGCTAACTGTTAGATTTACCTAAATCTAAAGCTCATGATATGGCCCAAGAATTTTATTATCAAACGAACTTCTCTGAAATTATTTTCATTGTTCTGAGACCAGAAATGTTCATTATACCTATTGAATACACCGCAATTTGTGAAACGACTCTCATCGGTCCAAATGATGTTATTAAAAAAAATCCCATCTCTTACGATTTGTCTACGCAACCAGTTGCAAAAATTTCTTCTTCTTTCTGGATCCCCTGGATATAATTTATGAACCATTTTAATTCTGTAACATTTAAAATTATGCTTTCTGAGAGTGCGCCAAACTGTCGTTTGTGGCAAATTCAATTCATCTGCAATTTGTACCGATGTTTTCGATGAATTTTCATTAATCTAAAATTCAGTGATATTACTAAGAGTCTATTAAAATTTGAAAAAAACTTACAGCCGTATGCATAGTCAATCGCCAGCGACTCGCCAGAGTTTCGCCGCCCGCTAAACAAGGATTATAATGCACAGTCGAGCTCTAAAATAGTGACAACTTCGCGATAAGTCACATTTTGGCGAAACGCTGGCGATGTACAACTTTTTTGGAGCTCGACTGTGCATTATAGTTCTTGTGTAGCGAACGGCGAAACTCTGGCGAGTCGCTGGAATTGACTATGCATACGGCTGTTATAGTGTTTCAACAATACTTTCCTCTATTTCGGCTGGAGTTCTGTTACCATAACTTTTGCGAGGCTTATTGAATGATCCAGCTGAGGTTTTTGTCTAATTTCTGGAACAAAGTTTCATGCGGTGACGCCTTTCGGGATAAATTTCCACATACCGTTGGGCTGTAGCATAACTGTTTCTTTGGTTTTCATAATAAATTTTCATCATGTCCCGTTTTTCTTCAGCAGAAAAGATAATTTTTACACCAATAAACTCAAAGATATACAACAAATATGACAAATGTAAAAATTATATCGACAATTGTTCTCATAGTCTACTGAGATTTCATCGGTATTGAACATGGTAACTAAAGACATTAGCAACTTATAGGTAATTATTTTCATTTCTTTTTCAGCTCATCAAACTACATAATATGATCTATTTTTGTTGTAGATATGTTTCAGATAATCATAAAAGATTTTTCTATTCGGAGCCACCAATTTCCGGGGCCGTAATTTAAAAGGGAATGATTCACCCAATTATAATAAAGTATTACCGAAATATCCCGTCGACGATCCAAAAACTACAACAAAAAATACAGGTCCGTATTTAAAAATTCAAAGATGGGGGTGGCCCAAGTCAGATGTGCCCCTGTATAAAAGATTCTTGGGAATATTCTGATAGCTCATCAAGTGCCAATAGCAAAATGTAAACAAATTTTCAATATGTCTGCGAATAAAGAAGATACAGGAAATAAATAATTTGGGATATCTCCAGAAACAAAAAAGCTAAATCTGATTTTGTCACATCATTGAATAGGTGTCTAACATACGCAACTTTGCCACAATTCAACCGACGCAATATGTCTAAACGTTTACGAGGTCTCCATGTACAGAAACGAATTTGAATAGCCCTGTATATATCTATTATTTCTGGACCATAATCAATATTGTTCGGAATGAGTCTTTCAGCATCATCGGTGATTGCATTTCGAATCGTGCTTATCCTAAATACCATAACATATGTATCATGGTACGTGCCCAAAATTCGAGCCCCAGACATAATACTCATGGAACAATATACATATTTATGACATGATATATATATATATATATATATATATATATATATATATATATATATATATATATGAAATGTGCATTCTTGCAAATATTTTTTATTAGTTTTACTTTTTACATTTTCCTTCCGAAGGACTACTTCTAAACACTATCGAGCTTCCTTGTATAATTTTAACCACCATGGTCCAAAATAATACGCTTTTGGAGGAAGGTTCGAAGTACCTCATAAACATCGGCATTGAAGTGATCGTGGTGTTAGAGCGTTTGTCTTCCACCCAGGCGGCCCGGGTTCGATCCCCGGACGCTTGTCACGGAGCTGAAGTGGTTCGGATCTCACTTTTATTTAAACTGTAAGTCCCGGATCTCCCTTGCTCACACGAGCTATGCTTTTGTGGGGTTTTCTCCGAAAACCTGGGAGTTTCGTAAAAACAAATTTTTCAAATATTAATTCTACACTCCACGCTCGGAGTCCAAGTTCAAAAAAATACAGTTGCCAGCCAGAAATTATTGAAGACACTGTTAAATTTAGAACAATGTTGCAAAATATAGAAAACAACTTTGGTAAGTATAAAACTATTTCCGTATACACAATACCACGTCTAATGTTATCGCGCTACATTTCATTGACATTTACATAGATAACGATAACGATAACGATATTTTTTATTTAAACCAGTCTGAAATTATTTCCTAATGGGAAAGCAATATTTATCGCGCAAAAGTATTTCATTCAAGATGTTTTCCTACGAGCAATGTTACTTTAAAGAAATGGCCATTTTTCAACTTTGACATCCTTTTTTTTGAAAACTAGTTATAGGATTGAGTCGGACCCATGAGCACTCTTATTCAGGAGGTCATATTCTGCAACATACCTAAAATTCCGAAAATTTAATCCTGAGGCTGCTGCCTGGTCCTTTCTGCGCCATTTTTCCAGATCATTAGTCGAATAACATGGGGTCCAAAACCGAAGGAAAAGATAAACAATAAATCTCCGTATTGATGAGTCAAGAGAAAAGCATGTTTGGACCATTTCAAATTCTATTTTTCATGCTATGATCCGATACAGATATTTGCAATAAAAAGCATTCAGGGTCAAAAAAACACATTTCATCTGAGAATTTAGCTGCTGTTTTTTATTTCTCCGAGTGGCCACTTTTAATATATGGTATGGAGGTTATCTTATTCGATATTTACGTTATGTTTCTCCAAGTTTCGTGCTTTCCAGTATAAATCTCTCGAAGGGCGTTTCCACTACTTGTCCGGGTTTTACTGCTGCAATTTTGGCACTCGTGGTGAGAGCGAATAACGCAAGATAAAAATAAAATTGAAGTTGTTTGGGAACGGGCGAGCATTCTTCGAGTAACTTATTTTCAGAGATGAACAACAAACTGATGAAGGATGTCTCGTGAATACTAAACAGCCACTTGACGATGAACTTCATTCACAATTCGCGTTTTAAGTTTTGTCGGAGAATTTGTTTTCGACTTTTCCATTGGAAGGGGTAATCTAACGCAACCCTTATTGTGCTGGCGAGCTGATAAGAATAACAATACAGCCTTTTGGAATTTCACGACCATCAAGATAAAGAGAGGAAAAAAAGAAGATAATGAAACGTTAATTTCGAACATTGTTACAGCTTCATTTTGAACTGTGGCAACAATTTTTATTGTAAGATAATGACGTTTGAAATTCTGTGTCGATCGAAACAAACTCTTCATTATACAGTGTAGGTATATCTAGACGAGTTGATGCGATCTATAGATGATATATACCGGGTGTCCGCGGAAGGTGGCTCGCCCCTATCTGTAACTTTTTTGTTTTTCAATATAATGGAATGCAATTTGAAGGATCTGTTTAAGACATGAAACTGAGTTTTTTGACGATTATTTCAAGTTCAGGCAACTTTCAGTTTCACCGGAAGTGACTTAAACTTTCGATTTTTAAATGGGATATTTTTACCTTTTTTGTCTCCAAATGACATTCTGAATACAACCATCAATCGTTCGCCACTTTTTGTTACCAATTGTTTTTTCAATTTAAATTTTTAATCTAGAGAGCTATGGAACGTTCAAATCACTGATTACAGCTCATTAATTTTCGGGAATATACAACTTCACTGTTTTCGGTCAAAATGTATGTGCTATTTAAAATTTAATTTTAAAATTGAAATTACAATTTTTTTCAAATGGCAACATGGTGGCTAGTCGAGTTAGGAAAAACAACAATGTATTAAGATTCATTTGATACCGCACATGTTTCAAAAACCTTTAGAGTAAACTTTGAAAAACAACTGAAAGAACAAAATCATTAAGGAGATCTTCTTATTTTACTTCGCTTCCGCAGAAGTAAATGAGGTATTCATTGTGTAATTATTTGAAAAATATATTCATGAAAATATATTGGCAAGAAGATTTGTTATTAGCTTTTGGATTATTGATTTTATTTTATCAGTTTATCAGTTGTGTTGGTTACAGGTTGTTCGATGCATTCAAATTTTTTTTGCCTTCCTCATATTATCATGTCTAAGTATTTGATGACTCTGTATATTGTCTTTGATTGTGTCAAATATTCAAGATATAGTTATTCATATATTTTGCTATGGTAATTTTGATGTAAAAAGAAAACAAGAAAAGTAGAAAAGTGGAATAAATTCTTTATTCATTGTAAAGTTTATTACAATATATCCTACCGACTGCGCCATATTGTGATAAACTTTAATGAATGAAGAATTTATTCCACATTTCTACTTTTCTTGTTTTCTTTTTAAAACAAAATTACCATAGCAAAATATATGAATAACTATATCTTGAATATTTGACACAATCAAAGTTCAAACATTTGCCAACACCTAATTTTACTCATTTAACTAAATGCTCTGAAACTCCATACGAAACTATTCACATTGACTTTGCAGAATTACAAAAGAAATCTGAAATCTGAAATCAAAACTATCGTTACTGACTGTGCAAAGGTGTTCAAATCTGGAGAATTTAATGAATGGGCCATTCAAAAGGGTTTCAAAATCAAGAATACTACTCCCTATATCCGTGCGGGTAATGGAATTGCAGAACGAGCTATAAGGGATCTAAAAGTTTACATGAAATACTATGAAAGGTTTCCAGGAGGGTGGAAAAATTGTTTAGAAGCTGCTGCTCGGCATCATAATCAATCACATAGTGAATTTTTGGGATGTTCACCAGCGTACAAGCTCAACGGAAAGTCGGTTGTTCTACAAGCAGATAACTTATTGGGCCTGAATCTCGAATTAAGAGAGCATCCAAAATCATTGGAGGAACAGTTGAAATACAAACAAAGAACTCAAGATCAAGCTAATAAGAAACGAAAATTAAAGCCTCCTAATTTGAAAGAGGGAGACAGTATTTTGGTTAGATATGGAAAAATTGGAAAAGAATATGTGACAAAAGGGCCATTTGTAGTCATAAAAGTTCAATACATTGACGGAATAGCAACCTATGATAATTTTGACAATAATGGAGAATTGGAATCGGCACATGTTTCAAATTTAAGAAAATTCCATCACAGGAGTGATGACCTTTGAAGAGAGGGACTTTGTACTAACTATTTGATGACTCTGTATATTGTCTTTGATTGTGTCAAATAGTCAAGATATAGTTATTCATATATTTTGCTATGGTAATTTTGATGTAGAAAGAAAACAAGAAAAGTAGAAAAGTGGAATAAACTCTTTATTCGTTGTAAAGTTTATTACATGTGTTAAATGTTCTTCGATGCAAATGCATGATTTCGAGAAATCGTCCATTAATGACCCCTATTAATGAACGATTTGTCATTAACTGTCGATTTCTCAATGAATGCATGATTGTTGCATAGGCAACAAGAAAAAACGAATTCAGATGTTACGGACGCTAAAATGGATAGTGACAATAAATTTATGTTGCCTGAAATTGCCAGACAAAAATTAGAACTCCTTTATTTCAACAAGAGTGAGATAGACGGAGAAATATTGTAATCAACTCTTATATTAAAATGCGAATAATGATCTCGAAAATTAACGCGCTCGCTTCGCTCACGCGTTATAATATCTCGATCATTAATTGCCTTCATTAGTACACTAGTTGATTAAATAACTACTAATCTCTTATTTCTAACGTAATCATCAAAAGTTTTTTTTACAGAAGTTTCTTTGAAATCTATTAATGTGCAGTATCATATTAATCGTAATCGAATGCTCTTTTTTTTAATCCGACGAGCCACCATGTTGCTATCTGAAAATAATTAGCAATAGAAATTTTGAAATGAAATTTTGCATAGCAGATACTACTTTTTGAAAAGAAAGACATTGTGACTGCTTGATACAGAGGGCACATCAACTTGTAAATTTCAATCAGCATGGGGGGTCACACACATCATTGAAAGGATAATTCAATTTTCTTTTCAACCATATAATTTTTTCCATTTCAAAACTCTCTCATAAACACTCGTAGAGTGTGCCTAGAGGCATAGCATGTGCGGGTAGAACATACAAAATGGTGTTTCGAAGTTTGTTTTCCAAAACATAAGGTAAAATTTTTTGAAAATACTTTACGTTACCCTCTTACATTACCGGTTGAGCTAGGGGTAGAACTTAATCATTTGAAGTCACTCAATTGGTTACGAAAACAATATCCAAAACATACCTTCTTGGATCAATAGTATGAAAAAAACAAATCAGAATTGGAAAAGAGAGCCGAACAAAATAAAATGGCATACCATAGGGATAGAATTTTGTCTTCAACCAATAAAACGAAAACTTTATGGAACATTGTTAATGAAAAACTAGGAAAAAATAAAAACTATCATAACAAAAAACACATTGAACTAAACTCAATCACTGACATAACTACACTGAACTTATTCGGAAAACATTTTTCACAGTCAATCAAAGAACAAATAGATGGTTTAAACTTGCCTTTAGATAAATACACAACAATAGAATATCCACACTATAACTCAATATCCTACATTCCATGTACTGCTCTCGAAATTGAAACAATCATCTCCACTTTCAAGAATAAACATTCCAGCGGTATTGATGAAATACCCATGAAAATATTTCAATCCTGTTCAGACTTGATTTCTGAGACTTTAGCGTGTCTCAAAAATGAATCCGTCACAAATGGAACATATCCTAGCTCATTAAAAACAGCAAAAGTTATTCCAGTTTTTAAAAAAGGCGACCCTGAAAATGTTGCGAATTACCGTGGAATATGTGTGCTTAGTTCTTTGTCCAAAATCATGGAAAAAATTGTTTATGACAGGACAATCAAATATTTAGAAGTCAATAAAGTAATATCCCCATCACAACATGGATTTAGAAAAGATTTTTCAATCGAAACAGCATCCACGGAGGTCGTTCAATACATATATGACAATATTGACCAAAGTAAACATGTATTAGGAATATTCTTCGACTTAACTCGAGCATTCGAAACAATAAATCCAATATTTCTTGGTGATAAAATAACAAAAATGGGCATTCGGGGACCCATAAATCGATGGATACTGAGTTATATAAGGCATCGCAACATGATTGTGAAAGTGAATAATGAATTCTCTGAAAACTTCGAAGTTGATCTAGGTACACCCCAGGGCGGAGTTCTGGGACCATTGCTGTTCCTACTGTACGTGAACGACCTCCCTCTTCATATAAGTGAAGGGACGGTGTTCATGTACGCAGATGACACAACCATAATTGTTACATCCAAAACTCTCGAAAACCTGAAAGAAAAAGCATTAACGGTCATGAACCAATTTAGTCATTGGTGTGAATGCAACCATCTAATAAATTATACAAACAAAACTATTTTCATTGAATTCACAAGTAAATATCGAACAGCTAATCAATTGAGTATCAATCTGAATACCAATTTGATAACAACAACGAATTGCACAAAATTTCTAGGAATTCAACTCGATGAAAAACTTTCTTTCAACGGTCACATAGAACAGGTATGCTCTGCCCTAAAAAAACTATACTTTGCGTTCAACACATTTAAATCAAACTTTGACAGAAAATATTTATTAGACCTCTATTACGCTTTCATATATTCCAAAATATGTTCAAATATCACAACATGGGGACAAGCTACCGAGGTTTCCAGAGTATTCATTATTCAAAAGAGAATAATAAGACTCATATTTGGTCTCAAATTCAATGAATCCTGCAGGGACACTTTCAAAAATAACAAAATCCTCACTGTCACAAGTACATATTTATTCAAATTACTCTGTTATGTACATAAGAACTTGAATTCATTTGAAAAAAATCATGATAATCATAACTACTCAACAAGAAGGAGAAATGATATCCATATTCAAAACACTTACAACTTACAACAATATAAAAAGTCTCCCTTTTACGCTGGGGCAGATCACTTTAACAAACTACCAGAACAAATCAAACATTGTCCTTGTGAAAAAGCCTTCAAAACATCTCTTGAAGAATATCTATCGGTAAATTGTTTTTATTGGTTAAGCGAATTTACAAACTAAGAATGAATGTCTTAATCGTGAAAAATTCTCTTTTTCAATTAGGCCTCTACACCTATATTTTAATTTAAATTTTAATTAAATTTATTTATTTATTTTTATCCATGTATCTGATATGACTTGTCATATACTTCTATGTGAAAAGCGATTATCAATAAAAACTGTAACTGTAACTGTAAGAAGACGGCCATTATTATTATTTGCCGGGATGCTCCGTGGTGTTAATTTTTCTTGATATGCTAAACTTTCCACATGGGGTTGGAGAATCACAAAATGGATTAAAGTACAGTATAGTGTATCATGCTATATGCAAAAAAGTCACTTTCGTTTGAGTAAAAAGCAATGTCAATAACAGCAAATATTTTCACTGTGAATGAGTGAGGTGGTGCAGGATCTACGCAAGCGCAAATTGAACAGCAAATTTGTTCAGAAATATTACAGTAAAAGCTTATCATTATAGACTCTAAGAATTTCAAAATTAGCTTTATTCATGTTTTTCGTATAAATGCACAGATGCCACCATTATGAGTGCTTAGTTATGTTGAAAAATCAGATCGACATTACTTATAAATAATTGAGCTATGAGTACACCACTAATTTTCCAATGTCATTAAATTAACGAATTTTATGATCATAAATAAGATCTAATCTAGTTTGTTAAGGTATTTGGAACGGTTCGGTATGCGCCAAAAGTTTTCTATTTGCGGCTTATTAGACATACGTCGATCATAAAAGTAAATTTGGTGTTCCGACTGTACGATTTCCCCATCATTACAACCATCCAATCTAGTGTCGGATGCGCTAGGCAACACTGCTCTGTCGCAAGTCAAGTGTCAGTGTCAGTAATTTAGTCCCGACGATTAGATTGCTTAGAAGAAAAAAGACGCAATGCAGTCGCAGACAATATGGGCAGGGAAGCTGCCCAATTATCCAATTCTAAAGTTTCAATTGTCTATATTTCCTGGTCTATTTAATTTGGGATATATTTCTCGTGTACCTTACGAGCTGCAGCGCGTTGATGCCATTGCTCTTGACGGGGCCAATTTTATGATCTCATCGATCAAAACATTCCCGACTTTGGGAGCTTGTATTTCGATAATTAGACGGACGACTTTTTCCAGATTATTAATATTGTTATCGAGTTTACTGACATGTGTTAACTTTCCATCAAAGGACCCCGCACTAATCTTATGGAAAACCGGTTTCGGTGAAAATCGCTGAAATTTCAATATGATGTAGCCCATGCCATCCTGAACAAAAGTTACCCTTGCGCCAACTCTCTGAATGCCCGCGTTTGGATTCTACAGGGGGTCAAAGTTCGATATTTTGACGATTTTTCAAAAAATCCGGAATTTCATTTTCATTGTATCGATCTGAATTTTTATAATGAAATAGTCCACAATATGTGCATCAAAAAGGTCAAATGACAAAAGTTTCTAGAATCAAAACTGGCGGGTATACAGAGGGTTGAACTTTGTTTTTGGTAATTTTTATCGAACTTTTTTTGAGAAAATATTCGTTTTCCTGCAGATCCATGTGCAATTGATGATACTTACAGTACATAAGAGGGCGATCATATTTTGCATTTGAACTAACCATCCAACTTTAAATATTTGAAAGATACGGGGCGATCAAAAATATATTTTCAATTTCGGAAAAATGTATCCCTTTGTATAGTCAGCTTTCACCAATATATTTAGCTGATGTTTTGAAAGTATGTAGCTAACATACATACAAATGTGTCACCGTCTGTGCTCATTAATCTGAATCAAAATAAAGTTGCGGCGATGGTCCAAAAAATATGGAGAAGGGATGTTTCGGAATAATTTTGAAATGATTTCTAAAATCGTCCGTGAATTTTTTTTATTTTCTGATATAATGTAGATGAGTCATTCTTGATCAAAAAGTTCTACAGTGCCTACCACGCGAATGCCACGGTTTGAGTTATACAGGGGTTTGAAGTATAGTATTTCCTTGATTTCTCGAATAATCAATAATTTCTTTGTAACGGAAAATAACATTGTTTCCTAGACAAACTTCGAAACATTTCAATGCCCAAATTATCTGAAATGAGAATTCATGAATATACAAAGGTTGCAAGTCAGTCTCATTATGTAAATATATTTTCGGACATATGCATGAGCATACGAATACGATTCATGTTTCATACGGTGTATGAAAATATAATACAAATTCTATAAGGACCATCATTTTCATTTTATGTTCCAGGAAAATATAGGATGAAAACAATTTTCGGAATGCTTCGAATGTGTCTGCCAGTAAAGTGCCATGCCAAGCATGGCCAAGTTACTGCAGAGTTTTCCAAGTAGAAGGGGCGTACATCTCCCTGCAATCCCAGAACTATTTTATTTTTCAAATGATGTCTTTTGATATACTAGTTTCAAGTTCAGGTAGTTCAGGTTTTATATATTCCCGAATTGTGTACAGTTGCTTTCATAGAAAAGTAGTACACTTAATTTCAGCAGTGTAAACATGACTTGCTTAATAATGAAAAATGGATTATATAATCCAATCTTCCGCATACAACCTATACTATAGGTAATTCGTCGGCAAGTATACAACAGAAAACAACTACTGCTGTACTGTTTTCTGTTGTATACTTGCCGACGAATTACCTATAGTATAGGTTGTATGCGGAAGATTGGATTATATAATCCATTTTTCATTATTAATTAATGGTCTTCCGTCAAGTAGTGTTGTTTATTCTTTACGAAATGACTTGCTAAAATTGATAACTGCCATATTTCTTTTGTGCCTCTTTAACGTTTTTAAAAAGCCAAAGACAATTTTAAAAGATCAGATTAACACAATTTACTGTACTAAAATAACAACATTTTCGTTTCCAAGACTTGTACCTACTACTTTTCTGTGCAAGTAACTGTATTATTCCATATCCAAAATAGAGCAGTCCTTGGAATGTCATTCGATTGCTGTCAGAGTTATGGATGTTTTTGATAGCAAACATATTTTGATGTGTTGAACGTAGATGAAATGTTAGTATTTTCTAATAATTAGAGAATCGGTTGATGTTTTGGTCATCAATTACCTGTTTTCTTTTATTTTCTGCTCTTCGAAGTTAAATAAGGTGAGATAATCATTATATTCAATTGTATCTCATATTGGAATATTCCCAGGTCATCATGGCCTATCAAAATCAAGTAAATTGCTTTGTATGCGATACCCGATCAAGACCAGCTCGAATGTCACATCTTCTTCATGGAGAAGAACATTTGGAAAAGTGTCAAATAGCTATTTCTAGGCGGGATGCACGAGGTGGTCCCCCTCTCATCATAGGAGAAGAAACAAGAATATGTTTAAACTGTAATCGATCTATTATGAATGAAATAAGGGACTTGACGATTGATCCAACTTGTATAAGACTTAATGTTTTGACACAAACATCGAGCCATACATGCTTCATCTGCAATGCCGCCGCTGATCAGCAAACTCTATCCAATAAATGCAGGGCCAATGTTTTTGTTCATCGAAATATATTCATCCCGGATAACGTGAAGGCGTGCAGACATCATCTCGATGATAACGGTTTCATTTTGCCATTTCTATTACCAGGAATCCAGTTTGTAAATAGACCTTATGTGATAAAGGGACAGCAACTATCCATTTTCCTTCAAGGGCTTCGTTTTGTGGCTATTGAACACTCCAGCTATGAAGATGAGAACAATTTCAGTGAGGATGAGTTTCAGGCAATATCTCCTATAACCAAAGAACAATTTCGTAGTCTTTTTATGTTCTGTGATATGGTTCCGCAGGAACATGGTTATAGATATATAACGAAAAAAGACCTTATGACATTCCTCTGTAAATTGCGTCAGGGTCTGTCGGATGATTTCTTGAAGGTAATATTCCATTATCCCTCTAGGCAAGCCACCAGCTTAGTAATTTCTAAAGTAAGACAGTCTTTGATGCAAAGATTCGTTCCATCGAATATCGGCTTTGCAGCCATCGATAGGAATGTGTATATTAGAAGGCATGTGAGTGAGTTTTCCAATATTTTATTTAACCCGACCCCAGACAACCCGAAGGCCATCGTTTACATCGACGGATCATACGCCGCCATAAATAAAAGTTGTAATTTCAGGATATTGCGCCAATCTTTCTGCCGGTACAAGGGACATCATCTGGTGAAACCAGTTTTGATTGTGGCCCCGGATGGATATATACTGAGTATTCAAGGACCTTATTTCTCAGACGCTCGCAACAATGACGCAAGAATTTTGGAGAATCAGTTTGAAAGAAACTTAGAAGACATGAGGGGATGGTTTAATGAAGGTGACATTTTTGTTGTGGATCGGGGTTATCGAGATGCCATACCCTTACTGAATAATCTTGGCATACAATATGAAATGCCCGCGATTGTTCCACGAGGGCAACAACAGCTTTCCACTGAGGAAGCAAATAAATCTCGATTAGTGACGAAAACTAGATGGATAGTTGAAGCAAGAAATGGACATTTGAAAAGCATGTTTAAGTTTTTTGATAAAACTATCGAAATGCCACACGTACACAATCTTAGCGATCTATATCAAATCGCTGGTGCACTCATCAACAGCTTCCACCCCCCAGTCTCAATGAGAGGTGCCAATGCTCCGCTGGCACAAGAATTGTTACGAAAATCACAGGAGGTAAATGTCGTCCAGGCTCGAGTGGAAGTGGACAATCTTCATCTGAGAAATGGTCAATGGGTCCGTATGAATGGAAACCTGATTCCAAACTTTCCTCGCCTTACGATAGAATATCTAAGAGATTTGACCGTAGGTATATACCAAGTTAAACTTTCACCTTCGTATATACAGGATAAATTGCAAAGGGAAGAAAATGAAGAGTTTCAGGTCGATATTTTCGAAGAGGAACCTGGATTCATGAGAGTCAGGGTTTTTTCGAGGTTCAGAAATGCCACAAAATATCAACTGTGGATCAAATATAATGATGGAGAAGAACCTGATGAACCAAACGAGCCCATATTAGGATATTTTTGTACTTGTAAAACCGGCGCCAGAACTTTAGGAACATGTGCGCATGTTGCCAGTGTTCTATGGTATCTTGGTCATGCTCGGCATGACCCCAACAGTCGATACCCCTCAAGTTCCCTACTAAACTCAGTAATGGACGCGGCAAATAGACCACAACAAATGGTTCCTGATGGTGCGCTTGAAATAGTTGGGTAGTGAAACGATGACAGTCATGCCGGTGAATAAACTCCTCACAATTTATTTGAATAACACCTCAAAAAACCCAAGACCGGTATGTAGGTGGTCAATTTGGATGCATGACATTTCGTCTGAAGTCTAATTCTTTATTGCGATAGAAATCACTTGCATCCTCATTCTTCATTGCAATTGAATTAACTGCAGATTCAATCATTGTAATGGAAGATTTTTCCAATTATTTAAGAATGTCGCATGCTCTATTCAGTGATATCTATATAAGACCTACCCTACACTGATGAGGGGCAAAACCCCGAAACCGGTATAACTCGTTTCGGAAAACGAAATATGAATCGTCCGAAAGGCTGTCTTCATGGAAAAAATGTACTTGCTGAATTGATTCGACTCAGTTCAGTAGCTGTTGTGGTACTATCATCATTTCTGTTTTCTCTGAATCAGCCCATATGCTTGGAATCGTGCTGAATTCATGTTATGTACTTACTTTAATTCATATTTCATATATCTGTCAGTTGCGGTCACAATTTTTTGAAGACAATGGCAGTTGCGAAGACCTGAATATAAACCAAATCATCTCATTTCTCTCTACTTGTTTTTCCGCACACGATCTTTCTCGAGAATATATTGTTTTCATACTGGATTTTCCTAAAACATCGGGTGGAGACAAAGTGGTCCTGGTCCTAATAGAGTTTCTGAATATATAAAAAATATGAATAGTAAACGGATACTTATATTTTTGAAAAAAATTTTTTTTTTTGGACCAACCTTTGTATATTCATAAATTCTCATTTCAGATAATTTGGTCATTGAAATGTTTCGAAGTTTGTCTAGGAAACAATGTTATTTTCCGTTACAAAGAAATTATTGATTATTCGAGAAATCAAGGAAATACTATACTTCAAACCCCTGTATAACTCAAACCGTGGCATTCGCGTGGTAGGCACTGTAGAACTTTTTGATCAAGAATGACTCATCTACATTATATCAGAAAATAAAAAAAATTCACGGACGATTTTAGAAATCATTTCAAAATTATTCCGAAACATCCCTTCTCCATATTTTTTGGACCATCGCCGCAACTTTATTTGGATTCAGATTAATGAGCACAGACGGTGACACATTTGTATGTATGTTAGCTACATACTTTCAAAACATCAGCTAAATATATTGGTGAAAGCTGACTATACAAAGGGATACATTTTTCCGAAATTGAAAATATATTTTTGATCGCCCCGTATCTTTCAAATATTTAAAGTTGGATGGTTAGTTCAAATGCAAAATATGATCGCCCTCTTATGTACTGTAAGTATCATCAATTGCACATGGATCTGCAGGAAAACGAATATTTTCTCAAAAAAAGTTCGATAAAAATTACCAAAAACAAAGTTCAACCCTCTGTATACCCGCCAGTTTTGATTCTAGAAACTTTTGTCATTTGAACTTTTTGATGCACATATTGTGGACTATTTCATTATAAAAATTCAGATCGATACAATGAAAATGAAATTCCGGATTTTTTGAAAAATCGTCAAAATATCGAACTTTGACCCCCTGTAGAATCCAAACGCGGGCATTCAGAGAGTTGGCGCAATGGTAACTTTTGTTCAGGATGGCATGGGCTACATCATATTGAAATTTCAGCGATTTTCACCGAAACCGGTTTTCCATAAGATTAGTGCGGGGTCCTTTGTAAGACGTGTTTCTTCTGCATAGCGTGTTATTTGAAACAATGATTGCATTTGGCCTGTGGTGCTATGATTTAAAAGTCTATTGTGGAGCAACTTTGAGTACAATTACCTCCGATTCTAAGAGGACGAGAATTCTCAAAAAAAAAATCATCTGATGTCTGTCGAGAAATATCACACCAAATTTTTATTGTATTTGTGAAAAACTGTTCTAGCGTTCCAAATACCTCAACGTCTGTTTGATAAGTTGACATTTTACGTTTCTATAAAATTTGTTTAAAAAATTAAGTACCATCTTGGCATATTTTGTGAATACTAAAAATTTCAATTGAAATAATGAATAACCTATCAGTTGAATAGAAAATTGCTGGAGAGAACAAGGAAATGAAGGTAGTTGAGCTTTGCTTTCAACGGAATTTGCACTAAGACCGTACTGCTAAAATTGATTCAGGTAACTCTAAAATTGTTTTTTATATGGACAGACAACTGATCAGATGTTGCAGTGAACCCTGATGATACAGAGGTAGCGTGATATAGATACAGGGTGATTGAAGCAACAAATACTGATAAAAGTTCTCTGAATTTTTTTGGTTTTGTGGTAAGGCCTACTATTGACATAGATTGATGATGTCAAATAAAACTATCAAATAAATAGCAGTTCAAAATGGTGATTCGGGACCAAACAACTTAGAGAATGGGTACCATCTGAAATTTTGCGAATAATTGAAGCATTATTTATTGTTTGAAGAACAATTCAAGTAAGTTGTTGTTTGGTTATGTAATTAATGTGTGTTGTGAAGCAAATGTTGTGTAGATTTTTAGCCCAAGCAAGTGAGGCCAGTTACTCTAGCTGAACTATAGATCTATGTAGAATTGTGATTTTATATTGCAAATTTCCGAAAAACATTTCTAGATTGTTTTTATTGGTATAAACAAGCTGGAGATTTGTTGAATTCTTCCAAATACTATGTTGTGTAGAAAATCTATCTATCCATTTCTCAATGAACAAACTGTATGATTCGATAAAATTCAATAATGCTTGTCTCAATAACTGAGGATGACCAATGTTTGTGAAGTCATTTAGAATGGTGTGAATATGAACAATACTCCACATGACACTCGTTATATAAAAATGATTTTCTTTTCGTTTCCAAAAATATTTTAGAACAGCTAGTACTGCAGAAATAACAGAACTTATCACACCATGAATTCAAACCATTTAAAATTTTCGAAACTAATCAAGATATCTCTCTTCCCCGGATTTTTATGCTTTGAATTGATGAAAAACGAACAAATTTTATCCAGAAGCACCCACTGATAACGAATAAAATACATTTCCCCTCTATTTGCATAAATCAACTCCAGCATCCACGGTTGACTGAGAATCTGTCCTTTTCCGAAGTCCTTTGACAAAAACGCTGCAAATCGCATATACCTATCAGTTTACAATCTTTTCATCTATGGCCGAAAGCAGACATTTTGCGTTCCCCAGCAATCGTGGTTCTATTGTTTCAAAACGTAATAATATGACTGTATTCAAATCAAACAAAACCAGCTACAAGGGTGGATTTGATATCTCCAACATTCGATCATTACCATTTGTCGTATCATTTTCCGTTATACTAAAGGCGTAGCACGGTTTATGTAGGTCTCTGAGGCACTACGAGTTTTCTTAGGAATGGAATTTAAAAAAAAAAAAAATTAATTAATTAAGGTTAAATGTGTTTCCCTGGAACGCCATCTAAATTTACCACCACTTTATATTTCAGTACAAAATTATGATGAAAAAACGCTTTCACAACGGGTGTGAATGCATTATTTAGACATCCTGCATATTGTAATATTTTTAAAGTCTAAATTGTTTTAATTTATTCATTCCACCCACATACAAACTATAAGTACTAGGTAATTTATATAACATTCATATCTCATTATTTTATTTAAAACTAAAGTGTCTACCGCTTCACTAACTAACTACGTCCGCTGGCGCGTTGCTTTTATATTTACACCTCATTTTGCCGAGCGCTCTTGAACATTCTTAGATGCGACGCCGAATACGAGATTTCTCTCGATACTCATTCCAGGCGATGGTGAGTCAGACGCGCTCACAGCTGTTTGCATGAGCGTTCAGGTCCGGTTACAGGGGAACTATCGTTACAATATTTTAACTTTTTCTGTTCGAAGGAACGATTCTGAGTACGAACACGTAGTTTATGGACAAACACTTGATACGCTTATTTTTCCAGGAGCATTTAATAGAGTGCGTTGGACGTATCTGAATAATTTGAGTGATGAGTGAAACAGTTATCTGATCAACTAGTGTGTTAACCCATTAGTGCAAGAAGTTTCGAAAACACATAATTTCTGTCCAGAAATCATCATCCATTGGAAGTATTGTATGGAATAGTAAAACAAAACTATCAAGAGATTTTTTATAATCTTAATTTTCGAAAAACTTACGTCCGTTGAAACGGACACCATGCACGTGGTAACAAAATGATTCAATAAACAAAATGAAAAGTCAATTGTTATGATATTCTTTGAAGCAGATTTTCTGATGAATTCCTATGTTACATTTTCCACAAATGAAATGAGATTTCTTGCCACAGTGGCTGCATCTTCTTTCCGTTGCATTGTATTCAACGAGATGATGTTTTCCATCATATCTAATATTATAGTTAGTTGGTTAGTTAGTTAAATCTAATATTATCACTAGGAATCTTAATCATTTCTCCTCTACATGACGCAGTTCCAATAGATCTTCGGAAGTTCAAAAGACCAGCAAGTGCCATTTCATGTTTCTGCGAAACTTTCCGCATCAACAACCATGCATTTGATACAGATACATCGAGAAGATATACAAAAATCGGCCACCACCACTTTTTTTGTCGCATCCTAGTGCGATAAGCAGCTACTGCCTGGTCCATCTTATCAACACCACCCATTCCTTTGTTGTACTTTGCTATGGGTTTTGGCTGTATTACTGCAATATTTGCCCTCTTTTCTCGGGAATATCTGGTGCAACTAGACGCTTCAGTAACATAATCACAATTTGTAATAGACGTTACTGATTTGTTATCCCGCCAACAAACGAGTGACACCTTTTTATCAACATCAGATTGATAATCATAGAAACCTCTTGGTTTCTAATTTACAGATTTCACGTCAAAGAGACGACAATTTCCTGTTCTTGTTGCTTAAATCGGACCTGTCGCGCAATATTCGAGATCGCTCAGATGACACATCAGTAAGGTGGATGAAAAATAATTATCGAAATACAATTTATATCCTTCATTTGGAGGAATTTTGGCTTGCTGTATAAGAAAAACTGCCATGTCTCCCCCAATTCCAAATTATTTCTGATTTGTGTTTGTTAGTTTTCCACAATATATTCCAAACGCTAGCAAGTAACCAAAGCTTGAGCAGAGTGCCAAATTCTTGAAAACAAATCGGATAGGTTTCCCTTCTATATATTGTTTTGCACTATGCTAACCATAGTATGGAATCATGCTTTCTTCAATTGACTGATTCTCATCCAGTCCACCATGATTTTGAAAAACTTGATTCAACTGAGGCTGGTCTGAGTTTGAATGATCGGTGTCGGGAAGCTGATTGTATTTTTGAGTCACTCAGTATTTATATTTATTGTTTTGTTCATGTTTCAAACAAAAAAAGAGAATTGTCAAACAAGTCAAGTAATATAAAGCAATTTGAAGATTTACCTAATAGTTTCAATAATTCGGTTCTTCTTGTCGGATAACAAATAGTATATACAATTACAGGTAATATCTCTCACATTGTGGTCCTTCTGATCCTTCAAGAACAGTTCTTGGAGATACAGCTATCCAAAGATGTCTGTGAGAAGAAGTCAACGCCTCAAGAAAACTGATTTCAGAAAAAGTCGAAAATGAACAAGATGATGTCGAAAATGAAGTGATGAGTCTGAGAAGAGGAAGTTTATCTTCGTCGATTCGTAAGAGTAATCCTAAGTCATCCGAGGCCAAGGTAAGATCAGTAGCCAGTAGTACACATTGCCAGATTTTACAAGAGAAGTTAGAAATAGCCAAGAAAAAGCATGCCATCGAAGCAGAAAGAGAACGACGAACAGAAATTGCTAGATCTTGAACTAGCATTAAATATTGCAAATTTAGAAAATAGTAGTGGTGTAAGTGAAGCAAATTCCGGAAATTCCATCGGGAGATCTATAAGTGATTGTGGTCAAAGGTCTAGAGTTGCATAATGGGTGCACAATTTGGACAGCAGTCCCAACGTGGATTATTGTCAAACTGACAGTGAAAACTCAAATGCAGGTAAAAAATGTTCGAATGATATTTTTCTCAATAAAGTTATAACGAGACAATCAATACCTATAGATTCACCAATATTTAAAGGTGATCCTCTTGATTGGCCAAATTTTACATGTCAGTACAACAATACAACAAGAATGTGTGGATATACTCATGGAGAAAACCAGTCCAGATTGCAGAAGTGTTTAAAAGGTAAAACCCGAGAAGTTGTTTAGTCATTGCTAATTCTTCCAAAGAATGTTGATAAAGTTATAGAAACATTACAGAAACGCTTTGGACGACCAGAATATTAAATAAACACTCATTGAAAAGCATTCCATCAGTCAAAAAATAAAATGATGAAAACTTAGAAGAATCTGAAACTAGAAGCGAATTTGTAGCTGTTATTACAAGACAAGACGATGGATTATTATCAGGAGCCCTTCCAGACCCAAAAAGATTTTCGAAATGGAACAAACTAGTGAGATCTACGGCATGGACTCTGAGATTTCTTTAGAACTCCAAGTCAAGAAACAAAATAGGAACAGAGCTCTCATTTAAACGAAGTTGAGGAAGCGTGTTCATTCATTACTGTATAGAAGAGTTCAACAGGAAAATTTCATGGACGAATTGTGTTCGCTTCAGAATGGAAAATCTTTGTCAAAATCGAGTAGATTATACAAATGCAACTGGAAAGATTATTCGACTGGGGGGAAGACTGGAAAATTCGTTATTATTAGGTGAGTTTACGAAGAGACCAATCATTTTAGATTCCAGAAAAGCAATTACTAAACTGTTGATATTTAATGAACATGAAAAGGTGAATCATCGTGGGAAAGAAACAGTCATAAATAATTTGAAACAAAAATTTCGGATTTTGGGATTGAGACCAGCAGTCAAACAAATTTGGAGGAATTGTTACCAATGCAAAATAAGAAACAGTAAACCAGAAATTCCATTAATGGGACAATTACCTTCATGTAGATTTGAACCGACACTTAGACCATTTTAAAAAACAGGAATTGACTATTTTGGACCGATCTTAGTTTCGGTGAAAAGATACGGAGTAATCTTTACTTGTATGGCGACGCGAGCAGTCCACATTGAAATTGCACATGATTTATCTACCGAGGGTTTTTTGAATGTGTATCGACAGTTCGGATGTAGGAGAGGATTCCCTTCGGAGATATTTTCAGACAATGGAAGCAATTTTAAAGGAGGAACGGGAATTGAAGGAAAAGTTGGAAGAATTGAATCAGGATGAAATCATGAGAACTTGTACTCTACGGAACACAGTATGGCATTTCTGTCCCCCACTTTCACCCAATATGGGAGGAGCTTGGGAGAGACTGATCCAGTCTATGAAGTCTCAAACAAGTTTTAGCACAGAAGTTTCCACCAGAGTATATTCTGAGGACGTTACTGACAGATGTAGAAAATATAATCAACAGTAGACCTTTGACACACGTATCACTAGACCATGAAGATGTTGAGTGACACCCAACCATTTCTTGATAGGTCCTGATTACTTGGCTACTATTCCGATGAAAACAAATGACAGAGATCTGTGTTTATTAACAAAATGGAGAGCTGCACAACGATTGTCAGATCTTTTTCGGAAACGATGGCTACAAGAATATTTGCCTACCCTGGTGCGAAGAGAAAAGTGGCTTGTAGCTGGGAAAAATATAAAGGTTGGCGAAGTAGTACTGGTTGCTGATCCAGACGGACCCCGAAATACTTGGCCTCGTGGAAATTACGGCAGTCTACCCTGGTAAGGATGGAATCGTTAGAGTAGCGACGTCAAGACCATAAGTGGAACACTTCGTCGTCCAGTCAGCAGTGAATGTAGCAACAGAGAAGAGTAATTGAATTCAATAAATTCAATTACGGGGAGGAGAATGTCGGGAAGCGATTCTATTTTTGAGTCACTCAATATTTATATTTATTGTTTTGTTCATGTTTCAAAAAAAAAGAGAATTGTCAAACAAGGTAATATCTCTCACAATCGGTACTTGACTTCCAAATTTGAATTATCATTCAAATGGAAGTTTCTCATAATCTGTTCGAATTGGTTCAGCCTCATACTATTTTGCAAATTTACAGGGATATCTGCAGAACTTGACCAAAACATTCTTCTGTTCGGATATTTAGCGTAACCAGAAAGTAGTAGACCACGAATGAAAACATACATCTCATCTAGGGTTATATTCAGTTGATTATTTCTCTGAGCTGAATATAAGTTCGTTTGAATCAGCATATTGTTAAAAAAATCTTCAGTATAGAACAGTTTGAAGAATTCAAGAGTGCAGCAGTTTCTGATGGTAGTTTCTGTTGACAATCAGTTACTACATTGAATTTGGGTTGGAATTTCTTCCATTTCATTCGAATTTTGGTCTTCACCGTATTTTTTTTGTATTAACATATTTTATGAACGTCTCTTCATCGCTAGAATTCCATTCTCCAACCACATCTTGCATACGTACACGTTCCTGAACCTCGGATTCATGTCTAACCTCTAATGGCCGATTTCACCAACTGATTCCTAAAGTAAGGAAATACCTAAATCGGATTCAAGAATACCCAAGGGCCACTTGCGTTTCACCACATGTTAAGTAATGCTTAATAGTGACATGAAATACCCACGTTAGGTACTTCCTATCACTTTTAAGCAGTACTTAACGCTTGGTGAACAACTTGGGTATTCCTAAATTCGATTTAGGTATTTCCTAACTTAAGGAATCAGTTGGTTAATTCGGCCATTAGTCACACATAGTTTTCAGCATTTTTGGTCTCAAACAGTTCAAATCCTCATTTATATCAGTATCATTGCCATCGATTGACGGTATAGTATCAATTTCAATTTCCTGCTCATCATCTTCTTCCTCCAACTATTGAAGACGTTCTTCAAGTGATGATCTGAAAAAGAAATATTCAACAGCTATGTCACTAGTTGCACAGAGTCCGCTATAACGGAGGAGAAAAAAATAGACGCGCACAGTTGTACCTAATACTTCGTCTTTATATCAATGAAAGTCTTCAGATATGTCTAGTAAGGCACTCTACACATGCTGGCACATAAAAGAACTGAAAAAGTAGTTTCTACTTTGAACATACCAAAGAAAACAACAACAGTACTATTTACAATTTTTCACTGACTCGTGACTTTTTCATAGCGGAAATAGGTATACTGAATTCGTCTGTCACGGAGAAATAGCATAGGTTATGTTGATTAGGGTGGTGTTGCCAGTAAAGGGCATGTCCTTTTTAACAAACACTAATGGGTTAATGAAGGCGAATAACGATAGAGATAGTTTTACGCGTCTACCTCACTCTTGTTGAAATGAACGAATTCTGATTTTTTCTGGCAATAAAGTTAAAGATGCTACTTCAGTAGTTTTCGCATCTTGCAACATGAATTTATCGTCAATATCCATTCTAGCATCCATAACATCTGAATTTGTTTATGTTTGGTTGCCCACGCATTTATAGAGAAATATACCCTTAATGACAAATTGACCATTAATAGGGGTCATTAATGGACGATTCCTCAAAATCATCCATTAAAATCAAAGTAACAAATCGTTCATTGATACGGATCATTAATGGTCGATTTCATTCACATTGAAGGACATTAAACATACGTCTAAACTAGACTCTCAGTCCTAGAATCGATATGAGTGGAATATTGAGATTGCAATATTTATTCTAGATGTTGGAAACAATATGTAGAAAATACAGTTCATTGATATTGGTAAAAATTATTCAACCAATATTGACTCAATATTATATGTAACAATCTACATTCAATATTCTAGTTTGAACCAATATTCCACCAAAATAATTAATATAATATTGTTTCTTCAATATTCGCCCATATTGGATCTATTTTATTTTTACACTTACAATATATCTATATCAACCCAAGATTCAGCCAATATAAGCTCCGGGTGTAAAAGAGGCTTTGTCGGCAACTATCCGGGAAGTGTTCACTTCCCGGATACTTTTTCTTTGGGAAAGTAGCACTTCCCGGACTAGGCCGGGAAGTGCTGGAAATATTAATTTAAATAAGAATTAGAATGTTTCTGTTGGTATCTATCTTCTATTCTAATTTCAATATGCAGTGTCATCCCCAAAGTATGCACCATATGGGAAACTTATTTATTAAGGGTTTTTCGACGAAAAGTTATTCCTGCTAAAAGTTTGTGCATCCCCTAAAACTAAACATGCACCAACAAAATACGGTAAACCACACGTAATGTACGAAAAGCCTTCAAATATTTGATTTTGAGACAGGAGTAAAGTATTCTTATTTTGAAAAATCTCGGGAAATGTTATTTGAAAAAGTTGTTCAGCATTAAAAAATACATCTAGTTTTGAAGTCATGGTTATCTAAGTAGAGTTTTATTTTTTACCTATTTTTTTTAAAATGAGGACTACGAAAAAAATTATTTGCTATAACGATAAATAGACAGCATCCTGTATACGACGGTTTATTTCAAAAGCCTGTAATATTACAAATTTTACAACTATGGCGTTAAGCACGGTCAATTTTTCTGAGGAGTAAAATAATTTTAAAATTTTTTGGTGCAAAGTTATTTTTATTTTTGGTTAACACCGAAAATTACTCAAAATTATACAGTTTTGTAACAAGAACTTAATATTCAATAATATCAAATCACAAAACATCAAAATAAAATAGGTATTTCCGAGGGGGAAGTAACTAGCCATTTTTTGTACACCTAATGAAAATAATGCAGTAATTAACTCTAATGAAAAATAATTACCATTAATGATGTTATACTATTCATCGGAAAATCACTGATTAAAATCCGCGTCTGCTCAGCGATCACCGAGGCGATCACTTACCGATTGTCAGACGGCATAAAATTGCCAACTTGGAACCGAAAAAAATCATATCACGGATCCCCAGAAACATAGATTTCGATTTTAAGTTGAATATGAAATGATTAATGAAGTAATGAAAATGTTATGATGTACACCTAATGAAAGAGTTACTTCCCCCTCGGGTATTTCGGAGGAAACTCATTGATTTTCTAGAGATTTTCTTGGTTAAAATAATTCTTATATTCGCTTTAAAAACAAAAGCATGTTTCCGAAAAAAGTATTTTACATCTCAGTATGATGTCCATCTCGAAGCATGCACAGCTCGGTTCTTCTTACACAATCCTTGACTGCATTCGTAATGTGCTCCGGTTGAATGGCCCTGACACAATTAGTAATCACATTTTTTAAATGTTCTTTATCCCTAAATGGACGATGTTTGTAAACTTCGTTCTTCAATGACCTCATAAGAAGAAATCCATTGAGGTTAAATCTGGTGAGCGCGCTGGCATTGGATACTCTGAGTAAAGTCCTCGGTTCCATTAGTTGTAAATGTTGCTTCATCAGTTCATAATAGTATTTTGTGTATCTAGTGCGTGAAGTATAGTTTTTTACGCGAGTGTGGAAGTTTGTGGAACGAGCCGCAGGCGAGTTTCACAATCCGCACGAGCGTAAAAAAGTCTTCACGCACATGGTGCACACTATACTTTTTCTACGACCTTTTACTTAGAGATTGAATTAAAGGAAATTTTCATCGGGTGCCTCTTTGAGAAATTTTAATACGTGTTCCTTTTCCAAAACGCGTGATGTTTTAGGAATGTATCCCTCGTTTTTCCGTTTCAAGAAAGCGCGAACTTTCGGATAATCACCAATTTGTACATTGTACTTAACACTAAGGGTGCTTTTCAACATTGAGTAGTGACTCCATAAGGTAGAAGATTTAACCTTTGTTGATAATTCAGATAGGTAGGCTGATATTACCCTTTCGGAGAATGATTGGACTTTGTTTGTATTGCGCCATTGCATAAACTTTTCCAAAGTGTTTTCGTAAATTCCCAACGATTTTTGTGGCAATAACGATGAACTTGCTCCACTGGCTGTTAACGTTATATTTGGAGGAGTTGATGGGAGTACTTCAATGCTGTCCATCAGGAATTTGCGTGAAATACACGGCTAATCGGTTTAAATCAAAATTTCGTCGTACTATTTATTAATTCAGAGGGTAATTAATTACTATTTACGGTCTATTAACTGATGTAACTCTGAACTTCACTCTGCGGGAACTGTCATATTTGTCAATTTCTCTCGCCACCGCTACCTAGACCAGCGACCGGTGTGTGAATTTGTATTGACTCTTATGGCACCGGTGCGTGAAATAAATCCCATAAGAAAAGCATGGCACTTCACACACCGATCCGTGAAATGAAGCTTTACACATTTTTATCGATGTGTGACGTTAGTAATTCACATACGGGAGTAAAAAAATATTTATTGGGGACCGTGCGTTTTCTTCGTATTCTCCCTGATACCACGCGGAAAACTCACATCTTGGAATAAAATCCCTTTCTTTTAGGGTATTTATAAATTTTGGTTTGAAAGCTTTGAATTTATTTCTTCTTAAAAATTTTTGTACGGTAGTAATAGGTACATCAAGAGATGTTGATATTTGTTTAATTGATGTCTTACCATTTTCGATAACACTTAAACACATTTCCTCTTTCACTTCTCTAGATACTTTTGCAGCTGAGAGGGGTTTTTTGAAATTGTTATTAATACTGCCTGTTTCTTTAAATTTATTCGGAATACGGGTAACTGTAGTATTTTCCCCACACAACAATATAATCTCAGCTTTTTCTTCTTTTGTAAGCATCTTGATATTATTTAAATAGCACTGATTATCAAACGTTGACAATATTAACAATAACAATAACTACGTAATGAATATTCAGCAAATATGTCACGTACTCAATGTCAAACATACGTTTGGTTTCAAAGCCAACTTCAAACACTTATTTTGGACAAGAAAATCTCCAGAAAATCAATGAGTTTGTTCCGAAATACCTATTTTATTTTGATATTTTGTGATTTGATATTATTGAATATTGAGTACTTGTTACAAAACTGTATAATTTTGAGTAATTGTCGGTGTTAACAAAAAATAAAAATAACTTTGCAGCAAAAAATTTGAAAATTATTTTACTCCTCAGAAAAATTGACCGTGGTTAACACCATAGTTGTAATATTACAGGATTTTTAAATAAACCGTCGTATACAAGATGCTGTCTATTTATCGATTTAGATTAAAAAAATAAAACTTCACTTAGATGGCCATGACTTTAAAACTAGATGTATTTTTTAATGCTGAACAACTTTTCTGAATGTCGTTTCCCGAGGTTTTTCAAAATAAGAGTACTTGTCTCAAAATCAAATATTTGCAGGCTCCTCGTACATTACGTGTGTTTTACTGTATTTTATTGGTGCATGTTCAGTTTTATGGAATGCACAAACTTTTATTGAGAATAACTTTTCTTCGAAAAACCCTTAATAAATAAGTTTTCCATATGGTGCATACTTTGGGGATGACACTGTATGATACAAATAAGAACTAAAATGTTCAAAATATCAAAATTTGGAATCACAGCCAGGGGAGTTTACTCTTGATCAAAATTTTATTTTTTGTTCCCCCTTGTACACCGTTTGTAAATTTAGAATTTTGATAACTTGAATACAAGTTTTTTGGAATGCACCAATTTTTATGAAGAATGAAATTTTTTGCAAATCGATAATAAAAAAGTTTCCATATGGTGCAAATTTTTGAAACTCACTGTATATAGTCATGACCAACTTTTGATAGGCAACCCATTTTAGGCGTATTGTAACTTCATAAAATGTTGTTTCATCCGGTTAACAGATGAGTGAAGGTCGACCTCTCTTCCTCTCTTAGACTAGTACGTCTCATTGATTTGTTATTCTACATGGTTGCCGAAAAAATAGTGTACGCAACACGTCCGAAAACAGTTTTTTTGGACTCGCAGACTTCCAGGACTCGCTGACGCTCGTCTCAGAATTTGGTCTCCTCGTCCAAAAAAACCGTATTTTCCGGACTTGTTACATAAATTACTATTCTCATATCTGTTCGGTTATCTTGAGGGCGAAACTATTATTTCCTTGATCGAATGCCATTGGAGGATATCGCATTTTTGGAATCGCTCCCGTTCTGGCCTGAGTATCTTTTTCCCCTCAAGTTGTATTGGTTTTGAGAGGTTTTCTTTATAATTCCCTATTTACTCCTTTGTGTAATAGGACTGGTCAGAAATAGGGACAAAAACTATTTACCTATAACATTATTTTATATCAGTTTTATGTGATGATTATTTTTCCCCTTACTAAACATATCATTTTCCTAATCACTAAAACTACGAAAACCATTAAAACTTCTCCAGTATGTGATCGTCTACTGTTAATCCCATTACTACCCCAATTTTCACGTTATTATCCACGTTTCGAAGGTGTTGACCGCTCATTACCATTACTGGGGAATTATGACCAGGTCCATAATCAGAATTCTATCGACCTCTGACATCAAATTCTTACCGACCATCGTGCGTTAAGTGGCAATTGGAGGATAATTGAACCAGACTCTAGAAGCCATAACATAATCATTAGGGTCCCGAAATGCGTCTTTGGGGACCGCTAACAATTTGTATCGAGAATCGATAGTAGGCAAACACTGCCTGCAAACAAATTTCTCAATACTGGTTCAGTTCAATGGAGCTAACACGGAATTTGATTTTTGGTTTTCAATGAATCAACTGCTTTTTGGAAGCTTTTATTTAACATGCTCTGTGTGTTTGTGTGATCTTACAATGGTACCCTTACGAGATCCGGCATATGGAATTAGAACGACTTTGTGAGATCCGTTTTCGTTGTGGGATCCACCTCCCCCCGGGATCCCGCAACGTTCTTACTGTTATTCGACGTTATACGTCATAAAAAGTCATTTCCCGCCAATTTCAGGGTGGATCTCGTGTCGTCTTCTATGTCCATATTTTGTGTGTTTCCCACGTGTAATTTGTGTATCTTATGAGATCCAATGAATCGGCATTTCATAACAACTATGAATTGCAACACTGTGTGAGTGTTTCTGGAATGTTTCGTCATTAAGATGTGGGATCTGGATGAGTGAATTGGTAATCCTCTGGGTTGAGAAGAGGTGTTCCTCAACAGCTTCCAGAATAATAAAATTAGCTTTGAAGAACAACACACATGATAAATGTGATGAAAATAGTAATAATGAATATGAAATATCGCATGTAAAAATGTTCATGTACAGAAAGAGCAAAACTTTTTTTCATATAGGGAATCTTGGTTAAATATAGGAGACAAAAAAAATTATACTCAATCCTAGTATTATGAAACAAAAGAGAAGTGAAAATGATACTCAATCCTAGTATTATGAAACGAAAGAGAGATGAAAAAGAAAGAGAGGGAAGGAAGACAGTGAGTTATTTTTTGATTTAATTGCGAACAAGCCTTCACTGATGATTGACAAGTACCATGAAACCAGTAACTAGGTGCTCCCCATTCAAATTGAAGAATAAATTCAGCGTTATATTATGAAAAGTCGTTCTTGTAAGAAACTTCAAACATCTAATTCAACTATCAGAGGGGCTAGAAGTTGCTTTCTGTTGGATTTTATTTTTTGGCGGAAATTTGGATTATATAATCCAGTTTTCATTAATGAGAGAGAGAGAGAGATAAAACAATCGTGGAAACATCTTGAGAAAATAAGGAAAACATTCTCAGATTGATGATCTGAAGGGGCTCACCCCATTCCACATTTCCTCGAAAAAAGTTAGAAAACTCGTGAAATTAAAATAGAAAAAATCCTCAATAGTGAAAAATATCTGACCGTCAAATATTATGGATTGAAAAATTCCACCCTTCCTGTCCCCCTCAAAAGCTAGATAGAGAACGCAAAGGAATTTGGAAAATATTTCAACAGTTTGGGACATGGAAAATAATGATGATAAAAATTAGGAAAACTTGTGAAATGGAAATAGAAAAAAATCCGTAAAAATAGTGAAAATCATCTGACCATTGAATAATACGGTTACAAAAAAGTCTTTTCAACATGTACCATTTTTTTTTTATTTTGTATAGTCACCGAAAATTATGATGATGGTGTCATTCGATTCGTAACGTTATGTAGAAAGTTTAAGGAAAGGTCCCAAAAGGGGCCGAAAAAAACTGCAAATGTTATAATTAAGTGAAAAAAAGTGGGGCTTTGAATTTTTTTTGAATATCTCGGAAAATATCAAATATTTTCGAAATGTTATAAAAGATCTGGAAATATCAGCTAATGTGCTGAAAAAAAGTTACGATTATCGACACTGTACCTCCAATATTTATAATATTTATAGAGCCCTGAAAATAGAGCCAAAAACGGGTAGTCTGGCATCTGTGCGCGTTGTGTCACTCTGACACAACAAGAAAAACAAAATTAAATATGACTATGAAGGAATAAAATATTCATGTACTGTTGGGATACATCAATCAACAATAATCTGTTGTTAAAATTTTTCATTCCAATTTCTCAATAAATTATGCATTTTTTAATTAACAAATTTTCCGATTGCGAAAAAATTTAAACTGACAAATTTGAAAGCGATATCTCCGAGGGTTTGGAAATGCGAGCGTTTGAATTGCCCCGACAGATGGATGGACAGACATACCGAAAGATAGAAAAAAAGTTTCTACTGGGATCATTTTGTCCAAAGTAACCATGGGTCTGAAACTTCAAATAAAAGAGTTGGGGTCCCCAGGAACAACTGTAGTCTACGCACTAAAGGTCGTTTCAAGTTTTAACAAATGAAATAAAATTATTTTGGTTAATTCTAGAAATCTTCATTTGATTCATTCATGATCCTAAGTAGCACACCTATTTTGGTAGAATATTGGTACAATACCGTAAACATATTGGGAAATTATTTGAAATGCAATGATGGCGAGAAAAAAAATGTTAACATTCGACGATATTGGTACAATATCGCGGGTATATTCCGAAAATATTGGCAAAATATTGTTTAGACATATAAAAAATAGTAAGTATTGGTGAAATATTCTTGAGGCAATAATGGCCTCAAAACATTCAAAAATATTGGTACAAAATCATTTGGATGTATTGGTGTAAGTGAAAATGATGGATTATTAAATGTCTTTCAGTTGATCAAGGTGACACCTGAGTCTGCCTTTTGGTCGCCATAACCACTGAGTAAGCTGTCTTTAAAACAAGTCATGTGAAGTATTTAATATATTTTCGTAGGTGTTAGAAGACGTTCTGTATAGAGGGAAATATTCTCAATCGAAAATTGAACCAATACATGACTCCTCTGGAAATGGAAAAAATCTACGATATAGCGAAGTTAATTTTTTGTAATATCTAACAGAAAACAATTACTTCCCTGCTAAAGCCACGCTGGACATTGATAGATATTGTGAAAGACCCTATTATAACTTGAGAGAAAAAATCTGAAAGTGGAAATTTGCATTTTCATTCGGATAGTTGATTATTTCTAAAATGTCCAGTTTCTATTGGAGATTCTTATCTATGAATGAGATAAGGGAGAATGTTATTCAGAAGTATCACTCACAGAAAATCACTCTTTTCATTGATGCGTGAATTGCATCTCTTTCGCTAGGCCTCCTATACATTTTAGTCCAGTGTGGCTTTTGCCGGGGAAGTAGTTGTTTTCTGTTAGATATTACAAAAAAGTTACTTCATTTTATCGAGGGTTTTTTCATTTCCAGGGGAGTCATGTATTGGTTCAATTTTCAATTGAGAATATTTCCCTTTACAACATGAATCCCTTCCTTGTACGATGGAAAATAGCGACTAAAGTTTATCTTTTAGTTGCAGATTCTACTTGAATATGAACACCCTGTTCATATTTTCAATACATCAACGTTCTGTATGTAGAGGCACCTAGCTGATTTATATCTAGGTTCGATCATAATGTAATTTTAATATGGAATATTCGGTCAATATTTGAAATTCATCTTATTCAAGATGTTGAAAACAATATGGATACTCTATTGTTCTATCGATATAGGTAAATATTATTGAACCAATATTTACTCAATATTTATTAGGATCAGTTGAATATTGGCGAAATAATATTCAACCAATGTGCAATCACACTTGGATATTTTTTTCTATAATCGGTACGAGAGGAATATTGAGAATGCAGTATTCATTCTAGATATTGAAAACAATATGGAGACAATATTATTTTATCGGTATTGGTAAATATCATTGAACCAATATTTACCCAATATGAGATATTATATTTTGTTGAGTATAGTTGTAATATGATATTCAACCAATGTGCTATCAAACTTGGAAATACAATTATAGTTTTTTTCCCTCGAATCGATATGACTGGAATATTGGTGATGCAATATTTATTCTAGATGTTGAAAACAATATGTAGAATATATTGTATTATTGATATCCACATCCATATTCAGAACAGGTTCAACCACTATTCCACCAATATTATTGACATAATATTGTTTTTTAAATATTCACTCATATTGGACCAATGTTATTTTTCATTTTCGATATATCTATATTAGCCCAATATGAAACCAAGATTCAGCCGATATGATGTTTAACCGGGGTAAGTGTAGTCAAAAGCATAGCCTGTACTGGTAGTGCAACGCTATTAACAGTACCTATTTGCCGTAGCACTGGGGGATGACTTACTCATTTACTCATACCCAAATAAACAATATACCTGGTGTCAACGAATCTATTAGACAAGTCATAACTTCTAGACCATTTGGTGTATCAAAATGAGATTTGGTATAGATAAATGGTAAGTATGTGAAGAGGAGAGTTTTCACATATTTTTCACTTTGCGGTCACTTCCGGTTTCACTGGAAATGACTCCGGTTCTAAATTTTTAATTGGAACACCCTGTATATTGTAACATTTTTTGATTTCTGATACAATTCTAGATCAGAATATGACATTTTCGAAAGTTTTTATGTCTACTTAATTTTTTTGGAGTTACTTTTGAAATTACATCTATGTGGCCATGATCGGAAGTAAACTAATCTAAGGACCTCAGGTGATATCAGAATATTACAATCGCGAAGTTTTAGTGACTAGTATGATAGATATGAATAAGACAAGTTGGCAAAATTACATTTTCGTATCTAACTATTATTTTTCAAATGGCGACCATTTTTTGACAAGCACTTTCTCCGAAAAAAGGATAATTTGACGAATCTAACGATACTAATTTATTTGCGATTGAATTACAAATAAGAACATAAATTAAATATTACTGAGGAAAATACTTCATAATAATTTATTTACTTTTGTCAAGTGTGCCGAGGATAGGCATGATGCATAATGTTTTGCAGTTATTTCGATCAATTCTTCTTTGGAAACAGAATAATTGGACCAATATTATTTCAAGGTCAGTTAACAGGGGCTAGGTACTTAGGTTTTTTTCAAAATGAAATCGAGGATCATCTTAATAATCTACCATTAGCAGTTTTACGGCAAATTTACTTCCAACAAGATGGAGCACCCCTTCATAATACCAGATCCGTTCTTGATTACCTAATAGAGCATTTCAATAATCAAGTTATTGCAACCAATGGTCCAGTAAGGTGGCCTGCCCGCTCACCGGATCTGACTGTGCTAGATTTCTTTATTTGGGGATATGTTAAAGAAAGGGTCTACTATGCAACAGCCCCAGCCACTCTCGAAATCTTAGAAGAAAGGATTCTACAGGCATTTAGAAGTATAACGCCACAAATGTTACGAAACGTGTTGAGAGAAACAATTGAACGAGCTGAAATGTGTCTTCAACAAGAAGGAATGCACTTTGAAAATTTACTATTTCAAAATTTTTAAGAAATTAGGATACTGAAAAAAATTTAAGTGCATCGCTGAAATTAATGTTAATTTTGTTAAATTTGTTGATCGAATCGCAAATAAATTAGTATCGTTAGATTCGTCAAAATATCATTTTTTCGGAAAGTGCTTGTCAAAAAGTGGTCGCCATTTGAAAAATAATGGTTAGACACGAAAATGTAATTTTGCCAAATTGTCGTATACATATCTATCATACTAGTCACTAAAACTTCGCGATTGTCATATTCTGATATCACCTGAGGTCCTCAGATTAGTTTACTTCCGATCAAGGCTACCTAGATGTAATTTCAAAGAAGACTGCAAAAAAATTAGGTAGACATAAAAACTTTCGAAAATGTCACATTCTGATCTAGAACTGTCTCAGAAATCCAAAAACTTTACAATATACAGGGTGTTCCATTTAAAAATTTAGAACCGGAGCCATATCCGGTGAAACCGGAAGTGACCGGAAAGTGAAAAATATGTGAAAACTCTCTTCTTCACATATCATTTACCTATACCAAATCTCATTTTGATACACCTAATGGTCTAGAAGTTAAGACTTGTCTAATAGATTCATTGACACCCGTTATTTGCCTGTATAATTTGGCGATGTCAAAATGAGTTCTGAAATAATGAAGCACATAGCACATTTCGTATATTCCAAGCAAAGGAAACCTTGTTTCAATATATTCTTGAAAGAGTAACGTGCCGGGAAGGTTATTGAGAAAGTTTTGATATTAACCAAGAGGACTAAAATGTTTGTTCCAGCGACACAGACAAAGCAGCAACAGATCAAATCTTCAACGGAGGAAATTTCATTTACAGACTGTTTGGAAAAGTTTGTCAGTGTGTTCATAGGTTAATGAGGTTGAGATGTAAAGTGGAAATTCGAGTGTTGTTGGAGATGTAGATGCCTAAATTCATTATAAGAAATTCATACGATTGATTTGACAATATATCTCCTTGCTCAACAACCAATCAGTCTATTTCAAATTTTGAAATTCAGCCAATAGAATCGGAATTACAGTGAAAATATAGCTTGTCGCTGTATTTTCACGGTGATAAACCTGCTTAGTTTTTGTTTTACTAGCTGTCAAGTGAAAATAGTGATTTAAATTATAAACGTCAAATCTTTGTGCTTTGACTAGTTATATTTCTTAATCAATATGAGCGATAGTTGGGGACAAATGGCTATTGGTATCATAGATGAAGCAGTGGAAAAGAGTATTCCGTTGAATACGGCCAGAAATAAAGAATCAATTACCAGGCAATTCAACAATTTTTGCACAAACAGGGGTTATATTGTCAATGCGAATACCACAATTGTGGAGCTGGCTAATATTTTGAAAGATTATGCCTGTAATATGACCCCAATTTTTCTCTTTAGTGTTCACGTTGTTAGATTTTGATTTCTGTGAATTACTTCAAATTAAAACGGTGACACGATTTTTCTTTATTTCAAATCGATATATTGTCTTCCTAAATATAATTCGTGGTGTGATTAATAACCTATAATTTTTTGGAATATCAATTCATTGGCAATCCCAATGCAAGAAAATATTTTCATTTTCAGCTTTGGGATTGCAATCCATTAATATTCCAAAAAATTATCGGTAATAATCATACCACTTATTATATTACCCCTGATAATATAATTAACACTCAATTACCGGACATTGTAAAATTAATCACTTTTGATTGAAAACTTATTTCCTAGTATCCCTCATGAGAAAACTATTTTATTGTTAGAACAATTATTAGCAGATGAATACTTATCAACCCAGTCGTAAAACAAGAGATATTGGATTTACTTGTTTTAAGCTAAAATTACATTCAGATCAAGTACAATTTTATTACCTCAATGATGGGCTTATATGGGCAATTCCTTGACCCCAGAAACTCATAATTTGACACCAATATTAAGTTTTTAGGTTGAGTGGTTTCCAAAGTAGGAACAATAAAATATTTGCATCCGCCATTTTCCAAACTAGCGCCCAGGAAAGAGAGTCCTCCTCATACACAGTGAACACCGGTCAAAATATCATCTGTACTACTGTAATGTAAAATTTAGCAAAGTAATGGCTGGTTAGCTCTCAGGGTGAGCCAACTTTCTAATTTAACATCTTTTACTAAATGTGTCTCCCCACTATAATAATAGTTTGGGTAGAAAAGGGGTTGTATTAAATCTACTGGAGGGTTTGAAAATTGATGAAGAGAAAAATTCTCAAACTTAATCAACGCTCAGACAGAACTCAATAAATTTCCTTTTCTCAATTTGTTTTGCCGTAATACTAGGTAAATGTGATAAATTATTTTACAACAAATAAAAATAATATTTATTATCCGTTAAGGTATAGGAGAAAAGGTATAAAACTGCCCTATAATCAATGAACGATTATGGAATATAAAACAATTTGATGTAGGAAAAGAGCGCAATTGAAAAAACGCAAAGGAAATAAACGCACAGAAAAAAGCGCAGTGTTGAAATAATAAGCCCACAAGAAGTAAATATCCAATCGTGGAAAATTGCACACATGGATTAAATCGCACAATGCAAAAACTTCTCAAGTATAAATACATCATTGTGATTTTTGCCATGTGCGCTTTTTTTCGATAATAAAATTAGGTGAATGAAATGGCAAATGCAGACGAGACGTTAAATTCCTGAGAGGGCTTCTCGATTGCGCATGAACCATGGACATATAAAGTATTGTACTGACCAAGCTGTTTACATCCTGGTTTGAAGTCGTGTATGGTATGGCCATAATCTGTAGTCGTCATATTGAGTTGGGCGTTGTCACATCGCGTATGTAATAAGTCTTTACCATAGACAAAATTGTGTCACTATACGTATTCCAATCGAAGAATGAAGAATGGTGATGGTGACATTATCACGCAACTCAAACCTATATTACTTACAAGTTTGAAAATCCAAACTATCGAAAAACATCATTACTTGCGTCTTCAAATGGTTGTGAAGAAATTATTGTATCTGGACGTTTGTCAACGCTGTCGAATATCAATGTTTATGTAAGTAAACTTCTGACAGTTCTGTCATGTTCTGTCATTGATTTTTCGTGGGATTATTGCTGAAATAGTGGTTTTTAACTCATTCGTGATATATAGTGGCAGTACAATGGTAAGAGAATCATAAAGGTGCAACCTTGTTGGGTTTGCAAAAAATCCATGTGTTTGAACCCGAATATCAGATTCCATTCGTAAGTACCATGTTACAGTGGGTATCAATCTGTTTTCGCCGAATAAAATGAAATTAATACGTGAATTCAAACCTTTACATGTGGAGATAATGAAATAGATACCTCACGAAACATTTAACTTCATTAGTTTTTTGGATGATTCATTAAAACAAAAAGGTTGCCAAAAAGTCCAAGAAATGTCTATTAAAATTTTGATTTATCTTTAAGGTTTTCAGCTAATGTCACAGTAAAAGCGGCTTGGTTGAAAGAGTTGGGGATGAAATGTTCAACTGAATGTGTTCCAAAGTCTGTTAGGATTTGTTCCATTTATTTCAAAGACGCAGCATTCGAGATTAACCCAAGTTGAAGAATATTTTTGATGAAAAGGGTTCTTCCTTCATTATATGATGAATGTTATATCCCAAGAAACTCAGCAGCTTCAACTTCAGGGTAATTATTATCAGCCGTCAGAATTGTTATTTTCTATGAGTTATTTCAAATAATAACAGAGATTTGTATAAAAAAGCAATATATTACATATTTTCAGATTGACCGTTTTCAGGAAGAAAAAATCGTCAACTGGTTCCTCTGAAACAGCCACAGGTACAGATTCTGAAGAAATTGTTGATAACTCAAGTCCCCCGCTGAAGAGGTGAGGAAAAATTGAGAATAGTAGAAATTGTTAACTCAAATTTCGCAACTCAGTTTTCATCCACTTCAGGTTGTTTCCCTTTGAAATACTGACGATCTGACAGATAATATTATTTAGTTCAATTTCATATTTTCTGGTATGAAAAACAGGACAGAATCCCGTGATTTTTCGAAAGAAAAAGTGAGTAGTATAAGTTGGTAGCAGTATCAAACCTATCTAATCTATATAATATCTTTAAAAGCAATTCTTGTATATTGATACATTTATTTTGGCGGAATTTGGATCAAAATTTTTATTCAGATAGGGTTTTAGTTTTTAAGTTCCTCCATACAGGCGATTTTCCTGAAGAAACTCAATTCCTCTAATAATAATAATAATGATGTGAATTTTTAAATTCTATTTTCACCCACTTCCAATTATCATAATCTGAAATTTGACCACATATCAAGAACCGACGATAATACAAGAATTTCCTACTATTAATGTGATAAAAATAATGATAATAATAATAATTGGAATTTCAAATTCAACTTTCACCCTTTATTAATCCTCCGAATTATCTAAAAATTTCCAGAACCAACGACAATACAAGAATTTTTCGATAATATCGCACCTAATAATTTGATTTCAATCGTCCTTATGATCTGACATTGAGCACACATAAACCGATTGCAATACTAGGACTTATTCACACGTTAAAAGGTAAGGGCTGCGTCTTTCCAGCTCACAGAAATCTCTCGAAGATTTCCGAGGGTTGCACGTAGGGGTGCAATCGGTTGACGGAAATAACAAAAAAAAAAAACAAAAATTATAAAAGTTTAATGATAATGATAATAATGATAATGACGTGAATTTTTTATTCAATATCCACCCACTTCTAATCATCCGAAAATTTAAAAATTTGGCATACTTACTAAGGACAGACGATAATATAAGAATTTTATTATATTAATGTTTTATTGATAATAATAATAATGAGAAATTCTAAACTCAATTTCCACCCACTTCCAATCCTCTGAATAATCTTAAATTTAGCACACACATCAAGAACTGACGACAAAACAAGAATTCCATAATATCAATGTGATAATAATAATAATGATGAGAATTTTCAAATGCTGCTTAACAACAGTACACGTACTTCGTCACTGCAAGGGCTCTAACCGATTTCGAAGGGCACACACAATATGTCTGAAATGGTCGCAGTGTAAAGGCTTCTAGCACGGAAGCCAAAAATTAATCTTAGCTAATCTAATTCAGTAAAGATATCTTCAAGCAAAGTTTAAGGGAACACAACTTGATGCCATGCAGGGCAGCAACAAGGCCTTCATTGACTGCAGAACATTGCAGATCACGGCCTGATTTTGTCCGCCAGTATTTCCGGGCGATCTTGCCCGCGAGAAGTCCTCATACGAACCCCATCGAACATATATATGACATTCTTGAGAGATGAATTAGAGCCCTGCAGCAGCCCAAAGTTAGTTTGAATGAGCTGAGGGACAGTTCAGTGAATTTGGGAGACATAATTGAATAAGGACTCTGATATTGAGTATAACAGGCGGTTCTCATTGCTCGAGGAGGTAACTCAAGAAATTAGCAACTCATTTCAGAATAGAAAACAAATTCTTCAGTTTTATTTTATTGTTGTTTTTGTGAAACTCTGTACGTACTTGATTTTTGATATCTTCTAGAAAAAAATGTTAGTTTGTTTATCTGTTTTGTGAATTTTGTTTGCATATTGTCGCAAATACATAAAAGTTTCGTATTTCTGAATTTGAATAATATGCGCTGAAAATTTCTTTGGAATATTTATTCTTCACAATATTCATATATTTTAATATGTATAAGAACATATTTATTGAATATATAAACTACCATTTTTTGGTAAATGCAATTTATTCTTTTTTTCAGTCGACTGTCTCCAGCTTTCCATTAATTGAAAACGAAAGTCTTTAAAGTCTTTTTTTTGAAAAATTTGTGAACCTAATTTTCTAAGGATCGATACTATCCGAGTCAATGAAGTTTTTTATGACATCAGGTATGTCAAATGAGTTTTTCCAGCTGACGAAGTCCCATCGAATTGAAATAATGATGAAAATATCAAGGAAAGTGTTAGAATACTTTCTTTGATATTTTCATCATTATTCCAATCAGCATTTTTTTTCTTGTGATTGAACCCTATTTTCAGCAAATGCATGCGCTCCTGTCTGTTGTGGGAAGGTCACAGTCTATCGCTACCTTCTCTCTTCCCCGCAGCCCGCGCGCCAAAAAAACAGAGCGACTTCAAATCACTCCGTGTCGTATGTATGGCAATGCTGAGTCCATCTGTATTTATACGATATTATACGTCCATGGCATGAACCGATGGAAACCTAACCTGAGCAAACTAACCAAGCTTGCGAGTCGAAAGTGCGTGAATTAGTTTTTCGCTCGAACCTAACCTGAGCAAGCTGACCTAGCTTGCAAGTTGAAAATGCATCTTTTCCTCCACTGTTGACACCTCCTTCGGCACATGCGCAATCTAGGAGTCGTCTCATGACGTTAAATCCATTAGAGGTAATTCAGTAGAAAAATATTATACAACAGAGGACAGGTTATCTTATTCAAGAACAATAGCTAATCTGCAGTAGTTTATATTCCTGTTTGATAGTTACAGTTCTTTCCTTCTTCTTCTTTGGATATTTGGTTTTCCTCAAAAATGAATTTATAATAGGAGTTTACGTTTATACATGAGAGGTTTTTGCATTGTGCGATTTGAATCCATGCGTGCAATTTTCCACGTGTGGATATTTCTTGTGGGCATACGTAACATTGCGCTTTTTTCCGGCCACGAAAAAAATTACATCGTAGTTGTGACTCAGTATACTTCTGCTTGAAGAAGCCATTGTATTGGCGAAACATATGTCGCAGTTTTGTGCAGCAAAATTGTATTGAAATCAACAATAAAATTGCTGTTAAAATTGTTATTTCCGTCAACCGATTGAACCCCTACGCGCAACCCTTGGAAGTCTTCAAAAGACTTGTGTGAGCTAGGGAAGACGTAGCCCTTACCTTCTAAAGTTGCTATTGATAAAAATAAATATGGAGGTGCAGTTTTTCTTGACCTTAAGAGAGCATTTGAAACGATTTACATGCACATATTGTTGACTAAGTTGAAAGGGTATGGAACAAGAAGTTCAGTATTTGATTGGATATCTAATTATTTGGCTGGACGTAAACAGAGAGTAAGAGCTAATGATACTTTGTCCGATGAAATATATAACAATATTGGCGTTCCTCAGTGTGGTGTGTTGGGTCCGCTACTCTTCATTTTATATATTAATGATATAAACCTCTTTATTGAGTGTGACTTTCTTAATTTGTATGCTGATGATACCTTACTGCAATAAATAAAATGAATTCTGTTCTAATAAAAGTGAGTCAATATTTAAAAATCAATAAGCTCAAACTAAATGTGTCCAAAACCAAAGCAATGATCATTACAACAAAATATAAATTCAATATGTTAAACCTAAATGGACTCAATATCAATATAGATAACGGAAGAATAGACGTTGTCACTACTATGAAATATCTAGTCTTTCAATTATCATAACCACAACTGTCATACCTCTCCCCCCACCCCTTGGGCACTATCACCCAAACAATTTGAATAGGGAAAGTAGTAAGTGTGACACATCACTAAAAAGGTAATGTCATAAAGAATTCAACCATGTCAATTTTTGCCACCTAACTTTTTATTTTGGCGCCCTTTTGCGGGAAAAACAACTGTTCCGAATTCCAAATTATGATACTGCATTTGCAAGCTATTTTGACATAAATTCGGTGACAATTATTCAAATTTTCTAAGAGGAAAAACAAAATGGCGGCTCCAAAATGGCGGACATGATTGTGAATTATGGTCTGATTCGATTCAAAATTGATATACAATGGTTTTCAAGGTCGGAAATTATGATTTGTTTGTCAATGCAAAAAAACAAGATGGTGGCTCCAAGATGGCGCACGTAATTTGTAATTCTGGCCCGATTCGAATCAAATTCAGTATTTGCGGATTTTTAGGGTAAAAAATTATGATGTTTTTAACAATGCAAGAAACCAAGATGGTGGACAAAATTTGTAATTGTGGTTCGATTCGATTTAAAATTGGCATATGTGGGTTCCACAAGTTTTCAGTATGACTAAACTGAATTAATTGAATTGATAAAAAAAGTTTTTATACAAATGCGCTAAAAAGGAAATAATATTTTTTTTAGATGTGTGACGTAGGTAGAATCAAAATTTTACCTCGCAAAAATACCTATTTTGTACTCGCGGCAAGCTTTTGAATCTGTTACGCACAGAATAACCTACGTCACACATCTAAAAAAAAACATTTCCTTTTTAGCGCATTTGTAAAAAATCTTTTTTTCATCAATTTAAATCATCCGTTTTAGTCGTACTGAAAACTTGTAAAATCCTCGTATGCCAATTTTGAATCGAATCGAACCACAATTTCAAATTTCATCCACCATCTTGGTTTTTTGCCTTGACAAAAACATCATAACTTTTTACCCTGAAAATCCCCACATACTAATTTTGATTCGAATCGGACCAAAATTACAAACTTCATACGCCATCTTGGAGACACCATCTTGTTTTTTTGCGTTGACAAAACAAATCATAATTTTCGATCTTGAAAACCACCACATATCAATTTTAAATCGAATTTTGTTTTAACTCTTAGAAAAATTCCATAATGCATAATCATCGAATTTATGTCAAACTAGCTTGCAAATGCAGTATCATTATTTGGAATTCTGAACAGTTGTTTTTCCCGCAAGTGGGCGCCAAAATAAAAAGTCAGGTTGCAAAAATAGACATGGCCGAATTCCTTATGAAATTTCCTTTTTAATGATGTGTCTCGCTTACTACTTTCCCTATTCAAATTGTTTGGGTGATAGTGCCCTAGGGGTTGGGGAAAGAGGTATGACAGTTGAGTTTATGATAGAAAGATGTCCTCCTTGTATTAAAAATCGAAGTGTTTTTGCATTTTATTCACAACACACGCGTTTTGAAGATATTCGATCTGTTTCGTTTTCGGTGCCCCATCCTGTATATATAAATAAGGATGGATTTAGTGGGGGCAATATATGAAAATGTAAATAGAAAAGTTATTTGGTATAACCCTCAAAATGTTCTGCAACCGTAGACACGTGTTTCGAGCTTAAGCTCTCATCAGTACGGTAAAATCAAGTGCGAAGATGTACAACACTTGGATGTAAAAATAGAAACAAAGGAAGTCAACAACAGGAAGCCAACCACACATTTGTGGCATCGGTTAGAAGACCTTGTACTCACAAGGCAACAGCTAACGTCGCCACGGAGGCACCTATAGCTGCCTCCGTGGCTTCCAACTAAGTAATTGTTGTTGTTAAATTGTTGTTATTTCCGTCAACCGATTGCACCCCTACGCGCAACCCTCTTCGAGGGACTTGTGTGAGCTAGGGAAAACGCAGCCCTCACCTTTTAACGTGTGATGCCATGCACGAGACCGATGACCACGCGAGGCTTTGAATCCTCGACCCTTCGCACCAAAGGCGAACGTTCTACCAGCACGACCACCTCGGTGACTAAGTCATTCATGAAGTGAATTGTGGAATTTGAAAAATCGAAGGTAACAGGAAAAATTCACAACTCTAAATAAAAAATTACGGAATTTACATGAGAAGTGAGACAAATTCAGATTTTCTAGAACTGAATTTTTGTCTGATAACGATTCCGGAGATATTTTCAACCTATTTTGCCCCTACTGATTGTTTGGAAATGTCGGTGGTTGAACGATTCTGGCGTGCAGTATATCACTTGAAATGACCTCTTCAAAATAATTTTGTTTATTCTTGACATATCAATAATTGATTCTGCTGAATTCACGATTCTACATCAGAAATTACGAAAGTTAAGGATATTTTTCCATGAGACACACCATATCAGATTTTGATAATTAATACTTTTCTTGCGATATGAAGATACCACAATGACGATGAAATCTAATATCAATTTCGGTATGAATAATATCCAAAATGAAAAACTGATGACACTCATATTCCAAGTATCCAACAACATATTCCACTTCTATGCAAGTAATGAAAAAAAAGTCAATATCGTTGAACTTTCTTCGACTATAAAAATATCACGTTCCTTTGTCAGGAAGCCGAGTGGAAAAACTTCATATCATCGACAGCGAAGCTTTGTCCCCTTCAGTCAATATGACGAAACTTATAACGCACAAAATATTAACAAGATTTCAGAAAGTTTTTGACATTCTTTAACAAATTTCAATATTACTTCATTCAACTGTTGAAGTTTCGCCAGTATACTCTTTCATTTTTGAGTTGTTGGTGAAGGGCCAATTTTGTTTCTTTCCCGAGGGGGATACTGTGGTTTTCTTTTAATGCAAGAAAAGTGGTTGGTGTTTTGTACTTCACCGTTGGTCACGAAATAACATCGGCACGGATTCAGAACTATGGAGTAACATATTTTCATGGACCAGCCCAACATGGATTGACCAAGCTATGGAGGTTTTTCCCCTAGAAAATAAAAGATGCAAACGGCCCATACTAATTTTAATAAGATAGTTCGTTAATGGGAACCCCAGTTTCCGTCCCAGCAAAATCGCTTTATGGAATTTTTAAAACAAGCAATAATGAAAAGAATTACAACTTATTTGTTTTTTTGGAAATATTTCAAAGATTGTTCAAGGAATTGTTTTACTATGAAACATCCGTAGAGATTCATAAACCTTACAGAATGGTTTTTAATAGGACCAGATGGGAGCATTTCCCTCTGAGAAAATCTGGAAAAACCTCGAAAAAGTCGCTATTTTTCAAAAATGTATAAATTTTAGAAATCTAAAGCTGGACAAACAATATTTCGGAAACTTATAGATATGTGGTTCAACTGTGCTCAGATTGTTTTCTGTCCGATGATTAGTTGTTGCACAATCCGTTATAAACAATTTAAGGCACATCTTCCAAGATGCACCGATTCAAGGGAAATTGTCGTATTGAAATTCTGTATACGGCATCTGGAAGTAGATATAAATATCTACAATTTGTACATTTTGGATTTTCACCTGAGAGGTGAAGAACGTGTTGAAAACGTCACCGAAATTACCCGAAGTCGCACTGAAGTTAACTCGAATTGAGTTCGGGCGACTTCGGGTGCACTTTGAAGCATTTAGAGTAACTTCCAATGACATTTTCAACACATTTTCCACCTCTCAAGTGAAAATCCAAAATATACAAATTGCAGATATTGATCTCTACTTCCAAATGCCGTTTACATAATTTGAATACGATGATTTCCCTTAAATCGGCGCACTTAGAAAGATTTGACAGAAAATTGTCTAAAACGCTATTGTGTAAAAACTACACATCGGACAGAAACCATCCTGCGCACAGTTGAACCACATGTTATTATACAGCGTTAGTCAAATGTATGGACCCGCCCATTTTTCACATTTAATATGAGAGTTATCGACAAAAAGTTCCTATAAAAATTGAAGGGTATTTCACTCTGCAACTTTCAAATATTTTTTAGATATGCCATTGGTGGAGAAGTAACGTCATCGCATTTCATAAAAGATATAATTAGTTATTCACAAAATGGGCATGATTGTGAATCACAGTGTGAATTATGTTCTCAATATTTTAAAAACGTTGCTATTCATATTAGTAAATCGTATCCTCGTGAATACAGGGAGAATGTTATGTCGAAATATATACATAAGGATAATATTGGTGAAATATCAGATGAAGTGAAAGACCGCATTGCTGAAGAAGATCCAGAAGTAGAAGATGTATTCAAACCTTGGATTGAAATGTTTTCTTCTGGAGTTGAAGACAGTCATGAGTTAAACGACAAAATAACAAGGTTCATTGATTTTCTCCAAAATAGAATCCATACTCTACCTGGCCCAAAACACCCTGCATCGTAATTTTATGATGAACTAAGGAGAAGGAAAAAAGATTTTCCACAAATAAATCATATAAAGACTCTCGAAATCCACAGAAAACATCAAAGAAGGAAAGATCCAGAAGAAAGGAAAAATATCAGTTTGAATTGGCACAGTACTTATACTATAACCAAAGAGGAAAAGCCATTCGAATGGTTATAGATAAAAATAATGATAAATCCTGCATCATACATTTGGATGAAATCTTCAAATATTTTCATGGTCGTTTTTCCCATGAAAATGAAAGTGTTAGGAATGAATATCCACCAAAAGTAACAAACGAAGAAAAAAATTTACTTGATCTCGGCTATGATCATAAAGTAAATGTAAATGATATTAAAGAGACTTTAAATAAAATCAAAATCGATACTGCTCCTGGAATAGATAAAATTATAGTCAGAGTACTGAAAAATAAACATATAATGAAAATTCTCGCTGATATTGAAACAAACATTTCAAAATATGGATACGTTCCAGATATCTTCAAGAAAGCTAGAACTGACTTAGTTTATAAAGATGGAAATGAAAATGTAGCAAGTAACTGGAGACCTATTTCCATCTATTCCGTTGTGAGAAAAGTTATCGAGAAGGTGTTTGACAGAAAAATGAGAAACTAAATCGAATTTAATGAGAATCAACGTGGTTTTAGTCCCTTTTCTGGAGCTCATATTAATGCATCGAAACTCAATGGTATACTGAAAGATGCTAAGAAACACAAGAAAGATCTCACAGTTGTATTCTGAGATATAAGTAAAGCTTATGATAATATTGGTCATGACCATCTGAACAACACTATCAAATCATCGTCATTACTTCAGAAATTACAAAATGTATTGATAGATTTTCAGTCAATAATTCGACTCAAATAGAAACAATGAAAGGAAGAACCAAACCTATTGAAATGAGAAGAGGAGTAATGCAAGGTGCCCCTCTTTCACCAGCTCTATACAGTGCGGCTTTTTTTAGTCCCCACCCCTGTTAACTTTTGAACGATTTGACGTACAAACATGAAAAAAAAATTGTTTGGAGGGTTTAACCGATAATACTTTTTAAAATAAAAAATATGGTGATTGCACGACAGGGGGCGCGGGGAGACACATCAAATCAAAAATTTTAAATGGCATGGGGGTCCAAGTGTCACATCGTTGAAAAGAGAATTCAATTCTCTTCACAACCATCTAAATATTTTTGAACTTTGTTGATAAATTTTTTCCTAACTTCGATTTTTATGCCTTTCGAAATTATCAAATTGATGTGCCCCCAGCGCCATCTGTCGAGTAATTGTAATATTTCTTCTCTCAAAAAGTAGTATTGGTAATACCCTTCGAAATGTTTTTGGTTTCATTATTCCACAACAAACCGTTCAAATTTATCGAGGTATGACTAGTTTTCAGATCCGCATTTATGTTTGATATTTCGAATTTTATTTGCAAAAAAAATATTAACCAAATTCAAAAAAAATAGATGGTTGTGAAAAGAATTGAATTCTCTTTTCAATGATGTGACACTTGACCCCCCATGCCATTTAAAATTTTTGAGTTGATGTGCCCCCCCGCGCCCCCTGTTGATCAATCACTATATTTTTTGTACCAAAAAGTAGTATTGGTGAAACACTCCGAACTGTTTTTTTTTTCAAATCTGTACGTCGAATCGCTCAAAAGTTAACAAGGGGGGACTAAAAAAAGCCGCAATTTGGCAATTGATTTCATTATTGAAGAACTATCTGCCCCTGAAATCTCATCAACCTATGGATATTCAATTGATGCTGATATTCCTCCTGCTTCTATCCTCAGTTTTGCTGATGACCCTGTTTTAATAGGAAATGATGAGAAAAGTGCATTATCACTTCTTGAAATGGCAAGATCAAAATTTTTGGATAGGACTGAAACAGAATGAAGGAAAAACAAAATTAATCAATATTAGAAATGGAAAACTGGTACCATTAATTTTCTTTCCAAGTCCACTTCATTCTCTGGATCATAAAGAGACAATAAAGTATCTTGGAATCACGGTCAATGATGAAATAACCTTAAATGAAGAAAGATTTATGAATGGCCTTTAAAAGAACCTCCATGATTTCGTTTCATCTCCCCTGTTGAATTGTCATCAGAAATTTCAAATTTTGAATTATTCGATTTGGCCATCATTGGTTTATTCATTTCAATGCAATCCTTTAGATAAAATCCCTATGAAATTTTCAAATGATATCGATAAAATTGTCAAGTCGTCTCTGAAAGAAATCTTAGATCTTCCTGATGATATTCCAGACAATGTGTTATATTCCAAACAAAATCTAAAAGGACTTGGTCTATTCAAAGCCTCTTGGGAAGCTTTTCTCTAAAGTTATAACAATTGTAATTTATTTAAGAGACAACAAAATCCATATTTGGAAAGAACGAAAAATTTTGAACATGATGTGGACAAATGCGTGGAAGAATTGAATATTCCTGTGGATAATAATAAATGGTAATTTTCTGGCAAAAAGTTGAGAGATATTTTGAGATGTAGAGAATTTGAAAAATGGCAATCACTCATCCAAAAGGGATCAGGTGCTGTATTATATCAAGAATATACTCTAGCAAATTCATGGGTGAAAACTAGTGCAGGCCTCACTCCTTCTGAATGGAAAGAAGTAATTAAACTGACTGTTCACGTCGTCAATCTGAGAAGAATACTAGGTAGATCCCATGATGGTACCCAGTGTAGTCACTGCACTGAGAAAGAAACCCTTCCTCATGTCTTGGGATCATGCCATTTTGGACAACTTCTCAGAGATACGGGACATAATAAAATTCGTCATGTAATTGCCATGGAGCTGGCTTCAAAATCTGAAGTACATGAAGAAATTAAATATATTGCTGATAACGAGAGTAATCGAAGAATAGATATAATAGCAATACACCGTAAACATGACACAGCTTACATAATCGATCCTACAATACGCTTTGAAACCAATATAAATCAGCCAACAGAAGTGAACAATGAAAAGAAGGAGATTTATGATCCCACTATTCCATATTTCAAAGAAAAATTAAAAATTATTGGTGAAATTCAAGTGACGGGGCAATTTATCGAGGCTAGGGGTACCATTTCAAAAATTTTCGTCGATTTTGCGAAGACTTTCGGAATTCCAATGAAAACAGTTAAATTCATTGGATTAGAGGCAAGGAACTCAAAGACTCGGAATATCGGAAATATCGGAATTTCACCTTAGTAAAAATCTCACCGTTTTCGAGGTAATGAGCATTTTTTGAATTTTCGGAAAATTACTATCTCACCTTCGATTTTTGAGTGCCATGTCTACAAATTTCAAATATCATTGCGGCTAAAGATTACTGATGAGTGATGCTTTCAGACAAACAAAACAGTTTTTCAGAAAACGGCACAATTTTTTAGGAAATGAGGGTAAAATGCCAGATTTGATGATTTCATTGAAAATATTTCATAAAGTCAGTTGTGGAATTATCTGCGACTGAAAGTTGGAATGTAGTCGCTGTTTTCCATCGTACAAGATAACCTCTCTTGGAGGGGATTCATGTTTTAAAGAGAAACATTCTCAATTGAAAATTGAATCAATACATGACTGGAAATGGAAAAAACCCTACGAAAAAATTGAAGTTACTTTTTTGTAATATCTAACAGAAAACAACTACTTTCCCGGCAAAAGCCACGCTGGACATTGAATTACATCTGATAGATATTGAGAAAGACCCTATATTTTTTCTCTCAAGTTATATAGAGAAAGACCCTATATAACTTGAGAGAAAAAATATAGGGTCTTTCTCAATATCTATCAGATGTAGTTCAATGTCCAGCGTGGCTTTTGCCGGGGAAGTAGTTGTTTTCTGTTAGATATTACAAAAAATTAACTTCAATTTTATCGTAGGGTTTTTTCCATTTCCAGAGGAGTCATGTATTGATTCAATTTTCAATTGAGAATGTTTCTCTTTAAGCCAGATTTGAGTTTCACCAATTTTTTTAACAACATTCTGACATTATTGTTTGAAATAAACATTACCAAGTGGAAGTGGATATTCATTACAAAGTCCAGACTCTACCATGGTATAAGACATACGATAATTATTTTTCGAATGAGTAGAATTTCGATTATATTAGAGTGTGATGTTATTCTGAGCTAAAATCAATTCCATTAGACTTTGTCAGTAATGTCTTTTATTTTTATCCTATGAAATGATTGAATAATTATGAGTAATAACGAATCAACTGCTTCGAAGCATTCAATGAGATGTAAAGAAGTAAATACTAATTTAACGATTTTTTTTAACCAACATACACTATAAACCACATCTTTTCAAGAAGAACCTTTTCAAATGCGTTATAGCCCCCAAATCAGCGAATCTCTGAGCGGCATTGTGCAATCGGATATCGTGCTGCATAAAGCACTGCTGCAGCAGTAGCACTACCTCCACATTCATCATAAATGTAGTGCATATGCGCATATTCTCGAGGAGTATAACGTGTATACGGCATGACAAAGAAATAAATACCACTGAATGAAACAAGCGGAATAATTTCAAAAAACTACGACATAAGTCACAAGTTGTTCAAACAAAATGTGAGAGTCAACTACTAGATTTTTTTAATTCTATTTACAGAAGATCCGTTCATGCACAGTGTTGTATTTTATTTTTTCATCAGGAAACTATTGCTTCTACGGACACAACACAGGAGTTAAAACAGTTTTTAATTATCGACAAGGATTCACCTCCTAAAAAATGTTGCACTTATTTGGTTACACCCTGTGTATCTGTCGGTCTCTGAAACTCCGTTGAAATCTGGATCTTGGACAATTGCGACATTTATCACAAGAATTTGTAATAATTGGTGCCATGTCGGATAATCGACATTTCATTTCGATAATTTTATTAGGCTTCATTACCTTATTTTATCTTGATAAAATCGAAATAAAATAATTATTGGGCGTAAGTATAAAAGTTGATGGAAGCCTAGAATAAAACCACGCCCAATTCAATGGAAATCACTTCCTCCAAAAATAATTAGAGTTTGTTTTATACCATGGTAGAGTCTGGACAAAATGAGCATTCTTTTGAAGTAAATGTCCACTTCCAATTGGTTGTGTTTCTTTCAGACAATAAGGTCAAACTTTTTTTAAAAAAATTGGTGAAACTCAAATCTGCCATTTTACACTCATTTCTTGAAATTTTTTTTCACTTTTTGAAAAACTGTTCTGTACCGGACACCCTGTATATATACAGGGTGTCCGGTAAACCTTGTACAATATTGAAACTGGTGATAGACCAGGTCATGACTGTTCAGAATATCGGAATTTCACCTCAGTAAAAATATCACCGTTTTCGAGATAATGGGCATTTTAAGAATTTCTGGAAAATCGCTACCTCACCTTGGATTTTTGAGTGCCATGTATACAAATTGAGACGAATCCAAATATCTTTGCTGCTGAAGATTACTGATGAGTGATGCTTCTAGACATACAGAACAGTTTTTCAGAAAGTGAAAACATTTTTCGAAAAATGGAGGTAAAATGACAGATTTGAGTTTCATCAATTTTTTTTTCAAAGTTTGACATTATTATCTGAAATAAACATAACCAATTGGAAGTGGACATTCATTTCAAAAGAATGCTCATTTTGTCCAGACTCTACCATGGTATAAAACAAACTATAATTATTTTTGAAAGAAGTGGTTTCCATTGAATTAGGCGTGGTTTTCATCTAGGCTTCTATCAACTTTTATTCAAGATAAAAAAGGAAACTACCCAACACCAAAACTGCACCACAATCACACTCGACTTGCGTTTCGCCAACGAAGTTAGCATCTTCAGGAGCTAAAAGTAAGCTTTTAAGATTTTAAGATTGTGACGTAGTTTTGGTGTTTGGGTATTTTATTTTTTTCTTGAATTGTATTTACACCAAAGGTTCCAAAATATTCATTTATTTGATCAACTTTTATATTTACGCCCAAAAATTATTTTAGTTAGATTTTATCAAGATAAAATGTGGAAATAATTGTTAATAATAAAGAATAGGCTGCTTGGTGGCATTAAATAGTATGTCAATAAAATAACTTTTCATGTAATTAGGCCTAATAAAATTATCGAAATGAAATGTCGATTATCCGACATGGCACCGATTAATACGAATTCTTGTGATAAATGTCGCAATTGTCCAACTTCCAGATTCCAACCAAGTTTCTGAGACCGACAGATATACAGGGTGTAACCAAATAAGTGCAAACTTTTTAAAGAGATGAATCCTTGTCGAAAATTAAAAACTTTTGTTTGAACAACTTGTGACCTCTATCGTAGTTTTTTGAAATTATTCCGCTTCTTTCATTTAGTGGTATATATTTCTTTGTCATGCCGTACATACGTTATACTCCCCGAGAATATGCGCATATGCACAACATTTATGTGAATGTGTAGTGCTACTGCTGCAGCAGCGCTTTATGCAGAACTATATCCGATTGCACAATGCCGCTCATGAAATCGCTGATTTGGGGGCTACAACCTCGCATTATAAAAGGTTCTTCTTGAAAATATGTCGTCTCTGCGTACGAGTGGATGGAAAATAACATTTTTGTAATATTATTCAGTGCGATGTTGAATAATCGTTATTGTGGTTTATTGTGTATGTTGATTAAAAAAAAAACGTTGAATTAGTATTTACTTCATTACATCTCATTAAATGCTTCTAAGCAGTTGATGCGTTATTACTCATAATTATTAAATCATTTCATCTTGATAGGATAAAAATAAAAGACATTACTGACAAAGTTTAATGGAGTTGATTTTAGCTCAGAATAACATCACACTCTAATATTATCGAAATTCTTCTCCTTCCAAAAATAATGATCGTATGTTTTATACCATAGTAGAGCCTGGACAAAATGGGCATTATTTCGTAATGAATATCCAGTTCCACTTGGTTATAGTTTTTCAAACAATAATGTCAAACTGTTGATAAAAAAATTGGTGTAACTCAAATCTGTCATTTTATCCTCATTTCTTGAAAAATTGTATTGTTTTCTGAAAAACTGTTTCGTTGGTCTGAAAGCATCACTCATCAGTAATCTTCAGCAGCAAAAATATTTAAATTCGTCCCAATTTGTATACATGGCATTAAAAAAATCCAAGGTGAGGTAGTGATTTTCCAGAAATCAAAAAATGCTCATTAATTATCTCGAAAATAGTGAGATTTTTACTGAGGTAAAATTCCAATATTCTGAACAGTCACGATCTGGTCTATCACCAGTTTCAATATTGTACAAGGTTTACCGGACACCCTGTATATATACAAAATATTTATTTATTTTAAGTTTATTTTTTACCTTTTTCTTTAATTCTATCAACTCATTTTATTGTATTTAGTATTCCTTGTTTTTATACAGACCACAAGGTGGTAGGATCTTCATTCGATTAAAATATATATAATCTTGTTTAGTATCGCAAGATAGCTTGTTTTTTTGCTAATTTCAGGAGTACTAATATTATTTCAGCTCTCTCGATGGGTACAGTGTGTTTCGTATTTTTGTGTCCTACTCTGTAATTCATTTACCTATGCCTAATATGTTCAAAATTGTTTCCAATCGTGGAATGTAGCCCGTTGGATATTTTGAGCGATATGGCAATTTGACTCAGACAGTGGCGTACATAAGTTTTCACAATATAATATTTTTTTATGTACCACCTTGACAATTGTATCATTAAAAAGTTTCATCATGTTATTAATGGAATATTTTCAGTTTTTAATACCTAAACTGATCCAAAACATCGTAGGTGAAATTTTTTAATGAAATATGTGTCAATATGACATATAAAAAAATATATTTTTTATAAAAATTTACGTACACCACTATCTGAATCCAATTGCCATATCGCTCAGAATATCCAACTGGCTGCATCCCTGATTGAGATTTTTTTTTTAACAAATTACCTATCGGAAGAGTTGGAATAATATTAGCACTACTGAAATGAGGAAAAACAAGCTTTCCAGCGATACTAAACATGACATACGTTTCCTTTTAGAAAAAAATGCCGATGACGTCACTCCTCCACCAATGGCACATCTAAAAAACATTTGAGTTCATAGAAAGGTGCAGAGTGAAATACCATTCAACTTTCATCAATTTTTTTCCCGATAAGTCTCATATTAACTGAGAAACATGGTCGGGTCCATACATTTTACTAACTCTGTAATCAGTTTCCGCAATATTGTTTGTCCATCTTCAGGTTTATAAAAATTAAGAATTTGTGAAAATTATTCTCTTCTTCGAAGTTTTCTCGGATTTTCTCAGTGAAAAATGCACCGATCTGGCAGTAAAAAAAACATTTTAGAAGGTTTTATAATTCTCTACAAAATATTTACTGACTTTAAAACGATTCCTCTAATACTTTTTGAGATATTCGCAAAAAACAAAAAACTTGTAATTTTTTTCACTATTTCTTGTTTAAAAAATTCCACAAAGCGATTTTGCTGGGATGAAAACCGCTGTTTCATTTACGAAATATCTCATAAAAAGTAGTGTAGGCCGTTTGCATCTTTTATTTTGTGTGAAAAGAGAATTTTATTTACAAAATGGCCTCGTCGGAGATATCAAGTGAAAAACTAAGAGAGCCGAAATTGACTTAAGAAGTTGAGAAAAAAAACATCGCATGTCCATTCTACGCCTTAGAACAAGTTGTTTTTTGTTTTTTTTTTTATTTGAGTGAACATTCTTGATTCAGATTTTTTTTTCAAGATTTTAAATGAAAAATGATGGAAAAAAAATCACCTACCTATCTCAGAAAGAACTGTACATTTTTCGAACAAAGAAGTGTTCACTAAATTCGAGAATATAATCTTGAAATAAAGACAAGGTGTATACCCTTCAAGGAACGAAAAAACCGAAAAAAATTTTGAATTAAAAATGTTCCATCAACAACAAACGAAATAATTTTGAAAAAAAAGAAACAGAAGGTAACCACCATAGAGAAAAAAAAATAAAAATGTTGCGAAGAAAAAAGTGTTTACCTACTGGAATCCAAATGAAAAATGAAAAAATAATTTTGAAATAAAAAAGGGTGTTCATACGTCTGAAGAAGAACTGTTTTTTGGAGCACTATTACTTTCACCGTCAAATCTATATCGCAATTGAAAACTCCTCGTTTTGGAACATCTTCAAAAAAATTTATTCCACAGAAGCCCCACGTCCACATCGACCAGAATTCAAATAAAATTGATGTTCATTAAATCTCAAACCCAATCAATTATATCTTCCATGAAAAAATGCGTTTTCCGAATAGTTAATGGTTTATTTTTTAGCAAATACAATAACCTCCAATTTCAACACAATTACCATAACCGTTGGTCAGCAGTTCTGTGTGAAATGGAATTCAATAAAATCAAATTTGGTATCCTGCTGCAGAAAAACATGTTTTTGCTGAATATTTTAGCGATCATGTACACATTTTGTTCACGCTTGAGAGAATGGAATTGTAGGTTCATAAAGCAGTCAAAACAACTAGCAACACCCAATTTACTGCAGTTTATATTTGTGCAGTACATAAATTCAATGTTCGGCCAGAAGGTGGACTGGGTTCAAAAAGAATAAAAGAGCACCAAAGGTTTATTGTTGATTTATATTAGGTAATATGAGCTTGGCCTGATGTATTTCGGTAATAATTCCGATTTTGATTTCAAATAATAATAATAATAGTTAAAAAGAATTGTGAAAATTGTTTTTTCAGCTGTCGTCCCCTTACGAACGGCAGTCTTCAGAAGTCAAAACTTGTGCGAGCCAAGGATTAACGGGATCTTACCTTTTAACGTGCGATTCCTAGCACTTTCTTGGGACATCAGAAAAATTTCAGCAGTGGCCATGGTTTGAACCATCGCTGACTGACAGCCAAAGTGAGAGAAACAATGTCGCAATAACCACTCGGTTACCTGGCCCTGTAGTAATTTGATCAGATTCACAAACGTAGAAGAGTCACAGAACGATAACAAATTAATAAAAAATAATAACATATACAATGCTGCTTTTTATTGCTCCTCCCCCCTCGATTTGGCAAAACTTGAATGAAAACCATTTTGAACGAAATCACCGATACCTACTAGTTGTTGAAATGAAAAACTCTGTGACTGGGCCATAGATAGCGTGGTCAGGCACATCAACATAAATATTTCAAATAGCATGTGTGGTCAAGTGTAACATAGTTGAGATCGAAATTGTGAAAACACGTAGTTCAAAACTCTAGACAGTGAACACCACCTGAAGATGACAAATGAGACATTACTGAAACGTAGTGAATATGGTCCTTCTGAAAACCAAAAACACATGACGAAGAGAAGAATCCTATATTCTATGGTTCTTCAACATCATCATATTTTGAATGTGAGAATCTTCGATTTAACATATACAGGGTGTCCCACGAAGATTAGGACAGGGAATATCTCGGAACTCGAAAGTAGTGGAGAATTGCAATTTTGGGGTCCTGAATTGAAGCAATTGGTGCAGCTTCTTTTAATATTATATTATCAAATGAGCTATTTGTTTTCGGTCACGTGAAATCAGATTCAAAATTATTAATAGTGCCAACCTGTATATTATGTTTCTCCTGATGAAAAAATTTCAACGAACTCACATTTGTGGTCTAAAACGATTGTTTCAAGAAATACAAGTACTTCAATATTCTTTGTCCCACGACCGGTCTGAAACGAGCCATAGCCAAATTATTTAGGTTTAGGGTCACTCTGTATATTTGGGTAGTCCTATATTTTTGTGAGGTTCAAAACAAGGCAACATTATATCAATCATCCATCTTTTATTGAAGAACGTCGTGAGACAAAGGATATTGAAGTACCTGTAGTTATGGAACTAATCGTTTAAGACTACAAGTGAGATAGTTTGTTGGAATTGTTTCATCGGGAAGAACATAGAAATACCAAAATATACAGGTTATCCTGATGATAATTTTGAATCTGATGTCACGTGACCGAAAACAAAAAGCTTTGGGTAACATAATATCAAAAAAGCTATTTTTCTGATTGATTCGGCCGTTACTTGATGAAGATCCATAGTAATTGTATATACTGAAGACGATTTGATCTTCACAAACTTTGTGAAGATCAAATCGTCAAAGTTTGTGAAGATCAAATCGTCTTTAGTATATACAAAAAAGCTATTCCAATTACTTTAATATACAACCTCAAAATTACAATTCTCTACTACTCTCGAGATATTCCCTGGCCTAATATTCGTGGGACACCCTGTATAATATTATATTTTGCGTGTGATTTTGTAAAATTTATACTAACAAAACTAACAAAAAATAATTGTGAAATCTAACACACAATCATAGTATGCCTAGCTCATTTGTCTCCACGTATTATTTTATTTTTTCCTTTTTTATTTTTTAGCTCAGCTCGACGACACAACATGCAGAACTATCTTTTGCAAGAGGATAAATCCTTCATCACTAAGTTATGGGCTCACGACGTCACAAAACGAAAGATAATTTTCTTCGATAATTTCACTCGTCGTATGAAACCCTCCTTCCTGCAATATTAGGACCAATAAGGGTTGTATGCCTCGATAATACCCAGTTCCTTCCTTTCGAGTCGGTAATACCAATTTGTCATGGCAACCACGTATCGAAACAACAACGGAGAATATAATATCATCTTGCGTTATCTATAACTATTGATTCACGACAATGGAACTTTTTCTACTTTGTTGGTTCGTGAAATTATCTCAATAAATACTACTCGTGCTCACAATACTATCGATTATTTCACTTATGGCTAAAATAGCGTGTTATGATTGGTTGAAATTTTTGTGTTGATAAATGAAAATATCATGTCTTCGATTTTGTAGTTCGGCTCTTGATTGGCTACTGGATATGTATATGATGTGTTTTCGATTTTGTAGTTCGATTCCTGATTGGTTATTATCAAAACACAAACTTACCACTAGCAAGCTGCTATAATGACGCAACACCAAACTTTGACCAAAACTAAATAAGCTCTCACTATTAATTCATATCAACTTCACAATTTTCGACAAATTTTGCATACTCGTTGATTAATCAAATCACTGAATCAAAATGTTATCAAAACATAACCTCGAGCGAGAAGCAGTAGACTAGACATGCAATGACGAAACTACGAATGACGCGCTCTGTCATTGGTAACTGAAATAGAGGGATGTTTGAAATATCAAGTAAATGTTTTGTTAGTTGCATAATGTCAGAACTAGATGCGGGATTAATGTTCCTAGTTAAATTGAATAGTAAATAAATAAAAATGGTTTCGATTTTATTCATGAAATAATCTTAACAAATACAACTCGTGTTATCGGCGATTATCGTTAATTCCTCCTCGGTTTCGAATCAAATTATGTTGCTTTAGGTAACCACACTCGCGCAAGCGCTCGTGTGGTTGACAAGCCACATAATTTGATTCTCAAATTCAAGGGAATTGCTATTTCGATAATCACCGATACTCTTGTGGTATTACCTGCAATTATTTCACCTATGCTAAAATAGCGTGTTTTGATTGGTTGAAATTTTTGTGTTGATAAATGAAAACATCATGTTTTCGATTTTCTAGTTCGGCTCTTCATTGGCTACTGGATATGCATATGATGTGTTTTGGATTGTGTAGTTCGATTCCTGATTGGTTATTATCAAAACACAAACTTACCACTAGCAAGCTGCTATAATGACACAACACCAAACTTAGACCAAAACTAAATAAGGACTCACTATTAATTCATATCAACTTCACAATTCTTGACAAATTTTGCATTCTCGTTGATTAATCAAATCACTAAATCAAAATGTTATCAAAACATAACCTCGAGCGAGAAGCAGTAGACTAGACATGCAATGAAGAAACTACGAATGACGCGCTCTGTCATTGGTAACTGAAATAGAGGGATGTATGAAATATCAAGTAAATGATTTCATTGAAAATATGAACAGGATGTTCATAAAGTCAGTTGTGGAATCATCTGCGACTGAAAGTTGGAATTTAGTCGTTGTTTTCTGTTAGATATTACAAAAAAGTTACTTCAATTTTATCGTAGGGTTTTTTCATTTCCAGAGGAATCATGTATTGATTAAATTTTCGCGCAAGCGCTCGTGTGGTTGCCAAGCAACATAATTTGATTCTCAAATTCAAAGGAATTGCTATTTCGATTATCACCGATACACATGTGGTATTACCTACGATAATTCTGTAAGAAATCTTAAACTCGATTTAATTGCTTTGAGGTAACACCACTCATCCTAAAGGACTCGTGGTAGTACCAAGCAATTTGATAGAGATTTGATCTCGTTGATTTCTGTCAGAATGACTATCGATAGTATTGCGAGCATTCGTAGTATTATCCTCGATAACTTTTCAGTAGTAATATCCCGACAAAATGCTGAATTTTCAAAAAATTCTTTCACCTTGCTGTCACGAAAACTGTGTTGCTTAGAGCTTGCTCGAGTGGTGTTTTGTACAGCAACACAGTTTGAGCGATATTGAAGGGATATTCGATCAGACAATTTCACGAATACATTAAATCATTATGGACTAAATGCATATTGCAGGAACGGTTCATTATGTGTCATTAATGTCAGTTGAAGAGTTGAACCGTCAAACTGACGTTTCTCTATTCACAGAAATTGTTGTAACCATGGAAACGTATAAATAAGGATGAACCGAAACACCGATTTGAAAATACCACGGGCTGGAGACAGTGTTTTCGAAAAGTCCTTTTCTCATTGGTTTGAATTCAAAAAATGATGGCACTTAGTTGGTTTATATAATATGAGAGAAATTGTCAAGAGAATATTGAAAATCAATCAAATTCTGGTGACTGAACAGTTGTTTTGCTACAAAGTCAGGAACGGACTTCCCCGATGGTCCACACCCTAAAACTGAGAAATAACTGAGAATTTTCAATATTTTTCAAGAAAACAGGATTTCCTGGATAATTTTCTCAATACAATTACCTTATGAAAAATCGATCAAAGCAATAATTTTTGATGAATTTTTTTTTATTTTTGATGGTAATGGAAATAATAGGTGAAATCATGATTACGATTTTTTATAATGCATACTCGTTGACCTAACAGAACTCATAGCGTGAATATCAATCGCAATCCTCAATAGCAAACAGAAATGAAAAATCTGCTACAAAAACTTCTTGATATGTCTCCCTTCCCTCTCAATAGATTTTCTTAGTCCGCGATGACACCCTCTATGTACTTGAAACAGCATTCCAGGATCGTTTCGTTTGGCGTCACAATGTAATGTTATCATATTCAACAAGGCATCTCTTGAGTGAATAGGTTTATCGTAAACAAGGCTTTTTAGATGGATTTAAATTTGGAGACCATGTTGGTTATGAAAATATAGCTCTGGTGGTCCTGCACAATCTAGCTGAAATGTGCTGCTTCATCAGTGAATAAAACTCGATTGAATAAAATATCTTCTCTCTCAACCAATGAGCATATTTCATTCTGAATGTGATATGGGTAGATCAGTGGTTCTTTAATTATTCTATGAATAATACTGGACATGGATGTATATAACTGTTCTGATAGATTTGTGATGCTCATTGAAGGATCATCAGTGACAGCTTCCAAAATATTTTGGAAAGCCCACTTTCTCGGAGCAACTGCAGGCCTCTAAATACGCTAATCCAGTATTTTAGTCAGTTGCTAAGCAACGAACTTTCCCGGACCGTTTAATACTTTCCCGTATCGAAAACGATACGGGAAAGTACTTTGCCGGCCTAGGCCGTCAAAATCGGTCTTTGGTTTATAGTTGTCACTTTGACGTTTCAGGAAAGCACGTAATTTCGAATCCTCAATTTCTGATAATGCTGATTGCGATTTCAGAAAAAATAGTACCTCGTAGTAGAAGCACATTCCCAGACTTCAATGCTTGTTGGCCTCGGCTTGACGCCTCGGCCAAAAATTTACATTGTCGTCCGGGAATGTATTGCTTTTACTACTAGATACACAATATACTATTTTTCCAATCCAACCCAACGATATGTACACGGTATAACACGCTGAGCTGAGTCTGTATGTATATGGAAAACTACTGGGAGAATATTTCTGAAAAATTGTTAACGGGAGTTTTGCGAGGAGCTCGTTTCAGTTGAAATATTTTTCAGTTATCCACGACTTCCGGTTTTACCGGAAGTAAACCACAGCTTTGTTTTTATAAATTGAACACCTTGCTATTCATTGAATTTTTAGAATTTACGATGAATTTGAATACATTTTTATTCAAAACCTAAAATGTCTAAAGAGTTCCAGTTTACAGTTATCTAAATTTTATGGAAAGTTTGACAAATGCAGCCCTTCAAAACAAAAATTGCTAGAATTGACAGAATTTTCTTGAATGAGACCTGAAGCTTTCTGAATTTTTGGAAACTTTTGAAGAAAATTGTACGGGGTGCTCAGATATTTTTTGGGTGTTGGGAACAACCAGTTCGAACATTTACTATAGTTGGTCAATTTCTTGTTCCTGTGTGTGTTGTACAATTGTAGATGATCCGAGTCCATTGTCTACGACAGGTTCAATTTTGTTTTGCTTCCTAACGAACTGCCCGTGTGTTTTACATTTGTGAATGATCTGCGACATGATGTCATGAGTGTGATTTGGTGTATCCGGATATCGCGGAGGGAAGGTTTCCCAGACTCTTTCAATAACCATGCCAAAATCTCCACAAATTCTAAACAAATTGAAGTAATTAATGTTCATTTTCAAGTTCTGAACGGGACACGATACAAACTTTTGTTGATACTTCCAATGACATATTACGGCTAGACTCCGTTATTTACATTTCGAGCTGCGGTCACATTCCAAGTACAATTTTTATTGCCGATTGTTTCATGGAAAATAGGTGCCAACCAACCCAAAAGTCGACAAAGCTGAGTTTCTGCTGAATTATCTGCTTATATACAGTGTATATAAGCAGATAATTGCCGCGAAATGAGCGTCAGTAAAAATTGTGCTCAGAATGGGACTCTTTCCAGACCGCTGCTCGAAATGTAAATAACAGAGTCTAACGGTAATATGTCATTGGATACTTCAGCATTTGTTTCTCGTCGATTCTTCCAAATAAGCCTAGTGATATTCCAGATATCTCTGATAATCACACGGAAGTTTTAGTTTCTCCAAGTTTCCACAAAATCCGTTAGATTTAGATTTAGAGTTGTGAACATAACATCCCCCTATGATCTAGCGTAACTGGCGTCGTGAAAAAATGGGGTTGCCATTTGAAAAAAAAATTAGTAACACAATTTTCGAGATAGCCAATATTTTTTTGGAAAGTTTCGAACGAGAAGTTTCTTCTTTTGCAGGCAAATTCTCTGATAACCACACGGAAGTTTTAGTCTCTCCAAGTTTCTACAAAATCCGTTTGATTTAGATTTAGACTTGTGAACATAAAATCCCCCTATTAACTAGCGTAAAATCCACTGGCGTCGAGGAAAAATGGGGTTGCCATTTGAAAAAAAATTAGTAACACAATTCTTGAGATAGCTAAATTTTTTTTAAAAGTTTCCAACGAGAAATTTCTTCTTTTGCAGGCAAATTCTGTCAGTTTTTGATCTGACTCTCTTTGTTTCCAAAAAATTTTTTTTTGAGAAAGGCTGCATCTGACAAAATTTTCAAAAAAATTTAAATAACTGAAAACTAGAGGCCTTTGACGTTTCGAATAAAGTTATATTGAAACTGATAGTAGTTTTTAAAAATTCAATAAAAAACAGGATGTTTCATTTGAAATAAAAACAAAGCTGGTGTCAGCTTCCAGTATATAACCGGAAGATGTAGACAACAAAACTGAAACGAACTCATCGGAAAACTCTCGTATACAAATTTTCACGAAAATTCTCCTAGTACATTTCCATATAAGTACATGTCAACTTAGCTCATCATGTTTTACCATGTGTGTTTAGGAATATATCTATATGTATCTATAGGTGTTCATAACGTATATACAGTTGTTTTTTGTTTTGTTTATGGAACAAGATCCATCTCTTTGAAATGCCCATTACCATGAATATGGGCTCGATGGAATGAATAAATTATTATTATCATAAAGTCGATTTGTATCTACATTTCAACTATAACTACTGTCCCATAACTTCAATTTGATGACCCGAGTGGGAAGATAATACTATAAAATTATTCAAAACAATCCAACACAATATTCTTCACATAACAAAGTGTTCTAACCTTGATCCTAGTATCGAAAGCCACAATAACCTCCATAATCTCTGTACTTACTCCTGACGATATGGTAGAGATTTCCTTATTCGATACAGAGCATTAACGACGAGACTATTATACTCAAGCAAGCAAATATATACACCCGACGCATAGTTTACGATATTCGAGACGATATCTTATAACCAAGCGGGGCAAATCCGCGCACTACATTACAAACATAATCACTTAAAACAACACATTTAAAATGTAAACCCTTATATCCAAGATGCAGAGAAGGCTTTCGCACTTTCCTTACGCCATTAGGCTAATGTTATTCTCCCTACATCTCTAGCATTATGATTCTCAATTCCTCATCGGTTCATTTCAGTTCTTGGGACGATGCGCAATCAATCGAAAGATGAGATTTTCGTCTAAAGGCTATTCTTGAAAAATGAAATGTTAACGACTGAAATCATACTTTTATCCACAAAAAACAACTTTGGTATAAGAGAAAGTTTATAGAGTCGGCTTTTATTCAGAATAGTGACGTGTCAAGATCGGTCATCAATAATAACACTCACCAAAAAAGGTCGTTATATCACATTAATTAACACTGATGACCTGAGAGAGACCCCACGAAGATCATAATTACTTTTATAACATGTACACTAGTTGCATGCTATATAATAAGTATCCGAGACATCTTGTCGCATTCAGACACTTGATAGCAACAGTAGATGTTAACAGTTGAAACGTCGTGACTCAAACACATACAAAGAATTTATTTTCTTTGTTTATAGACAATGGAAGTCCAGAAGAATTCTACACGAAATGATTGAGTTCATTGCAAACACTCATAGCATGTCGTCGACATCACATTGAAACTGCTGGCACAACAAACCCAAAATCAGAATTTGTTCACATACTTATGAGCGAACAAAGACAGTCCTAAAAGGGGGCTAGATTAGTCATGGAACAGTTCCAAAATAGTCATGGGTCAGGACGCAATTGTGTTATCGTGAATTTATGGGAGATGTATATATACCTTTCCGTTTTGGATGATTTGGCTATTTGTTTTTTTTTGGTAGTGGGTGTTCTGAGTAGTTAGCAGGCTTCTTTTTCATCCTCCTGGCTAAGTCCCAAGCTAAGAGCTCATAACTTCCCTATTCACCCTTATTCTAGACAATAAAGGGAACGTTTGTGAATGCGTTATAAAAACACTGAGTACTGTTGAGTACTATGATAATAATATACGCTCCAAAAGCCAACTGCAATATAAGAAAAACCGGACTGAGTAGTACCAAAAAAGTTGTCTATAATATTCTTGATTCTTTCCGGTGTTAGGTATCGGCACTGGCCAGCTTACGTATTGACGTAACGACAGTTGTATGGGCAACCCCCAAACCAATTCGTGAGCAAGTTCAGAACTGACTTGCACGTCACGGGAGGAGGACTACTTTCCAGAGGCTTTCTAGGAAGCAGCTGAAGCAATGACCAACAGAGTCAGAACTCCGCCTCAACCAAGGTGAAGGCATCTTGCTGAAGGGTGCATTGTACGTAACGATCCTAAAGTCCAAAGTGGTCTAAAATGCGAAGTGGTCTTCATACAGAAGCCAGGGAAACCATCCTACGCCCAGGCTAAGGCATTAAGACCAATTTGCCTTTCATCTTTCATGGTTGAAACGACGGAAAAACTAGTTGATAAGAATATCTGAGATAATTACACAGGCTATCCAATTTTCTCGGAGTGCCAACATGCTTATCAACCTGGAAAATTATGGCCTAGTCGGAAGGATTGGGAAATCTCTCTCGAACAAAGATATTGCACTAACAACCTTTCTTGATGTAGAAGTGGCGTTTGATAACACATCATATGCATCTATCGCATCAGAGAGGAAAACGTTGCTCCAGCCCTGAACCAGTCCATATTGTCCATGCTAGGGTGCAAGGATAGTACAGGCCTTCCTACTCGGGGATAAAATTCAAGTAAAAGCCTGTGGAATCTCCCGAACCAGAGAGGAATGTATGTATGCCCTTGGCTATGCTGACGATTTCGTCATAATGGTTGATGAGAAGTATAAACAAGCCTGTATGGATTTGATGCAATCAGCCCTCACAGACGTACAGACGCGGTGTATGAGGGAGCACCTTAAGAAAATCCACGAAAAACACGATTGTTCTTTTCACCATGGAGAGAAACCTATAGACCAACACAGATCCTCGAATAATTGAAAGCTTACAGGAGAGACAAAATACCTAGGGTTGAACGTAGACGCGTAGACAAGTGTTGACATTTTTCAACTGAAATAAAGTATTAGTGTCTAAGCAGGTGAGCAGGAGATCGGACATATCCTCCGAGAACTCGCGGTACAGTCCGAAGCTCTTGGGAGCTTGACCTATACTGTCTGTAAGACACGCCCACTTTTATCAAATGGGCAACAGATGAGTGAAAACCCGGAGATCACAGAATTGTCCGCTTCAAATAGGTATAGACTACCGATTGTCAGAGACCTCGGAGGGTGGAAAAGATCTCACCGTTCAGAACTCGGCGACCCCAAAGGAAAACCTAGCTATGTCACAAATTGCCCGTCAGAAAGTCCCATGAAAATCAGGAGTCTACGCTTGCACAGGCTTCACAGGAGACGAATAACGTCGAAGAAACGAAGAAATGAAAAACGGAAACAAAGAAGAAAAAGTAGCTCCACCCCTCAACCCCAAATAACGTCATTACCAAAGCGCCTATCTACGGAAAGCAGGAAGCCCTCCCCGGGATAAGAATCACATGAATGACGCTGGAGACAATGACTTCCAGGAAAGGAGGAAGTTTTTCAACGGCATTCTAAAACAGGACACAGAAACAGAATAGAGGTTTTTTTTCCAACACGGAGACTGTCCAATACGTACTATTTATTTTGAAAATCCGACTTCCGTCTCCACTTGATATAAAAATAGTCTTAACGGTTTTGAATAATTTATTTTCACACATAAAATAGAACTACTAATTCATATCATAATAAATACCCAAGTACTTGAAGATTTTTAGGAAAAAAAAATGATTTTTGATCGACAGCTATAGTTTCATAAATGAACTGCTTACCGGTCGGGCTTTCCTCAATCCAGAATGACTCATCCAGTGTGTAATCAGCTTCTGGAACAAATAAGGATTTCGCATTAGAATAGGCAGTTTAGTGGAGTGTTTCAAATCATTCAGCGTTGTATATGGGCTGTGACAAGTAGAATCTCTGGAAGTGGAATTTGGGAAACACATTAGGTGAAGGACTCTTATGCCTTGATGATTATTGGATGGGTTTGTTTGAAATACAACTGAGAATTCTGCTGCATCCGCATTTCAGGTAATAAACAGAAATGCTTCGGAATAATATTGAATAAACTGCACGTGATAACTCAAATGTTTACAATTTTTCCAAGAACTTGAGTTGCAAGTTCGTTTGTTAAAAGAAAGCTGAAGATGAGAAGTAAATAACTCAGAATAGGAAAATAAAAATCAACAGTAGAACAACTTCATTCTCATGATAGACTATACAATGAATTGAAAAATCTATTGAAATATGTATACTGAAAATCGGCTCTTCAAGCACGGAATATTGAAACTCCAACAAATAATTTAATACAAAATAGGAAATGTTGGATAACAACCGGCATCATTTAGTCTATAAACAAACGGAATGAAATATACCAGCAATTGTTGAGGGACCCATTGAATAACAATATTATAGGAATGAGAAGACACGCTATAAAACATATTAACAAACCCAGTGTGATTATTATAAAGCAATAATTGAAAATGATTCAAAAAATATTTGCCTTTGGAACACAGTAAAAGAAATATGCTCCCAAAATAAAAAATAATCCATGATAAAGACAATGAAAGTATAACTGCGGAAATATTTCTAGAAGACACACTCCCTCATAGAGAAAATTTTTGATAATTTTTCTAAATTGATTTTCATTCAAATTTGCCGATCTAATATCAACAGGTAATTATTCAATTCGCAATCATTATAGAAAAATTGAGTATCTAGTAAGATTTTTAGTAGATAATGAGAGTTCCAGACTGTAACTTTTGTTGCGGGTAACATACTGATTAGTAGTGGAGTTAGATTTAGATTTCTATATATTTACCAGATAGATCGATCCAATATCAGTAATGACGGGTAAGTCTTTTTCTTACACTTGCGACTATATCTCTACAAAAATCGCGGGGTCTAATAACACGCAATTAGTAATTATTTACCCCATTTCATAGAAAGTATTGGCCAATTCCTATAAAAGGCGCAATTCATTCAGTGGTGTTGATCCACACGTTCCCCAAAAACGTATTCCGTAACGTAGATGAGAATCTATAAGAGCGTAATATGCAATTTTGGCAGTTTTTATATTACTGCATAATTTCCAGACGAGATCTTGCTCTTGAGTTGTTTGACATTTTCATCAAATTTAAGATTTTTGTCTATAAGCACACCCAGAAATTACGCCGTTACCAAATTTAAGTTCATCAATTGAGCATCTAAATGATTTTCTATGGGGATTTTCAGCATGAAAGATAATTCATTTACAGCGCACCACTCTTTCACAGTTTTCATGGCTTCTTTTATTACATCATGCAACTACCAGATATTCTTGTTTTTTCACAGTATAGTGTAATCATCTGCAAGAAGAGATAATTCACCAAAAATTTTGGTATTAGTGAGGTCGTTTATATGACAGGAAGAAATGGGTCCGAGCACGGATCCTTGCAGACCTCATCATGAGATTCGCTTTTAATTTGATAGTTTCGTTGTTTCGACCATCTAATAACGCCTGGGAATATTTGAGTTGAGCCCACATGAGAGTCATACCTCAGCATCCGTAAAGCTGAAGTTTATTAACAGTATTTTGTGATGAACGCCTTTGCAAGGTCATTGAATACTGCTGTTTGTGTTCATCTGCGAATAGACCTTATAGAGAAATTAGAACACTGCATCATTGGTATTATTTTTATTCTGAAAACCAAAAACTTATTTTCACTAATTGTTTTTTGGAAGTATGAAAATTGTAACAGGCGCTTCTTGACTATTTTTACATGTTTTCGGCAATAGTTAGAATAAGAGAGGTGGGCCAAAGTTTCAAAGTAAAAATTGCCAGTTTAAAAAATTGCCAGTTCAACTCAACTTTGAAGTGACAATTTCAAATGTTTCGAAACATTTTTTGTTGTATTTTTAACATTTGTCAGTTTGCCTCTGTTAATTATCATTGACATATTTGTTTGAAAAAAAAGTTACATCATTAAATTCTTCGAAAGGAAATGCTACTGAAATTTTTCTTCAAAAAAGAAAAACAGTTACAGCATATTCCAGGAAAATACCCTGTTACTCCGAAACGAAGACATATTGAAACAATTGTCATTATAAGTCAATAATAAGGTATTTCCCAACTCCTGTATTCATTAAAAACAAATATTCCCCAGCTATCGCTTGGAATACAATCGTCAGAATTCACGATAGGAAATCTCATGTCCCATCTCACTAAACAGACCAACGAAATCGTTTGTTACAATTTAGCAAATATGGAACAGATAGATATGCATTGATTATCGAAGGACTGAACGGCTGAAGCTCCGTTTTCTTTATTTTTATTTTCGGGGTGACATCAAAATTTAGAATCAGTATCAAAAATCAGTCATTGTGTTTGAATCAGGAAATCGGAGTTGATAGTTGTCGAACGAGTGAAAAATCGGAGTTGAGAGTGATTAGCAGACGATGAAAAGGATTAGCTGTTGGGTTTAACCCTCTTCTAGAGAGTAAGAAAAATATCGAATGCTGTGAGTAATTTATTTGTTTTAGTAAGTGGTTAAATTATCGATTTAGTAACTGTTTTTACTTTTATTTGCAAAATTTTCTTATCTACTTAGATATTGTGTTTCATAAACTCTTCGTTGTTTTATACCAAATTTTATTACTTTTCATTTAATAGATGTGTTACCGGCAAAGTGTTGAGCCATGCATTATAAAGAATACCTATTTAGCCAGGCAAAGTATGGAATCGTAAGTATTTCATACCTTGCGTAGGTAAAGAAAAAGACACTACCGGAATTGACGAGACAACAATTCGAATAATTGAAAATATCCCAGACTGCATGCTGGAAATATTGGTGGAATTAATAAATGAATCCTTTTCTGAAGGTATATTCCCAGACTTTCTAAAATCCTCGGTCATAATTCCCCTATATAAGGGAGGTCCCCAAGACGATCCCTCCAACTATCGTCCCATTGCTCTCATTCCCTCTCCGGCAAATATACTGGAAAAATTAGTAAAAACATGAATAACAAAATTCCTAAATAAACATAGCTTGCTCACAAACCGTCAATTTGGTTTCCGCAGTAATAGACCGTCAGATAGTGACAGATTTAGGTGCCCCATTTTCACATACAAGCCTCGAATAGGGTTGAGAAGTACATCGATGTTGAGTAAAATGGAGGGAAATTTACGAGTGGCTCCTGGGGATAACATATGGAAAATTCGATTTTTCATGGAAAATTTGATTTTCCATATTTTAACGCGAGCCGTGTTCACCTAATCATTAATTAATAGAACCTGGCTTCAGAAGATCAAAGGCTTGAGTGTTTAAGGTGGCTAAAGGGTTGAAATGAGGCTGTAATCTTGTAAAGAAAAATCGAGATTTTAACAGGTTTTCCCACGCAAGCCCATCGAAACCATGAAAACCTACATCGTCACTAGACCGAAAAACATAATGGCTTGAGTGGCGTGAATGGAAAAGTATATTTTGTCGTCGGAAAATTTAATGGAAATTCTTTTTGATTTTTCCATATGTTTTCCCCACGAGCCACTCGTAAATTTCTCTCAATTTTACTCAACATCGACTTACTTTTCAACCCTATTCGAGGCTTGTATGTAAAAATGGGGCACCTAAATCTGTCACTATCTGACGGTCTATAATAGAAACACGAATGATGCTATTTTCCAATTCTTGCAAAAAGTTTATACCGAGTTGAATGATGGTGAGTTGGTGGCAGCAGTGTTCTGTGATTTGTCGAAGGCTTTTGACTGCGTTAATCACAGGATTCTGCTGCAAAAACTTCATCATTATGGAATCAGAGGAGTCGCCTCTGATTGGTGTTAATCTTATTTATCTGGGCGTCGCCAGCTAGTGAAGACCTCAACATCGTCTAGCGAAGCAGATATAAGCTCAGGAGTACCACAGGGATCGATACTCGGCCCCCTTCTTTTCTTGATTTATATAAACGATTTGCCAAATATCAAAATCTCAGGAAACTTCACACTTTATGCCGATGATACCACAATAAAATGGCACAATCAAGATAGTACTGATCTGAATTTGTCAATTTGTGAGGACATTGAAAAGATCTAAAAATGGTACGACTCAAACCAACTATCTCTCAATGTGTCAAAAACAAACGTCATGGGTTTCAGATGTGAAATCAATAATCTGCCCCTAGGAAATAATTTCATAGAAAATAGGTGTGAAGCAAAATTTCTCGGATTGCAAATTGACACTAAACTCAAGTTTGATAGTCACATCACTCACCTAAAGAGCAAGTTAGCATCGGGTTGTTACGCTGTCCGCATAATTTCAAACGAATTAGGTATATCCACGGCCAAGATGGTATATCACTCAATGATAGAGTCTAACCTAAGATATGGTATTGCCTTCTGGGCAGTAAACAATAACCATTTGCAGTCTATTCTGATATTACAAAAGCGTGCCATTAGATGTATGACTAAATCCAAATTCCGTGAACCCTGTAAATCCCTCTTTCGTAAACACAAAACTCTAACTGTAGTCGATATCTTCATTCTAGAAACGGTATGTATAGTCAAGAAACATATTAATAACTTTGACACAAATCCTTCCCACTATGCCACTCGCCAAATCAGCGTCATCAAGCTTCCACTCCCGTCAACAAATCTTATCAAAGATTCTCTGATTTACAATGGTTGCAAAATGTACAACCGCCTCCCAATAGAAATTAGGAAAATTAGCTTGCTTGATAGCTTCCGGAAGAGCGTAAAACATCTACTATTGGATCGACCCTGTTACAGTGTTACTGAGTTTTTTAGCGACGAGCATCAGCAGACTTACTTATGTATAGGCTTATTCCTTACTATTTTTATGAAAAATTTAACTATTTGTTGTAATTTGTTGATGGGTATTAGAGCTACTTGTTGTTACTTTTATCATTGTTTATATAGAAGATAGTGTCATCTAGCGTGATTAGTTACAAACATGAATATTTGACGTCATTTTAATGCAGGTTTCTTCAAAAAACCCTGATTTTAATCATTGTTTATATAGAAGATAGTTAGTCAACCTTATGGGATTATAATTGGATCAAAATGGATGCGACATGTAAATGGCGATAGTGAGCTCGCATCCAAGCCATGTCGTAACTTCAGTGATCTGTCAACAAATGCGTGCACTTGGATCAGAAATTGGAGGACAATCTGCCTCATCCGGCTAGCTCAAGCGTCTCCAAGTGCAGAATCGTCGCAATAATTCAGCAACTCCGGAACTCTTCTTTCAGGATCAGTCAGGAACAGTACTAATTCTTTCTTAATGTCGTTGGTGTTAACCAACGACGTTTCATCTATCTAGGCCAGGCCGTAGATTTCTAGAGGAAGCTATGACCTGGCCAGAAATATTAATAACACCAGAGCCACCCGGGCTACCACTTGGTAGGACAACTATACAATGGTCTGTGGCTCCCGGATGACTGCTTAAAACAGCCAAAAAGGAGCTCTTAAGTAGGAAATATGCACATTTGCTTCGGCCAATGCCGAAGCAAAGTCGCTGGTGGGCGGAGCCTATCGGAGCTCCGCTCCCAGATATACTCTCCAAGTAAAATTTTATTTTAGTATTTCTGGCCGAGGTTGACAGATCTGGCCTCCAAGTCATGTCGTAACTTGATTGAAACAATGGGATAGCATTAAAATCAGGGTTTTTTGAAGGAACCTGCATTAAAATGACGTCAAATATTCATGTTTGTAACTAATCACGCTAGATGACACTCGCGTTTGCATCTAACACCAATTACACAGGCATTGACTAACTATCTTACTTCTATATAAACAATGCTTTTATTTATTAATTTTTAACTGGCGACGTATATTTTTAAAGTTTTTAATTAGCATTAGCGGATATGTATGCATAGGCTTATTCCTGGTTCCTAATTACCTTTTAAGTAGATTTCAATAACTTATTGGATTGTATGTAGTTGGATATTTTTAGAGCTGTTTGTCGGTACTGTTATTATTTTTTCTTTCTTAAACTGATGACGTCTCTTGTAGACTCTTACTTGTTGGTGTTACTATTGTTTATTTTTTATACTTAAGGTTATTCTTAAGAAACAAGCTTTGTCAATGAGAACAACTTCTTTGGACAATAAAGCATATTTCTCTCTCTCTCTCTCTATATATATATAGAATGCCTGCCTAAAATTCAGGAAGAGTAAGGAATACCGCCTGTCTCACGGTTTTCAGGTTATAATTTGTCGCCACACTCACCCTCTGTTCCTACTCACACTGTGACGATCAGTATAACTCGGTCAGTTGTCCTCAGGCTTTGTAAGGTGCAGTTGTAAAACCGAAATCCAGAACAAAAAAATGTGCTTCCGTAAAAAAACAATGAAAAGTGCCACAGCTGTCTTTCTTGCTGTAATAAGTAGTCACTTAGTGAGATTTATATAATAATTAATACAATTCTCATTTTGTCAATAAACCACAATAATTTTCTGTTGAAGTGGGTTAATTCCCACTTTGCCTAACAGTTCCATAGGTATCCTACAGAATGCCTAGGGACTATACACAATGCCTAGGCAAAGTGAATGAAAATTCAACACAATTATTCTATTTTATATTTTTCCAAAAACGCTTAGGTGTTATATAGAATGCCTAGTTATTCTATCCAATACCTGGATTTCTTACTTTGCCGTTATTAGATATAATATTTATCCAACGTCCGTGTTGGATTTGGGTATTCCACTAACACCAAAAACACCAAAACAGCTTCGTCAGTTGAGTCAATTTAACTTAAAACCCATTATGACCTAGCGTTACTTATAGGTAACGCAGTTAGAGGTTTCTTCTAATTGCAATAATTGCCATATTTTTCACTAGATGGCATTATATACCTCATCTTCGAATGTCGAAATATTAAAACGTTCAGTTGCATGGTGATAGTCCAGCTGTAAGGTTCACTTTTTCTAGTTATTTTGAAGCTAAGCATGAGCAGGGACGATGAGATGGACATTCGCTTCGAGTAAGTACTAGATAAAATTAATTTGTCAGTTATTGATTATCATTATCGCATAATGTGGGTACAAAAAGATGTAGTTTGCATGTTGTATATGTTGAATTTGATGTTTGCCAAAACAGGATTAGCTATGGGGGACTCGTTTGTTGATGTTACAAATAAGTAACGCTAGGCTTTCAGATGTTTGGAGCTGGAATTTTTTAACTCATGTCATATTTTGATTTCAGGACATTGCAAGAGGCATTAGATATGGTTTATCTAGATGATATAGAAGAAATTTTCATTGAACCTCCTGATCCCAATACTCTCACCGATGAAGACTCAGCCGATGAAGATGATGGAGGTACATTGAATAATCTTAGTGGCAGGCAACTACAAAGTAAAGTTGAAATAAAGTTTGCAAATTCAACAAAAAGATTGACTTCGCAAAATCAAACAAATGATCTGGTTACTTCAGACAATACTGCAGTACATAATGATAACATATCATTACCTGAAAAGGTCAGACCGAAAGATAAGATCATCTGGGAGAAAGATAGTAGTTTCCAGAATTCGAATATTTCCGGTACAAAACTACAATATGTTTCTTGAAATGTCCCCTGTTAAAATTTTCGAAATGTTTATTGATGACAATATTATAGAATTATTTGTTAGAGAAACTCAGAAGTATTCACTATTCAAGAACTGCCCCGATCCTCAAGTCACTTCGGAAGAAATGAAAACATTCATAGCCATATTGATATTGAGTGGGTATGATCCCAAACCAAGTAAACGGCATTTTTGGGACAGTGGTTTGGACTTGAAAAACATAATGGTGAGCAATTCCATGAGACGTGATAGATTCGTTCAGATAATGAGGTTCATTCATTTGGCTGATAACAATTCCATAGACACCAGCGATAAAATGTATAAATTACGACCCCTTATGAATGCACTCAAGAGAAAATGTTTGCAATATTTTGTACCTCAAGAACACTTGGACTTTGACGAATCGATGATAAAGTATTATGGACGTCACAACTGTAAACGGTTTATTCGAGGAAAACCAATTCGCTTCGGATACAAAATGTGGTGTCTGAATGCAAAAGATGGATATCTTGTCGACTTTGATATGTATCAAGGTCGAAGAATACGAACATCTTTTTGGAAAATGTACTGCACCATTTGTCACCATGCTAGCAGACTTGCCAGATCCTGAATATCCATACAAATTTTACTTGGATAATTTGTTTATGAGCGTAGATTTGCTCAATTTCTTACGGCTCAAAGGGTACGGAGGAAGTGGTACTTTTAGAGAGAATAGATAAATAGTTGTCCACTTGCCCATAAAAAAACAATGCAGAACAAAGATCGTGGTAGCTATGTATCTGCAATCGATAAAAATCATGGAGTAATAATAGTCAAGTGGGCAGACAATAATATCGTAACAGCTGGTTCTAACTGTTATGGAGTGAATCCCATAGGATACGTGAAAAGATATTCGAAAACTGAAAAAAAATTCTTAACTGTTCCTCGTCCATTCCTTATTGGCCAATACAATAGTAGTATGGGCGGAACAGATCTTATGGATAAAGGAATATCATCATATCGAATCGCTATACGTTCAAAAAAGTGGTGGTGGAGTATTTTCACCTGGTTATTAGATGCAGCCATCTTCAATTCATGGGTACTTTACAAAAAAAATAATCAAATAAGCCAACTAGATTTTCGTAGAGCCTTGGTTCAAAATTATTTGAGCCGCTACGGGATTGCTCCAAAAAGTGCTGGAAGGCCTTCTACATCCAAATTTAGCCTGTCACTGAATAGAATATCCGATGAAGTGAGATATGATAGAACAGATCACCTTCTGATGTCCATTCCAAACAAGAAACGTCGACGATGTGCTGGGGAAGGGTGATCTACGAGCACTAGAACTATGTGCAAAAAGTGCGACATAGGACTTTGTATCGAGTGTAATATTATTTTTCATACAAAGACCAGTTAGACCTTGTGTTTGTAGGAACGTAATATTTTTCTTCAACACTGTAACTGAATGACCTAGTGTTACTTATATGTAACATGCGTTATTTGTTATTATTCTAATAAATATTTCAAAAATACTTTATTTTCCCATGAAGTGTACCCCAATAATGCCTTCATGTTGATTTTCAACTAGAAATTTGAAAATAAATAAATTTCGGTCATAATGGGTTAAGTCTACCCCTTCGTGCGGGTAGACATCCTTTCGGACAAGCTGTATCTGAGTAGAGACACAAAAGGGGTTTTGTTGGTATTTCCTGGCTGGCAAATATTCACCACCTTACCCCTAACCACAGGAGTGGTGACAGCAGCTTATTGAGTTCTACTTAGGGGTCTAGTACGACCAAGAACCGGTTTCAGGGACTTAATCCCTTGAAACAGTAGAGTCATTGGAAGACGAGGAAGCAGCGAGAAAGTAATCAAGCCAAACCAAGTTCAACCTACACTCAAGGGGCACTCACTAAAAGTAAAGAGGGTAGTTTCTTTTGGTTGAAAAATAGAATGTTTTTTTGCGTGCTGCAATAACTAGTTAGATTCTATTAAAGTGGGAACAGCTATTAAAGTGGTTACTGCGGTGGAGAACGATACCTTGGAAGTATTATTTGCGGTTTTCACCCTTGTTTTTTTTTAATCAACCCTAAGGCATCGACATAAGTTTTGTACTTTTTTGTTTGAAAATAGGACTTTTGAAAGAGTCCAATTTTTTATTTATTTACTTATTAGTCCAGTACACTATAGAATTGTAATAAAATCCCAAATGGTACATGAGGTGAGTTTCAGATAAAGAAACCAGTCAAACACAAACTAGAGTTAATTTATAAACCTAAAAATTTAAAAAGTTGGAAATGGACAAATGTATTGACCTAGAGATAAATAAACTCATTCATATCCCTTAGTCAAGTACTTACAATACAGATTTTTATAAAATACCAAAAGGAAGTTTCACTAATAGAATACATAAAACGTACATAAAAAAACATTCAAACACTGGAATATAGTTATCCACCTAAAGATATCATTATTAATGCACTAAGAGGTAAGAATATACCTACCTAAAATTAGTATCTACACAATGACTTATCAGAAGTCTATTGAACAATGGCAAGATTTTGTCTAATTGCCATTTTTTTTAAATTTATAATGTGACAGATGAAACAGATCAAGTTCTGAAAAATGCATATTGAAAATTTTTTGAAGTCTACAACTAATTGCCATCGAACCATAGTTTGCTCTGTGGAACCGTATGCCAAATGAAAAAATACGATTACTTCTCAAACTTCTGGAGTTAACAGAAAGGCAGAGCTCTCCTAGAAGAGCAGAACAATTGAAGAAAGACTGTATTAATTTGTGGAGAAATAGAACCATTTCAAATTCACGTCTATCCTCAAGTGACATTAAATCAAAAACAGAAGCCTCATTTTCGGGTTGAATCCAAAATATGGTAGGCCAAGTCTCTCTTTATGGCAAGCATGAAGAGGACACCAAATGACACTATTATACTCCACAACACTCCGAATCAGTGAAAAGTATAACGTCTGTATCGCATCGCAGTCTGTTATATGGCGAGTATTTCTTTTAATTAATCCGAGCATTCTGAATGCTTTGTTACAAGTATTATTGACATGATCGTTAAAGTTGAGATCTTTATCGAAGATAATCCCTAAATCGCTTAAACTATTGACAGATTGAAGAGATGCATCGTCAATTGAGTAATTACAAATAACAGACTACCGCATTCTATAAAATCTCAATACATTGCATTTTTTCACGTTAATTTTTAATAAATTAGTATCAAAGTAGGTACAAAAGAGGTCACTCTGAATGCGTTCGATATCATCGGCAGATTGCACTGTTTTAAAAAATTCAAGATCATCTGCATACAGAGATATCACAATATTGAAACACAGATTTAACATCATTAATAAAAAGTAAAAATAATATAGGCCCAATGTGCGATCCTTGCGGAACCCCTGAACTTGAATTGTTTCTGACAAACTGCCAGTTACCTTTACATTCTGCATTATGTTAGAAAGGTAGGATTCAATAAATTTCAAGAATTTACCTATAATTCCGAGATCATTAAGTTTCAAAATTAATAGTTCATGGCAATCTGAATCGAAGGCTTTAGCAAGGTCCGTGTAGATAATATCAACTTGGAACCCTTGTTCAAATTTATTTGTGAGGAAGTTTTGGTATACAGCCAAATTGGTGGCAGTGGACCTTCCTTTGTAAAACCCATGTTGCTCATCTATTATTACATGTTTGAAATTATTAAATATTTCATCAGTAATCAAAGATTCAAATAGTTTGGAAATACAGGAAATTTTTGAAGTACTCCGGTAATTCTGAATATTATTTTTGACCATTCTATACCAGTGCCCAACAGAATTGATAAATTTATTATTATTATTATAACTGAAAGATGGGTCATACTCTCTCCAGTGAATCGTTAGGTAGAACAAATTATACAATATAACCGACCACCAGGCAACTGGACAATGCAATTAATGCAGCATGAGTGGACGTTAATGTAGAGCCACTGAACCGAATGGCTGCAAATTAATAAACGGCATCGAGTTTATTCGGAGATTCAACCTCTGCTTAATTAGTTACCAATAAGAAAGGATCGTTCTGTTATTGGTGAAAGCCCGAGCTAATGGCCCAACAATGCTCCAAATTGAGTCGGGAATTTCAGGAATTTCAATATGCATGAAATCGATATCGATATCGCAGAAATTATATCGTCAGATCAGATTTAATTGTTTATTAAAGTTGACGTCATCTCCTTCTTGCAGTTTCCTCACTGGAGTTGTTTTATTTCGAGAGAATTTTATACAAGGCAACCAAACTCAAATTGAAATTATGTTTCATTTCCTATTTCTATTCACCTTTGTGGTAACTTATTAATTTATCAAATTACTTCTCCCTTGAAGGTTGAAGGAGGGAAAAGGGAATGAAAGAGAGGGGGGGGGGCTGAAGTGCTACTCCATCTGTCCGAACATTACTGCTCGGTCTTTGCCCGTTCAGATGTGGCGTAAGCTCTGGAAGTGCCACAGGGGCCCGCTGGAGGGCCGTCGTATTACTACTACAAAATTATTCTACAAAGGGAAAGAACCATTCTTATAATACCAGCACCAAACCAAAGCCTAGAAATGACAAGAAGAAGTAACTTATACATTTAATTTTTCAACGCACTTCCTGACAATGAAAAATGCAATCCTCACAAATTTTAAAAGGAAACTGAAAAAACACCCAACAGAGAGTGCTTATTATGATACGTCTGATTTCAACTTTACGTAGTGATTATTAAAAATGTAATGTCTCTTTACACATCTCAATTTTTGTTTATCGTAACTACGAGGGCCTCTCCAGGTAGCGTTCTTGGACCGCTAATATTCCTACAATATTGTGGCGAAGCTGTGGGCGATACCGGGCCTGAACGCTCACGCAGGCCGCATATGACTTTCGAGGCGCTATGCACCGAGAAGAATCTGGACGATTCGAGGGCTTACGCGATATTTCCCCGAAATGAACGGTGAATATAAAAATAAGAAACACGCAGCGGAGAGGGACAGTCAGCGAAGTGAAAGTCGAATATAAATAGTAAAGAGATTGTTATATAAATTAGAGTATTGTGAATCATTGTGTTTCGTTAAATAAATTATTTTAGAGTGAATCAGACTATAAATATTCTACAATATGTAAATGATCTTCCCAATAATAATAGTCATGGAAAAAATGTACAGTTTTGATCGAATTCAATGACTGGTGTAATAAGAACAGACTCAATGTGTACCTGAAGAGAACTGTGTGCATGCAATTCGCAATTTCATCTCGAAGGCTACATGACCCCAATGTCAGTTTTTGAAACGGACTTTCAGAATTGGCCAGTTTGTTAAAATTCTTGGAGACAACAATTGACTCACTCTTCACATAGCAAGAAATTATAGATTTTACTTTTAAGATTGAATTAATCATATTAACAAAATCTCTCAAGAACAAGTTTGATACAAAATCACTGATATCGGTATATCATGCCAAGTTCCATTCGATTACATATCAAGACTAGCTTCTGGATGAGACAGGATTTCTTTAAATCAAAACGCACTGCTGAAAATTATTTTCAATCTAGACTATAGAACTTCCTGTAGAGATTTTCCGACAAAATACAATTTTGACTATTGCCGCTTTGTTCATTTTATAAATATTAACACATATTCATGAAAACAAAGGACTGCTACAAATAAGAGCTGAAATGCAGAATCATAATAGGAGGAATAAAAATACGATCACTACACAATATTTTAATCATATAAAATATGAACAATCTCCTAAAAATGTTGCCATTCGCCTTTATAATTCATTGCCAAATGGCCACATAACACTTAAAAAAAAAACTGTTTCTGTCAGAAAAATGTTTTATACGGTAGGAGAATTTAAACTGGAAGTGAGCAATACACGAACGTATTACTTCTAAAAATTTAATTTTATATCAAAATCCTTTAGTCTCAATAGTGTTCTTGAGGGTAGGTCAATACACACAGTACTAGAGCCATCTGTTCCCCGTCCAAATCATTACACACTCCGCTGGTTCACGCGATTTCTAGGCCGCTCCACCTAGCGAGCTGAGGGAGAACGCTCCGAATCTCCAGGTTAAGAGACCTACCCTTGCCTTGATGAGAGGCGATAACCTCGAAAAGTCTGCAGGTAGTTATCCTGTCCAAATCAAAACATAATTCTACTGGTTGGTCACAGAGAGCACTTGCAATTGCGTCCTCTGATGCTTTGAGGAACGTTGCACAAGTATCTGTTAGATTTAATTCAATACCCGTCGTGGTCTTAGCCAGGGGTGTAGTTGTTTTCTGACAGGTACTTGCCATAATTAGCCTACGTAGTAGGTGTATATGGGAGTAACGGGTTCATCATCGGTCGGCAACGACTGTTCGTTACTAAACGATCTCCCAAAAGAACTCTGTTTTCATAAAATCGGTTATTAATTAATCTTTCCACCGATTTTCATGAAACCTGGTGTGTTCATTAGCAGTTACAAGGGGCTCATATTCATGAGGTTATATTTCAAATTATAAGTAGCAAAGGGTCACGTGATTGATAATTATGGTAAAAATCATTGTGCGCCACTGTTTTTCTCCTTGTTTTATATTTTTATGACATTAAAAATTCAAAAATATAACCATCTTATAATGTCGTGGATTTGAAATAGTAACACGTTATCAATCAATTAAATTATTTTTATTGTTTGTTGTTTGTTGTTTGTTGTTTTTTTTTATTTTTAACTATTGTTTCTATCAAAAATCAAAAATAAATTTGTGCATAAAATCAAATGGAATTTCAAGAAAATATGTGGTATCTGAAAAAAAGATCATTCATCAGCTTTTTGAACTTGATGATGCGTAACAATGATTTTTACGATAAATATAAATCAGCCAATTATAATTTCATGAAGAGAAGATCCTTGCTACTGCTATTAACCACATCAGGTTTATTCAAAATCGACAGAAAGACTTTTGAGTAATTTATGAAATACCGAATTTTAAATGAAACTTTGACACCCCGAAACAAAACAAGTTAGAACACACGCAAATGTGAAATTTTCTTCATAAAATATGACAAAGAATCACCTTCTGAAATTAATGACATCATTAAGTGTACACCCTGTATCTCTGTTTTTATTTTTCAAGCGTGATATCTTAGCGAAAAATATTCAATGGGAAAGTTGAAGATGATAAAAAAATCAAAAACTCTTGATGAAAACACTTTTTGACATACCTCAAATTAACCGTCAAAATGGCGAATCACCATTTTTTTATTCTTTTCTTGTGTATAAATGATTTAATTTAAGTACATGAAAATTTGTTGAAATACGTCTTTTTTGGTTTCATATAAGCATGCTTTCTCGCAATTCAGGAGTTAGGTAAATTTTTCGAAAAAATACCCTTTTCTTCTACGACCACTTGTCTTGGTGTTTTTTTAGATTTCGAAGGTCTATGAGTGATTATTTTAATTGTTAAAATGTCTACTTTGAAATGGTCTATATAATTTGGTGGTTCACTCATCTTCAAACGGCTTAAAATTGAGAAAAACCCACAACTCTCTTTGAATCATGATCTTCTAAATATTTGCAATGATTTTCTATGGTTGTAAAAAAGAATAAAACCGATATTAATAAATTAGTTTTTCAGTGTAATTCTGTAATCAAATATTTTAATATAAGTAATTTGATATAAAATACTTTTTGTTATAAAAATTATGAAGAAAGTCGAAAATCTTTGAAAATATTCAGTAAATCATAATTCAGAGAGAATTTTTTTTCTCAATTTCGATAAACCACCTAGTTACGTCGATCATTTGGAAGTAGACATTTCAACAATTGAAATAATCACTTATAGACCTTCGAAATACGAAAAAACACCAAGACAATTGCTAGTGGTAGATAAGCGTATTTTTTTCGAAAAATGTACATAACTCAAAAATTAGTCGTCCTCTAAATTGCGAAAGAATCATGCTCATTCGACACCAAAAAAGATATATTTCTACAAATTCTCAGTCAAATCGAATCATTCTATCCGTGAGAAAAAATTAAATACTGAAAAATCGGGTTTTCGCCATTTTGACGGTTAATTTGAGGTTATGTCGGAAAGTGCCATACCTTTTTCATGGAACATTTTCAGTTAGGTCATTTCACCATTTTGAGTGTTTGACTGTATAAATATTTTGTTTCTTTAAGTTGGTACCTCAACAATATTCTCCACTTGGTCTGTACCTGTCACTTCTTTTCTCATTTTAAGTGTTCAAAATTCATTTTACCACCAGCCTAATTGGGCCCTCATAGATTTAGGCAGCAGAACAATTTTATCATAGCTGAGATTCATGTCATCTTCAGAACACACTGAGTGCTGTCACAACACTAAAATTGTAATTGGGTGATAACTGTCTGTCACCGTTTATGGCTAATATCTTCATGAATAGGTTCGAAACGAATCATAAATCACACAAAAATAATTTCCCGAGAATTTCCCGAGAAGTACGTGGTTGGCGTAGTTTGTGTTTTTGATTTAAAAAAAAATAGAACACACACTTCCTTCATAGTTCAAATTCCATATTTAAACAGATAAAGTTATATATCCTTCCATCAAAATACTTTCGTCATTATTATTGAAAGATTATCAGCTTCCGTGACTAAGCATTTCTATGCATCTTAGTAATCGATAGCGAGACCCTATAGAAATTATTTCAGCATTATCTCCGAACATCCTCTTATCTCTTCTCTTCTAATTCTTCATGGTTGGTAGAACAGTGCCAATATATCGCGAGAATAGGTCCAGTAACTATATCGGGGGCGACAAGGCGTCAATTTTGCACTAAAAATGTCAAGCTTTCATCAATCGGAGATTTATTACGACGTCGATATAAAAACGGTTATTTTTTGGGTGTTCGGAGTGAAGGAGTCGAATAAAGAATTCGGAAAGATATCCTTAGCGGAAACCCATTAGGAACATCAGATATCATCGATTTTTTCCCCACTATAAGCAGCTATCATTACATCTGAAAAGTTTAAAGCTAGACATTGTTCGCAAGAATTAGGGAGATATAATATTATTGTCAAAAACTTGATGTGTTTCTGCTTGGAATAGTTTTATATTGTTTGTGATAATTTCAACGTTTCTGCAATCATTTGAGCCATCATCAGCGCTAGTACCATCAATTCTAAGGAGGCGAAATTTCAGTTATTAGCAAGCAAGCAAATTACGTTTCACCAACACCAACACAAATCTATGCATATCATTTTACGGATTTATTTGTGCATAAATTATTTATTGAACGACATCTCAATGTTCTTAGGGAAATCGTGGAGTAACGATTGTTACGTTGAAAAACGATTGTCATTAACTACCTTATATGTTTTTTTTATTGGCGACCCATTTTACCTATTTCAAGCACGCCTCAGCGTGTTTGAATCGAACTTTCAAAAACGTGCGTTTGTTGAAGTTACCATGGCAACATCAACAACTCGAGAAACGTGAAGTCTGAATGACAATATTTTGATTAGATACGAACAGTCGTTGCTGACCGATGATGAACACTTGCAACTGCGTCCTCTGATGCTTTGAGGAACGTTGCACAAGTATCTGATAAATTTAACTCAATGCCCGTCGTTATCCTAGCCAGGGGAGTAGTTGTTTTCTGACAGGTACTTGCCATAATAAGCCTACGTAGCAGGTGTATATAGGAGTGAAGGGTTCATCATCCGTCGGAAACGACTGTTCGTTACTAAACGATCTCCCTAAGAATTATGTTTTCTTCGAATATTTTGATTATTGATCTGACAGGAGTACCTTGTCAAATGAAATATTACTAACAAATGCAAGATAGCACAACTCGTTCATATATATCTGGTTACCTTTTCCATCCATTTGGTGAACTGTCATATTCTTTTTTATACGCATCATTAGATTTTTGTGAGCATTCATGATTTCGAAGTGAACCAAAAAAATAACGTAAAGTATTCGTGGAAAACTGGCTGCGCCGTTGTGCTCGAAAAATTGCTCGTGTTTGAACTTATACTTTAATATACTATTATCCCTTTTTCTCCCTACCTTCTACGATGTAATTTTCCTTGACAATGAAGATCATTGCAAAGGAATCTGTTTGATTTAACAATCAATCAAAATATACTTTGTCTGAAGAACAAATATGTGTGAATAAATCTATAAAATGCTTACAAGAAAATTACCACCATGACAAAAACCTCCAGTAAAAAAAACCGACAATAACACCCAGGACATTAACCCCTAGTAAAAAATACCGCTGGTTCAAAAAACGTCGGAACAAAAAAACCCGGAATAAAAAAAAATCTGGTACAAATTCCTTAACTTAAAAAAGGGACACAACCTAACCTAACTGAACCTTACTAACCTTTTAACCCAGCTTTCTAAGTTGCTGGTAATTCGATTACGACGTATTGGTTTTCCAATTTCTGTCTCTGCTACTAGTATGGCTTTCGGTGGGAATTGTTGACATAGATAATCAAAAACTACCACTGTTAGAATATTTATTATTGGATAAGGTAGTGCAAAACAGAACTCAAACTTTTATTAAGAAAATGTACAAAATGACAAATTTCAAAATTATTTTTTTTTTACATTCACATTTTATCAATAACAACACGATCATCCAAAGTTGATCCAAAGTAAACTTGATGATTCGACGACTTCCAACACCCCCACTCGACGAATCAATCATCAACCAAACCCATCTGACGTCTAAATTTCCAAAATTTTTCTTTTGACAAAGGCTTTGTCAGTCCATCAGCAATCATATCTTCACTTTGACAGTATGCGAATTCGATTACTCCAGATGTCACCAAGTCCCGTAAATGATGATATTTCACATCGATATGTTTACTTCTGCAACTAACTTTTTCGTTTGTAGCCAATTTTATTCAACTCTGATTATCTTCGAAAACACGAGTTGCTTCATCACATGTCAGTCCAAAATCCACCAGAATACGTCTTGTCCAAATTATTTCTTGACTTGCTTTTTGCTACTCCAGTAAATCGGATTTTCTCCAAGAAACAACACAAAACCACTAACCGACTTTCTATCTGCGATATCGCCTGCCCAATCTGCATCTGCGTAAGTAGTCAAAGTCGTGTTGACATCAGATCTTCTTTTCAATTTGAAATAACTCGTTCCCTTCAAGTATTTTATCATTCTTTTGGCGGCATCCCAATCCATTTGACGGGGTTGACTTGTTTTTCTTGTTAAATAACCGACTCCTGTAGCTATATCCGGGCGAGTTGTGGTAGAAAGGTAAAGTAGAACCCCCACTGCTTTGGCATATTTTTCATTGTTGGACAAATATCCTTTTTCTTCGTTCAATTTTGGATAATCGGGATTCATAGGGATTGTAACAGGCGCAGAATCCTTCAAACCGAAGTCATCAATCAAATTATTGATTTTCTTTTCTTGGTCAAGGAGAAAACTTCCATCCTGGATGCGTTGAACTCGTATACCCAAAAAATAGCTTATTTGTTTCAAATCAACAATGTCGAAGTGTTTGTTTAAATTTTCTCCTAGTTTTGTAATGACGTCTTCCTTTTTGTGGCAGATAATTAGGTCGTCTACATATATCAAAAGATAAATGCACCCTTCTGTACCATTATTTGTGAACAAGCACGGATCATTTTGACTCTGCACAAAACCAAACTCCTTGAGAATTTCTGTTAAAGTTGCATTCCACGCTCTTGCAGCTTGTTTTAAACCATAAACTGATTTGTGCAGTCTGTATACCAAATGAGGAGCATTTTCGTCTACATATCCTTCCTGGTTGCAGCATGTAGAGTTCTTCATTCAGTTTTCCATTTAAAAATGCCTTTTTCACGTCGAAGTGTCTGACATTCAATTTATTGACAGCAGCTATTGTCAACAAAATTCGAAACGTGTTTTGTTTCAATACGGGAGCAAATATGGTATCGTAGTCTTCTCTATGTGTTTGAGTGAAACCTTTAGCAACCAACCTGGCTTTGTATTTGGTGATTTTTCCTTCCGAATCCGTTTTGATTTTGAAGACCCATTTTGAATCGATTGGTCTCTTATTTACTGGGAGACTGGTCAGAGACCACACATTCTTCAGCCGAAATGATTCTATTTCGTCGTCCATTGCTTTCTTCCAATGTAGTTTTTCATTCTCGGGATACTTCATCAAATCGGTCCATGACTTGGGTTCACTGGCTTGCTCAGGGCTTGCAATATACGAGAATTTTTCTGGTGGTTTTCCCTTATTGATTCTAGAGGATCTTCTCACTTCTCTTTCTTCTGAGCAATTTTGAATCGGTGTCGTAACTGAATTTACTGGCAGTTCTGACATTTCGTTTGGCATTTCAGTTTCTATGTGAATAGTTTCACCGGCTGAATTTGTATCAAAACTCGTTGAATGTTGATCTTCGAAAAATTCAACTGTTCTGCTAATCGAAATCCTGTTTGTAGTTGGGTCTAGAATTCTGTATCCAGTGGGGTTATCTGCATAACCGACGAAGATGCCTCTTTCTGCTCGTGGATCCAATTTGTGCCTCTTTTCTCTCGGAACATAAACATAGGCTTCGCAACCAAAAGTTCTTAGGTGATCTAATCTGGGCTTTTCTCCATTCCAAATTTCAAACGGAGTCGTATCTATAGATTTACTTGGGAGACGATTCTGAAGGTAATTTGCTGTATTGATGGCTTCACCCCAATATTTATTTGGAAGCTTTGCACCGATCAACATACATCTTGCTGACTCAACCAGAGTGCGATTTTTACGCTCAGCTACTCCATTCTGCTCTGGTGAATAAGGAACGGTTGCTTGTGATTCTATACCATATTTCCTCAATAGATATTTCACTGTTTGCGATGAATATTCTCCACCATTATCAAATCGGAATGCTTTGGGTGGCCTTTCGAATTTATTTGTGACAGCTGTGATATATTCCTCCAATTTTTCCGAAACTTCGTTTTTAGAATGTAGCAAGTAGATTATGGTGAATCGAGAGTAATCATCGATGAAGCTGAGGAAATAACGTTTCTTTCCTGGTGTTTCAGTTCGCATTGGGCCGCAAATATCCGTGTGAACCAAATCGAGACATCTTTTTGATTGCTTTATGGTATATTTCGGAAATGGCTTCTCAGTCAATTTCCCTTCAATACAACTGATACATTGCAAATACTCCCCACAGTTTTATAAATTCAGTCCTGCAGCAAGTTGTTTTGAAACGATTTTTCTTATATCTTCAGCATTTCTATGTCCTAATCGTTTATGCCAGAGGTGGATACAACACTGATGTTTTCCATGTGTGATATGTGCTTTCGGAGATTCTAATTCCAGTTCATAGAGACCATTTCTGATTTTTGCTTCTGCATAAACTTCATTTTCCATTTTTATGAGACACATGTGAGGATCAAAAATGACATTAAATCCATTTTCTGTCAGGCGTTTTACAGACAATAGATTGGAACACAAATCAGGAACATATAAAACGTCTTTGATGCGAACTGATTTGATTTTTCCTGATACCACACAATTTAAAATTCCTTCGCCTCTACCAGTACATTTCATTCGCTGTCCGTTGGCGACTATAACTGAATCACTGTGGTGTTCCAAGCTGACAAAAAATTCTGCGTCGGATGACATATGACTAGAAGCACCAGAGTCTATGTACCATTTTGAATTATCATTCTGCGTCTGGACTCCTGAGAAACAAAATTCTTTTGTCTCCTTTTCAACCGCTGTTCTGGCATTGTTGTGGCTTTTAGGGTCTTCGTGGTTTTGCCTTCTTGTGTGTATCTGTTCTCTTTGACTCTTCTTGTAGAAATAACAGTCCTTTTTCAGATGACCCCTCTTTTTGCAATGGAAACACTCCAAATTTGTAGACTTATTATATCGACTACCAAAACTTTTCAAAGCAGTTTGATCGGATTGCTTAGAATTTCCAGTCTTTCTATTATATTCATCTATAAGCTTCCCCTTTACGTATTCTAGCGTTAACTCATCATCAGGACGTGCATCCAGAGCGGTAACTAGTGTTTCATATTTTTCCGGTAGGCCTCCAAGGAGTAGAGCAGCAACATGGAAATCTTTAATATCTTCGCCTATTCCACGCAATAATTCCACCATCTCTAGGGTTTTTCTTATATAGTCGGACATTTGTTGATCACTTTCCAGTTTGGTGTGGTATAGCTTACGGAGCAAATACAATTTGTTGCTCAGATTTGCTCTCTCGTGAACTTTCTGAATAACTTCCCACATCTCCTTAGATGTTTTGCAATTGCAGATATGAACGATCTGATCATTTTCCACGGACAATTTTTCGTCCAATATCTTCCATTTTCGACGTTCTTCTGGTTCAACTGGTTCAGTTTCATTGATCACTTTCCATGATCCTTCTCTTATCAGCATCATCCTCATTTTGAACTTCCAGGGCTGATAGTTATTATTGTTGAGCTTAGAAAACCCAAACTTGCCTTCTGAAGACTCCATTACTTTGACTGACGTTTGACTGAACTTTAACTTTACTTTTACTGTTCTGTTTCAATTTTACTAGTGCCTTATTTAAACATGGACTGGGCCCATAACCTGTTAGAATATTTATTATTGGATAAGGCAGTGCAAAACAGAACTCAAACTTTTATTAAGAAAATGTACAAAATGACAAATTTCAAAATTATTTTTTTTACATTCACATTTTATCAATAACAACACGATCATCCAAAGTTGATCCAAAGTAAACTTGATGATTCGACGACTTCCAACAACCACAACATCGTCTGGGAGAAAAAAAGCAAGAGCTGATATTTATCTAATTTGTAAAGCGAAATCAGCATCAACTTGATGTCGTTGTTGTAAGCCTTTTCTAGTAAAACAGCCGTTTAGTTATTAGGGAAAACTAATTTTAAATTGTTTATAACTTGTAATACATTAAACGGAAAATGGTGTGTGGGAACAATTTTATACAGTAGGATATTTTTCTCGTGTGTTTTTTGAACCGAGGTATTTTATTCGAGGGGGTTCAAGTCCAGTTGGTTATTGTCGGGGTGTTAAAGTCCGGGGGGTTTTTCTCCAGGGGTAATGATCTTGATACCGTCTAAAATATGATGTAAACTGACATTCAGTACATTCGAGAAAATACGAATAGTGGTTAATAAATTAAATGTTAACTATGAAAAATAACAGATATTTTACTGTCTACATTCTATCATAAGTTCTGCAAGTTGTGAAATGATTTCTTGGCAAGGAAAACTAAGCATGTCTAAAGGTTGGAGGTGAAGTAATCTTCAATTTCATAGAATGATTGCAGTACCAGGAGGTTTTTTGTATTCTTTCTGAAATGCCTAGTACATGTTGTATCCTTAGTGTTTATAGGCAGGTGATTGAATACATCTGCATCTCTAGCAATTAGATCTGGGGAACCTAAGGAATCAATTTTTGGACCTTGTTATTCACCTTCAACGTTTCTGACTTTCAGTAATCTGTCTCGCATTGTAGTATTTAACATTATGCGGACAATTATAGACAGAACTTAAATCCTACTCACAAGTCACAATCAACCATTTTTTTCAATGAAAAGTTCGCACCTACGAACGACATATTCTGCAGCTGCACGGCACTCTAATGGAGTGATCTGTCGTACTGGTTGGACAATTTTCAACAGAAAACTAAGTATAAACGTTGGTTTTCATTGTAACCTATAAAAAAATCCATAGGGGACAAGTCAGGAGATCGTGCAGGCCAAGTAACTTTGACACCCTTCATCTCAAAAACGAAGCAAGTTAGGTCACATGATTATAGGAAACAAAAATTTTATCACCAAATGCTGGATCTTGATTAGGCAGCCAGAGTTTCATCAAACAGAAATCAATTCATTTTCTCGACCATTTTTTAAACAAGCGCAGTACATCAAGATTTCTACGACAGTAAGCCAATCAAACGTAGCCCATTCTGGGAACGAATAAGACTATGACGTTGAACTTTTTAGTAATTCTATCCCCATCAGTAATTCAAATCACCCCCCATGGATAATCAAAATCACAACAGTCGATACTTGTCTATCATATCATTCAAACCGCTTTCCAAGAAATCCTCTTCAAATACCGTCGTTTCCACCAGGTCTTCACCGACGCCTCTAAGACCTCACTAGGACATGCTGTAACTTATACAGGGTGTTTCTTAAGTACGTGTAGAAACTCCAGGAGCACGTTGCTGACGTCGAAATAAGAAAAAAAAGTTCCTATAAACACATGTCCGCAAGTTACTCGTTTCTAAGATACGGAGTGTCAAAGTTTAATTCTTATATTTGTTTTTTGTGAATAAAACCCAAAGTATTTGTGATATTCGAGAAAAGTTTGGTATCTGGTATGATTTTTCATTGACAAAATCAAATTTTATGTTATTTGTGAAAAAACTAATTTCTAATTGAATTTATTTTAAATTTAAAAATCATGTCACTCAAAATCACTTGCATCGATTATTTCAAATCTCATTAACTCGAAAACAGTTGTTCGCAGTGACCTCTACCAAGAATATATTTTTTACACAAACTAAATAATAAATATTCCCAGATACCAAACTTTACCCAAATATCAAAATTATTTTGAAATTATTCACAAAAAATTAAAAATAAGAACTCAACTTTAACACTCTGTATCTCAGAAACGAATAACTTGCGGACATGTGTATATAGGAACTTTTTTCTTATTTCGACGTCAGCAACTTGCTCTTGAATTTTCTACACGTACTTAAGAAACACCCTGTATATGCGGTGATCACAGTTTTTCTATACGCCTTCCACAAAATTCCAGTATCTTCATAGGTGAATTGACTGTCATATTGGAATCACTCGAGATGTGCAAAAAAGATCCCAGAAATAACTTCATTATCATCAAAGACTCTCTAAGTGCAATCTATGGACTAAAACAGTTATATCCGTCTCACCCAATTCTTCTGTCAATTAAAGAATTACTTTTCCAATTACAAATTGAAGGGAAGAACACCACATTCCTCTGGGTACCTTCTAATGTCGGGATCAAGGGCAACGAAAAAGCGGACGCGCTCGCTTATAAAGCAGTTTCTGATTAGAACATACTTTCTCTAAACAATTTTCCATCTTCAGATCACAAATCATCAATTAGAAGCTTTGTTACTAACACCTGGCAATCAGTTTGGTCTGAGTCAGCAAGCAAATTGAAATAAATCAAAAAACAAGTTAATGAAAATTTATCCCTCCCGACGAGAAGAAGAGATCAAGTTATAATCAACCGCTTCCGTCTAGGACATACGCTCTTAATTCATCAAAATATTTCACAGAAAGATCCCCCTCCTACTGTGACATATGTGCTACTCAAATTACAGTCCAGCACCTCTTGATAGAATGCCCTTTATACTACGAAGAAAGAAGGCCAAACAAACTAGATGACAAAATAACGACTTTACTCAACGGTGACCTACAAAAAGTGCTTAACTTTTTAAAAGACAGTAAGTAACCTATATTGTAAAATCTGAAAACGAGTTAGTTTGTGATTGTCCCCCCCCTGCTAATAACTCACTTGCAGTTGATGCGGGGTAATTCTTGTTGAAATAAAAAAAAAAATATTATTTTTGCCTACAAAACCGACGCTAAAAGTTTGGTGGTTTAATATATCCGATTAGAAACTGAGCCATATCTTTGCTGTGTATCTATGAATATAATCTTTTTACTGCACTACTTTCAAGAATATGTATTGGATCATATTCAAAACAGATACACAATCGTGCGTTTTTTGTTCATTTCCAATTATTTCTCCTCTATTGATCTATGTATATTGTATAGGCGGTTATATAATCTTTGAAATTATTAGAAGTGCAGTAGAAAAGTCTTTGTTTTTTTGCATGCATTTAGTATCCACAAAAATCCAATATCACTGTTGTGAACATTTCAAAAGTACATGCCTCCCCTAGGTAGCCTCATGATGAATTTCTGAGCTAGCCGAGAAATGTTGTTACATGAAATATGTGTTCTAACCATCAGCGTATTTTATCAAAGCAAGTATTTTTTCGTGCGAGCATGTTTTTCTAATATTGGAGAGCTAGCAACATGTACTCAATCGCTACAGTTTCTTAGTACATGCCCATTCACATTATTTTCATCTTAATGAAGGAAACATATATTTGTTCCCAAATTTCCCAATATCGACGTATTTGTACCTTTTTATTCCATCTTTATCGTCTACGAACTTGAAATTTTAATGTACGCTACCATTGAAATCTGTCCATGGATGTTACTCCAAATTTTATGTAATTTTAAACTTGTTATGTTATGCATTTGTGTTTTTATTTATATTTATTATCACTTCAACGAGACTATCTCTAAATTTTATCATTCACTATATTTATTTATTATGTTAATGTTTACCATTTTTTCCTCAAAACAAGTGTTGAATCACTTATTGAGTAAACACATTTATTCATTGATATTTATATTTTTATCCAATGTACCTATGTTGATTTATTTCTTGAATAAATGTTATTTGATTTGATTTGTTATTTGACTTTTGGTTTTTGACATTCAACGTTCGTGAGTTCTGGTTCCACTATACTAGTACTTTTGTCAATCTCGACTTCGCTTTGTAATCAATCTTTCCAATTCTTACCTGTGATAATTTGAGCTGTGTCATCTGCCTAACATATCAGATGTCTCATGAATTCACTTATTTGAGAGATATTGTTTATGTATACAAGGAACAGTATCGTACCCAATACTGTTACTTGTGGTACTCCTACTTGAACCTTCGAGTCCAAGCTAATGTTCTTTCCAATTTTCACTACTTGGAATATCTCCGATAGGTGATCTCTTAAGAGATGAAGGGCTGTGCCGCGTATGCCATATTAGTTAATAAAGCAGTGAAGATACTGATTCACTAGCCCGAGAAGCAGCAAGAAAGTCTCTGAATGACCCTGAAATGTTTTGCTGTTTAGTTAAAGTTGTACTGAAAACGAACACCAAATCATGGATCCAACAGAAATCTCAAGAATAGTGGAACAATTCACTAGGAATGAGACACGCCAAAGAGATTATTAAAAAATTGCGCTGCCAACATGTTAATGGTTAACCCTAACTTACAATTTGATCAAGGATATCCACAAAATGAATAGATCATCAATCGAACAAGTTATAATAGAAGTCTCATCAAAAAATATTACCCAAGTCATTTTTACTCAAAAGCGGACAACCTTATATATTTTTGGTTGTGTTCAAAAACTGACCCCTACGAATAGACAATTGCGCGTTGATTGAAAGTTCGTAGAGATACTTTTTTTTGTGAGGAGTTTCATCTGCAAAAAAATTCGAAAAAACTGTAATGATTAGAAATTGTTGCAGTTTATATTGCGATTCCGCATTGATTTTGAAAATTGCAACATTCCAGTTAAAACTGTGGAGTTGAGGTCCATTTTCGGAAAACCAATGTTAGTGCTTTCTTATACAGGGTTTCCCAAAAGAACCGGAACGGCCGAATATTTCAGCAACGGCTTCACATAAAATTATGAAATTTGGTATTTGGAGGTTATCAGTAGTGCCGGATCTAGAAATGATATTTACAACGATGCCAGATTTACAGTTTTTTCTATGGAGCCCTCAATTTTATTTTGTTAAATGTAATGCTTTGTTTCTTTTTGACGCATTCGATTGATCGTGTTCAAGTTACTGTGACCCTATGATATCAAATTTTGATTCCTTCAATTTTTGTTAATATGGCAATTCAACATTTCGTTAAAAAATAGCACAAAATTTCGGTATTTTGAGAAATCGTAGTAATGACAAATTAATTAGAATTAATTTATAAGAAATTTGTTGGCAAGTCTGATCTGAAAATACCACTTGCAACGTTGTCAAGTTTATAAGTTATTTCCTGTAAATCTTCCTAAGTATTTATTTAACCTCCCTTTTAGAATTTTGCGCTTTTTATTTGATACAAAGTAACATTTTTTGACTGAAACAAATCGAACCCTATCGAATATCACCATAATTGATGAAAAATCACTAGCAAACAGAAAACAATACAAAACTACGTGGGTAGTACAAATATTCCGTATGGTAATTAATAAACTAAATCAAGTTTGAAAAATCCAAAGACAAACATCAACTGGTCTTGGTAAACTAAACGAGAAAATAAAAGACTTAACGTATCAAGTTTTCAAAATGTTGACCATTATTCGCCAAACATTAACCAAGCCTTACATAAAATTCACCTTTGGTAATATCTAACATTTCTGGAGTAATAAGAGTCTATTCGTATAGAATTGTTTCCCTCAGATGATCTAAACTCAGTGGTTTGTTTTTGTACCCCAAAAAAATCCACAGAGGTCATATCCGGGAAGCGTACTGGCCATTGTATCGGTCCTCTTCGTCCAATCAACTTGTCTTTGAATACCTCGTCCGAATATTGTCGAATTTCTCGTGCAAAATGGGGAGGTGCCCCATCTTGTTGAAACCATATTTGATGGATGTCAATGTTCAACTCTTACATCCAGTGAGGGCTAGTTCTACTTACTCCAAAACCTACGATTGTGCCTGTTCACTTGCCCATTTAAAGAAAAAGTAGAATAATCACAAAACAATATTTTGTTCTTAAAATCTGGATAATCGTTAATTTTATTGATTATGACTTCAGAAAACTCCATACCGTGGTCAGGATCATCTTCCATAAGTTCTTCAGTGTACATAAATTTATGAGGCTTGATTTTTTCATGCTTTGGAATCCTATTAATTGAAGATTTACTTACGTCTTCCGGTAAATTTTCGTTCTGTAATAGACATTTCAGGATTCTCTTCTGAAGATAATGGGATATTCAACTCATTGTCATTTGTTTTAAGTCAACCAGTTTTCGGAAAAGTCTTTACATTCCCTGTTTGTTAGAATCTCTTTATATTTCAACAAACTGTAGATTTTTTTTATTTGCTTCTCTAGATTGAATAATTCACAAACTTCTTGATAGCTTCTTATTTCATCTCTGTAACCACGATAGATTAATATTGTGGTCCGTTCAGCTTCAATTATCAAGAAAAACATTTTATTTTGATAATAATTCAAGTAACTTTCAGAATAATGACAGATAATTGACAACAATAACAATGAAACTTGATTAGCTGTTTCCAAAGGCCACTTGTTAATTCTTACCTAATACTCTAATAAAATGTTATTAGAGTTCTGTTAATATCAGTTGAGTAAGTACATAACGTTCGAGTACCAATTCTCAGAACTGAAATTCGTTTTGAGCTTCGAACATAATCAATAGGGTTTGATTTGTTTCAGTTAAAAAAAAATTAACTTTATGGTATAAAATAAAATGCGAAAAATTCCAAAAGGGAGTTTGGATAAATACATAGGAACATTTAGTGGAAATAACATGTAAATTGGACAACGATATAAATGGTTTTTTAAGATCAGACTTGCCAACAAATTTCTTATGGATTAATTTTCAATGTTACATTTCCACGATTTTTCAAGATGTTGAAATTATGTGATATGTTTTAACGAAATGCTGAATTGTCATATCAACAAAAATTAGTAGAATCAAAATTTGATATGCACTAAAAATAATCATAGCATTACATTTCAAAATATTGAATTGAGGGCTCCATAGGAAAAAAATCAAATCTGGCAACGTTGCAAATATTATTATCAGATCGGGCACTACTGATCACCCCAGTACTCCAGATTTTGTAACTTTATGTCAAGCCGTTGCTGAAATATTCGGCCATTCCAGTTCTTTTGGGAAACCCTGTACACAGTAAAAAGTGGACGGAAAAATACATTCCAAAATGTAATATATACATACTCCTCCTAGTATAATAACTTGATTCCACAAGTAATTCAAAATTTCAATGTAAAATTTGGTGAATGTCCTCCATTTCTCTCGTGTTTTACAGTGAGCATGCAATTCAAAGCTTAATAACATGTAACTTCCGCTGGTTTACATGATGACTGTCTATGAATGTAATATTATTAAAACGACGTATTGTTACAGCAGAATGACGCCTATTTACAGAATATTCCAGGTAATGTATGAATTCTCTTCTGTTTTAATGTAATTTTCCGTGACGCTATCGCCATGCGCACCTACCGGCATTCGACCCAATCCTCATTCACAGTTCATGTTGGTATAGGATGAACATCGTTGGGCATCTGCCGAAGATACGTTTTAAAAACAAACAAGCCAAATTTTTTATTTGTGTATGTGGGTGCCAAATTGTCATAGGATTGAATATCAAGTGAGTAAATAGGTACTGAGGAAAAAATATCAAGCATTAATTGTTCGTTCCATAATATTATGAATAACACCAATATTTTCATAGGAAATCGAATCGAAACTTCCGTTGTCGCAAAACCAACTGAGTGATGATTTTGAGTATTTACTTGAGATTCAAATCTCAAGAGGATAGATATCATCTCAATTCGATTCCAGAACATGATATCAGGAGTGGGCAATCTCATGAGGCCAGCCAAACTATTTAGTTAATTTCAAAGAGTTGAAGTAGAGAGTATGATATTTTGTTAAATTAAACTGTATTCGTACGATTTGAGAGTTTTAGTTATTTTTCTAAAATATACCGGGTGTAACAGGATCATAGTACACCCCCCGTATCTTCGTTAGTTTTGAAGGTAATAAATTGAAATTTTGAATATCCCATATACATAATAAGCGGCACTTTTTGACCAATAAATGATTTTTTTTCCACTTCCGGTGTCGCCGGAAGTGATACCAACTTTTGATTTTCAACTGGAACACACTGTATATTATTACATTTCTGATATCTGCATAATTTTCTGAATTCAATGATACCACATAAGTGACATTTCAAACGTCAAAATTTTTTATAATTCAATTTTTAGTTTTCTATTTAAGTGTGCCATGATGGTTCCGATTTATTCCAATTGACCCGTCTACTACTAGAACAATTGAAATCCCGTCAAAAATACTAAATTGCGTTTTTTTATGGGCAATTAAAGTTCATCGTAATCGTTTTTGGGGTAAAAATCAATTTTTTCAAATGGGACCATATTGGTACCTCGGTAACATTTATTAGTACTAATAATATGGAATTTACCTATACCTAGTAATAAAATGTGCGATCAATACAATCAAAATTTGTTCTACTTTAATACTAAGAAGTTACTAAGGTGGCTTTGAAATACAAAAAATTAACACAAAACATTACAACAATTGTTCGAAATGCTGTCCATTAACGTCAATGCACTTCTGAACTCGCTTAGCTGTTTCTTGAAGAACGTTTGCTAATTGCTGGGCCGTTATACTATTAATTGCGCGTCTTACTTGTAACTCCAGGTCTTCACGGGTTGTAACGGCGGTTGCATAGAAAATGTTTTTTAAATGGCCTCAAACAAAGAAATCAAGAGGTGTCAAATCAGGTGTCCTTGGAGGCCATCGCACAGGACCATTCGTCGAAATTACGTTTTCTTCGAATGCCTGTTCAAGGTAATCACTTACTGTTCTTGAATTATGAGGAGGGGCTCCATCTTGTTGGAAATACATTCCCTGTCGTAAATGGACAGGTAATTCAGTTAAACTGTCCTCAATTTCATTTTGCTGAAATCCTAAGTATCTAGCTCCATTCAAGGGTCCTTCAAATATTACTGGACCGATGATTCTACGACCGAGTATTCCAAGCCAAACATTGAAACCGAACCGCACTTGAAAGTTACCCTCCTGCAATAAATTTTGATTTTCTTGTTACCAATACCTTGTAATTTTTCAGTTAAATAATCCCATAGTAGTGAACCTATACTCGTCCGAAAATAAAATCCTTCCCAAAAAAAGCATTGTTTGGCTGCACATTATTCTGCAAGATCCAATTGCAATATTCCATCCTACGTTCATAATCATTTTCGTACAGGTGCTGGTGCAATTGATATTTGAAAGATTTATAATTATGTTTGTGCAAGATTCGGCTTACCGTTTGGTGACTAATTTCCAATTCAAACCCAATTTGCCTTAAAGAAACAGTCTTATCAACTTCGAGCTAAAACATTAATTTCAGTTCCTTCGTCAATGATAACCTTTTCCTCGGGATCATAATTAGGCTCTCTTCGGAATTGATTTTCAAGACGATTTAAATAATTTCTCGCTGGACATTGTCCATCAGGATATCGGTCGGCATAAAGGTTTCTAGCCGCAACGGCATTTTTCCTACATTCTCCATAAATAATTAACAAATCCACTTTTTCATCCCTTGTATAAATGTGCGGTATTTGAACAAAAATAACAACAAATGTAAAGACCTTTCCAATAGGTATACAATAAAAACACCGATTAACCAACAAATATTTATTTGACAATCTGAAGAAATAATTTCATTGATTTCAAAGCCACCTTAGTAACTTCTCAGTATTAAAGTAGAACAAAATAATTGTATTTTCTTATTTTCTTTTAGCTGTAATTTTGATTGTATTGATCGCACATTTTTTTACCAGGTATGGATAGATTCCTTATTAATAGTACTAATAAATGGTACCACGGTACCAATATGGTTCCATTTAAAAAAATTGATTTTTAGCCAAAAACGATTACGATAATTTTCTTTTTTTTTTCACTATTGAAGTTATTAAATTTATAATTTTTTGTTGTTTACTTTAGATGTTCTTTTAATCAGTCTTCTCTCCTCCGGATTAAAAAAAAAAACGACACTAGTTTTCACACAATGTAAAGTTGGTCGACACTACTTGAAAACAATGGACAAAAGGCACCTAAACAGACTTGTAACAATTTCCGTTAAATTTGTAGATACGGGGAAAATCACATGGAAATACTAGTAATTATCGGGAAATATGTGTGAAGAATCTCGGGTTCTATGACTTGAAAGATCCAACACGAGTAATTGGATTGATCTTCCAATTATGTAGATTTCCTTGGGAATTCACATTCCAGTTTTACTGAAAGCCTGATGTACTTTTTCTCTTTTATTAATCAGTCTAATCCATATAATTCACAAACGCTGCACTGAATTCATCAATTTTGTGGTAAAACTGTTCACAGTTTTCCATGAAATCAGCTGCGCACTATTTCAATCAGTCAAGGCGGTACGTCAACTTAGGGTAAATTACTGAGGGTTTAGCTATTTCTTTTCAATAACTAGAAGCTATAAATGATATTTTCTAACGATATCAAATTAATTTTATAATGGCTGTGACATAAGCCGAAAGTATCAAGGGAGAGTCGTTACCATGACAACTAACAACAAACTGGCGTCTATTTCAAAAAGCGACAATTACATTATTCAATTCCACCAACTGTCAATCGAAAAGTCACTAATACCAACAAGAGACACAGAACAAAAAATAAGTGATAGAAGGGCATACGAGATTATCAATAAATTATATACAAAAATTAATTATGAGGTAACAAGTGGAATATATCAGTTCTGGAGGAATCTGAACAATGTGGAAAATCACATTTGTGGTATGTAAAAATGCATGGTGATCCAAGTTTAATTCACAACAAAAATTGTATTTTTCCCCACAAACACTTGAATATATACCAAATAATACATACTAAAGCATGTATGTCAATTGGCACCACTTGAATATAATGGTAAAAACACTTGAACAAACATGTATAAATCGCCATTAAATCTGGAATAATGGAGAAAATTACATGAGTATACAAGTGATAAGTCATGGAATATATTGGAAATTCACATTTAAAGTCAAGTGATGACTTTACATAATATTGTATGAGGTATGTAACTTTATATGTGTATGCATGGCAACATATTACCCATATGGGATCGTGTAATCTGATGGAAGCAATATTTACAGTGATACATCGTCTCAGCTCAGCTATACCACAGCTTCATCCTACGACTAATCGATTGCATCCATAATTAAAGAATATCTCCCAATCCCGTGGCACCGCAGTAGGCATATCCGATTTTTTCGGGCAGACTCCAATAAATAACGAGCGACCTCAATCTGACAACTTTTCTGCAAAAATGAGGGGAGGATAGAGTAGGGAAGAAATGAACCGCACCACTTTCGCTATCCAAATAAAATTTAATCTGCAAAATTGCTTCTGCGTTCAGCAGGACATAAGTTGTTTGTAATGCGAAAACTGATTTATTTGGAACGCTCGCGAATCCATTTCGTATTCTATAGGAAATTGAAGTTATCACGTACGGAAGTCGGGCGATAAATTCCGGAGGGTACCAGGATTCATTGAGTTTCAACGATATCTGGACAGAATCTCTTATAATCAAGAGTTTGAAACTAGTTCCGCCATGTACGGGGTGTCATGCGGTGTTGTAGAGAGCAAAACTGGCCCATAGCTCAGTGCTCGCACTTTTGTGCTATACATATTTTCAATGATCATCTTAAATACATGAGAAATAATCTTTCAATTTTGAAGACCATCAGTGAATCCTCGAATTCAACGGGGGACAAGCAAAACTTTAAGAATTATAATATAACCTACAAAAAGGCCTTATTGAGGCTAATAGAAATGCGTATGGCAATAGGGAATATGCATAATTTTTTTTTTTTATTTCTTTAATTAGTATATCATTTCGTTACAACATAGTAAAAAATATAAATACTGTTGAAAGTCTTGGAATTAATTTTTAAAATAATATATAAAATACTGATTGAATTTGACCTATTTGAACGCCTCCATTTTCGCGCGCTGTGGATGACGTCACATGGGGCGATCAGTGTTATTCTTCTTCAGTGTCGTTCAATGAGACGTACTCTGATTGCTCTACTTGCTTGAAGTTGATATTTTATAAAAGAGTAACAATAATAGAAAATGCTAAAAAACCATTTTATAGGTATTGTCTAGTACCGGAATGCCAAAACACAACTATAAGTACAACAAAAAAAGTATTTTTTGCTGTTCCAAGAGATGCGCAAATACGTAAACAATGGTGTAAGGTCATGAAAAGAGGCAAAGTATATCCAATATCACATTTACATTCTTGTGAAGATCATTTTAATGTGAGTTTATTGTATTTCGAGAGTTAACATGAGTTCAGGTATTGTCGGATTATGCTTTGACAAAACCACTTTCAGTCGTTGCTCTTGATAATTTACAATTGTCACTAGACCAAAATCGCACTATGTAATGGAAAACACTGCAAATATATAAATAAAAACAAATTTTCTATGAAAGACGACTAGCACAGTATGAATATCAACAGAGATAAATTTCATAACGTGCCATGTGACGTCATTCTTCGTTTCGACCAATGGTGATGCGTTTCGCAAATTTGAATTCCACGCGCTTATTATGTACTTTTTGATTAAAGTTTCATGGAGTTAAATACAAACTAAATGATAAACTGATAGTTTAGGTGTAATATCAAGACAATAAAGTATCGGAGGTAAAAAAATCTTATATCCTAAACTCCACTAATGTAGAGATACTTGGAAACTGATTAAAAGAGAAAGGGGTTTACAACCAACAAATCAGAAATCAAGCAATATTACAGCTGATGATTTTGTTGTATATTTTTCTTCTATTGCCAAGCTCAATATAGATAGCTTGCCATTTTCTAATGCTACTGCAAATGACTTTCTGAAAAATCTTCCTAGGATAAGCTCTTCGTTCTTTTTCCTACCCACCACCCCAGATGAGATTATAGAAGTTAATAATGACTTGAAAAACACAAATACATTTGATATGTACAATTTAAACAGCAGAATAATGAAGGAAATCAAAACCCAAATTGCTGAACCATACTTTCTGAGCTCTGCAACATGTGTTTCCTGCAAGGTGTTTTCCCAGACATATTCAAACTTTCCAAAGTTATACCAATATTCAATAGTGGGGACTCTTAATTGCCAGAAAATTTCAGGCCAATTTCTATCATTCCAATATTGGGTAAAATAATAGAATTTTGTCAAAAAAAGAATAATGGATTATTTCGAGGTGAATCAACTCTTAGACAATTTCGTTTCCGTAAAAATCGTTCAACTATTGAGGCGATATATACTTTGATAAGGGATATTGTGGATGGATTCGAAAACGGTAATTATACATGTGCGATCCTGATTGATCTAAGCAAAGCTTTCGGAACTTTAGGAACTCACTATACCTTTGTATAGATTGTATGGCATATGTCCGACAGAAAACAACTACTTCTCTGGCTAATACCTCGACAGATATTGAATTATATCTGTCAGACATATGTGCAAAGATCCTTACTTTGAAGGAACAACTTTGCAAGAGCTCTCAGAGACAGACAGCAGGACACCGCCTGATCCAAACAAGGAACCAACTGCAGACCGGTTTCGGGATGAAGTCCCTCATCAGTGCAGTCCTGGTTATCACGGTTGTATACACGCGGGGGCCCGGTGCCCGTCATCGTTCGCCGGGATGAACACTGCAATCGCTTACAGGATCCACCACGGCAACAGATTAGAGAGCGCTCCAGAAGGACATTTCGGATGCGAAATGGTATATGCTGAATACTTGTTTCAAGGAGCAATAAATGTTCCAGTGACTGTAAAACAGTCGAAAACAATCCTTTAGGAACTCACTATACCTTTGTATAGATTGTATGGCATATGTCCGACAGAAAACAACTACTTCTCTGGCTAATACCTCGACAGATATTGAATTATATCTGTCAGACATATGTGCAAAGATCCTTACTTTGAAGGAACAACTTTGCAAGAGCTCTCAGAGACAGACAGCAGGACACCGCCTGATCCAAACAAGGAACCAACTGCAGACCGGTTTCGGGATGAAGTCCCTCATCAGGTGATAACCAGGACTGCACTGATCCATATTAATAGATCCTTGAAATGGACAAATCATATCGACGCATTGTGTAAAAAATTGTCGATTCAAGCTTTTGTCTTAGGGAAAGTCAGTACTTGTATAAGTCCTGCTGTACTACGTACAGCATACTTCGCTCTTTTTCATTCTCACCTATTATATGGTACATATATCTATGGGACAATTCTCCATCTTCAATTCGGGCTTTTCTGATACAGAAACGGGCAATTAGGATAGTTGCCAATGCAAAATATAGGGACTCTTGTGGACCCTTCATTTCAACCCTGCAGATTATGAGCTCTATATACATATCAGTACAAAAAATTCTCAAAAATCACATAAGCACAGTAATTATCAAACGAGAAATGTCAACAACCTGGTAGACAAACCCTATAGATTGGATAATTCTGCCAAAAATAACCTGGACACAAAACTCCTTGATAAATTACCTGAGGGAACCAAGTACATGAAACTCCATAATTTCAAAAAAATAGTTAATACGGTTCTATCCACAAATACTATTTATAGTGTGCAAGAGTATTTCAGTCTACCAAACTCTTATTGTATCTACTCTTGAACCTGTACTATTTATAACCTGTTGTGATATTGTATTATTTTTATTGTTTTACTGTTGTGCATGCTTATTTGATTTTGTCAAATTTGTATATACTTATATTTTTTGTTTCTACTAAGTGATGTATTTTTGATGACCTATGTAAAGATTTGTTAAAATCAGCTGCACAGATAAACGCTCTCTCTCTCTCTCGTAAGCACTGTGTTAACAAGCACTTTCTTGGACCAGTGCTTAGTGCTTTGAAGCATACAACGAAAAGGATTGTAACAATCCCAGGGAAATTTCATTCAATTCACTTCAATAAAACAATTGCACTTCACGAAAAATACCATAATATAATGAACTATCTGTAGTAGTACATATATCAAAATAATATGTTAATGCATCAGTTAATTTTCGAAGAGAAATTCTGGCCAGAATCCCTTATAACTTGGTTTGGTTCTTTTATAAATAACAATGATTATCAATGATTCTGGCTGGCAGGCGTTGTCTTGAAATAGACCTACTGAATTTATTCGTATTTGGAACTGTCTTCTCAGTGTTGAAATGAAACATATTTCTCGTACCTGCTCTCAGTTGTAACGTTATTTTCAGAAATGAACGATATTTTTTCAATTTATGTAATTATTCCGCCACTTCAGATTCTTCTATTTAAGAAATCATCCATATCATCTTTCCATATCAAATATTGATAATAATAATAATAATCGCTTTTGTTGACAGATAATGGTGAACAAAAATGGTGAACATGTGACATTATTTGTCAAAAGGCAGAGTTAGCTCTGGTTCGGACTCTGTGAAGATACGAATAAGTGCTTTCTTCCACTCAACCTGATTTCTGATCAACCCAAATTAATGTAGTGATCTTCCTGCTAGTGAATATGTGTACCAAATTTCGATAGATTTCAGTTACGAATATTTCAAAAATAAATTTCAGCAATCAATCGATTTCCACTAGGAGTATTCTAAATTGGATACATCTTTTGACCATGATCATGAAACTCGTCCTCAATTTCGGAGCTGCCGTACTGAATTTGTGAATCTTGTCTGAAATATCATGATCTCCGATACCAAAAATCCCTACATAGCAATTTTGAATAGAATGTGACCATTATCATAAAACTCGTCCGCTATCTTGAAACCGCCATATGAAAATTATCAATTTGTCAAAAAAAAAAATCAAAATCTCTCACCCCAAAAATCACCTCAAAGCAAATTGAATTGAATATGACCCTAATAACAAAACTCGTTATCTATCTAGGAGTAGCCATATATAAATTATGAATTTGGACAAATAATTCATAATGTCCGACACCATAAACCCCTTCATACCAATTTTGAATTGAATCGGACCATGCATATATAACTCTACCAACAACTCAGAGCCACCATGATGAATTTGTGAATTTTGACAATAAATTCATAGTCTCCGACCGCGAAAACTCCCACGTACCAATTTTGAATCGAATCGAACCATAATCACAAAGCTCGTCGGCCATATTGGAGCCGCCATTTTTGTTCTCCAATAAAAAAATCATAATGCATTGTCACCGGAAAATGCACACCTGCCAAATTTCAAGTGAATCGGACAACTACATACATACCTTCTTACAGGTCAAGTTGAATAAAAGCTAGTAAGGTAAAAAAGAGAAAATTTTAGACCCGGTACCAATGATATGCAACTTTGACAAAATGTTTGAAATCCTTCTGTTCATCAGCTTTTTGTACCCTCATCTGAGCAATCAAATCCCTCCATTTCAACATGGTTTCATAAATAGTCGCTCAACAACCGCCAACGTTCACAATATCAATATATTGCTGATACCATATCGACAGGATCTCTAACTCATGTTATATACCTTTTTGTGTCATACTTCACTATGAGTATGCATTCAATGGCTTCAAATATGTAAAAAATATAGCTACCACAGGTGTGTCTCAAGGCAGCAATTTCGGCATGATCTTTTTCAACGCTTTCATTAATGACCTAGTTGAGGTGATTGACCTTAAGTGTTTGATATACGCGAATGACTTGCAATTAGTGAGATTAGTAGTTGCACATAGGACAGTCAACAACTCTCCTACTATCAACATCATCCGTAACAATATTCCTCTGAATGCGAGTAAATGAAAAACGATATTCACACTGACAAAGCGGTCAATTTTTATCATTAAACGACCCAACGTTGAGGGTCGGTTTCTGCCTAAAAAATTGATTCTGAACGTTTGGCGGTTTAACCCTGGGTCACCCTGTATAATAGACGATATTTCACTTCAGCGGCCTATCACTGTCTGCTGCAATAAGGATTTATAATTATTCATAGATCGACTTTCGAAAGATTTCTCCGACCCATTTAAATCAAAAATATTATAACATGTTTTCGTCATATCAAAAGTATCCTGAAACTTCTCTCTTTTAGGTCGGACATCAAATACCCACCATTTGGTTTTTCCCACGTTGCATTATTAACTAGACATGCTAAAAACAGATTGAGCTACAAATACCGCGGTATTTTCCTACCAATGAAAAATAATTTAATGTATTAAATCAGTTGATGGAATCTTGTGTGGCCTGAACAGGGCATTTGACCGCGTATCAATCACGATATACTACTAAAAAAGTTGAATAGGCATGGTGTTACAGGTTTATTTTGCCAGATGCTGAAAATAGCTATTTATGATACAAGTTCGTAAAGTGGGACTTTTTTGTATAAGCGTGAAGTTTGTTGAATGAGGCGCAGCCGAGTTCAACAAACACGCGAGTACAAAAAAGCTCTTTCGAAAGTGTTTCATACAAAGTTTTTTCTTCAACAGTTATTATATTGCCGAATTGTAGCAATTATATCATTAATTTGAATGTATAATGATATGAATTGTCGTCGTATTATCAAATTATGACTTCCGAGTTATATTTGACGCAAAATACTGTATTTTTCAAAAATTCAAAAATGTATGAACAGTGTGTAAAAAAATTACTTTAGGCACAATTGATGATTTTACGCACAGGTGACTTTTTCACGCACTTGTGCGAAAAAGTATTACTTTGCGCACTGTCAGCAGTGCGTGAAAGCTTAGTTTACGTACTGTCGTAGAAAAATGATTTTCATTGAAAACCTACCTTTCTTTTGTCTTTATTCTATAATAATTGAAACTTCAGGGCGCCTTTATTTCATTTCACTCAGTGTATACAACTTCACTGTCAAAAATAACAAATTCCTTCGCATCAGCTCTAGTTGGCAAATACCGGTTTTCATCAACCTTCTATAGTTTTCTTACCAGATATCGATTCATTGTACCTTCTTTATATTTCGTCTAGTATTACATTGAACTATTTCATCCACAACTTTCAGCATCCAGGGCAATTGTTGTCTGAAAATTAAATTAATGTTAAATTACCCAAAACTCCATTTCACGTTTTCATCACACACCTGAAAGAATATATTTCAGAATGTTCGACTTTTGCTTGTGTTCATCGTAGAGGTTAGCTGGATTCTTTGTTCGTGATGAATTTTAGTGTTATTAGTTTTCCTAGAGAGGAGGTCACATATCAGATGGTTGGACCTGAAAGAATGGAACAAATTATTGAAAGATTGCTGAATAAACATTTCAATATTTAACCTACCTATCTGCCAGATTCTTTCAGATCAATGACTCATCAATCTAGACATTTGACACCAAGTCCGAAAAATATGCGGGAAATTTGATAGATGAAGAAAGTCTTAGCAGTCCATCTGATTTGGAACATTTCGATTTCGTTTTTCTTCGGATTTTTATGCTATTTTTTGAGAAAAAATTAACGTAGTTTTATCTCCTGAACACGAATCCAAAAGACCTTTTGAATCTTGAAATTTTCAAACTCGATTTTCTCAGCGAACAATCGCACAAAATGCCTCCTTCCCGATAAGTATACCTTTACGTTAAGAAGCTGTGTAGCTGATGTTCATTGAAGAGACACACTTGTGTGGATTGAAGCGTATCAATGGAATCACTGGATTAGAAAAAAATCATTTGAACTATAACAAACACAGTGTGTAGCTAGCTAGCAACAATCACGTTCCACAGATTGCTGAAATGGACATTGGTGTTCCTCAGGAATGAACTTTCGGTATCTGCATCTTCCACATTGTATGATATTGATCCGTCGTTAATGGCATCTGAAGAAGAATGTAATGAGCTGTCATTTCGATCCAATGAATCGGGCCATCGATTTCATCAAATTCATATCAAACCAATTTCTAGGTACGAATAGTCAAAAATCTTGACTGGAAGGCACTCTCTAATAACCTTATCTCAATCTTATCAATTCAGAAATATGCGGCATGTTGGTACTCAATATTGGTCAACTCATACAGCTCTATTATGCACAAGTTGAGATTAGGCTACCATACGGGGTAATAGTTCCATTGACTGTTTATGGGAGGAACAGATGGTACAGGTCAGATCTGTTCCTTATAAATTATACTCAATTGACTGCAAGTGAAATAGCTCTTGGAACGAAATACACCAAGCAATAGAGCATAAAATGAGTGAGTTTTTAACAAAAATACTAGCAGGAAACAAACTATGCCATCACAAGATAGTCCGTAGTTATATTGTGTTATGATTTCGACTCGCATATGTCATTTATCATTTTATTATTATTATTTTGTTATAAACAAAGTATTTTTTAAAAATTGTTTAGCTTATGAATTAAAAACTAATAGAGCAATCTGGTTGCTCCAATGAGAAGAATTGTAGATAATTGAAATACGAATAAATTGGAATGTTTAACGACCCTGTCGGATAATAAGTAACGAAGAAAAACTGAAAAAAAAAGAAAATTTTGCGATTTTTTAAAAAATTCACAACTCCGCCATTTTTCAAGAAGTAAGATTGGCCTTTCTCATGAAAGTATTGAATCGTGTGTACTTTATGTGTGCACAAAATAAGCGCTGTCGGATCGTTGGTTTTGGAACAATTGCATTTTTTGCATCTTGCAGCGTGCCTGGATGCTCTTGTGATAGCCCGATTTCAATTTCTCAAACGGATTATGAAAGTAGAAGTATAGTACTGCAAAACGTATTTTCTCATTTTGCGCTACAATGGTGCGAAATTGGTGAAAAATGCATGCAAACATGCCTAGCCCGCGTTAGCTGCCGAGTAGTAGGAGAGTTCGAAAGATGAGAGGAATTGTTCTAATGAACGGGTTACGTGATGATACGCTTTCCCTCATCTCCCGCTCTCTCTTACCACCCGACCACTTTCACCAGCTCGGCCGCTTCTAATCAAGTTTGCAAGCATTTTTCACCCATATCGCAGCATTTTAGTGCAAAATGAGAATATACGTTTTGTGGTACTGTACTTCTACGTTCGAAATATGTTGTAGAAATTGAAATCGGACTATCACTAAAGTATCCAGGCAAGCTGCAAAAAAAATTCAAATTGCAATTGTGCCGAAACTAATGTTCCGTCAGAGGCGTCAGAGCCTGTTTTGTGCACACACAAAGTCCACATGAAGAGGGACAACCCTATTTCTTGAAAAATGGCGGAGTTATGGATTTTTCATAAAAATCGTAAAATTTTCCGGGTTTTCCTTTTTCCTCCGTTACTAATAATCCGATCGAGTCGTAAAATATTTCATTTTGTTCGTAATTGAAGTGTCTACAATTTTTTCCATTGGAGCAACCAGATTGCACTATAAGTTTTCATTTTATATGCAAAACAATTTGAAAAAAAAAGTTTCTTGTTATTTGAATGCTCTAATGATTGGCCTAAAACAGAAAACCAAGGTTTTGAGAGGCACTTTTGGCAATGGACCTTACATGGCTTTCCTATAAAAGGGTACTGTTGATTTGGTATAGATACTCCTGACACAATTATGATGGCCATTGTGAGATCGTCCTTTCTAGAGAAAAGGCATGCTTTGTATTTATTCGCATTGCATATTTTCAAGTTAAATCCCCATACTTCAATGTTTTCTAGGTACATATTCAGATCTTTCACGTTCCTTGCCCTTTCTCTTTTAGTTTCACGGGTTGATATCAGAACTTTGGAAGAGGAAAACTTTCATTCTGATTTATTACTACATTTGCCATACTTTGACTGTATCAGAATGAACGAACTGTTACTTCTGAACTTACTGGTTACGTGTGTACCTCAAACACAACAGATATCTCATGCTACGGCCAGACCTTCAACATATTTTTCAATAGATGACTGCCATATACAGGGTGTCCCACGAAGATTAGGACAGGGAATATCTCGGAACTCGAGAGTAGTAGAGAATTGTTATTTTGTGGTTCTGAATTGAAGCAATTGGTGCAGCTTTTTTGATATTTTCGGTCACATGACAAATTATCAATGAAACAACCTGTATATTCTGGCATTTTAATGTTCCTCCCGATGAAACAATTTCAATGAACTATCATACTTGTGGTCTGAAACGATTACTTCAAGAAATACAGGTCTGAAATGAGCATTTGCCTAATTATTTAGGTTTAGGGTCATCCTGTACATTTGAGCAGTCCTGTATTTCTTGTGACGACTGAAACAAGGCAAAATTATATCAATCATTCATATTTTATTGAAAAATCTCGTAAGGCAAAGGATATTGAAGAACCTATAGCCGTTGGCCGCAGTGGAGGGCATGATACGGGCCCACTCACGTTCAAACCTAACATGTAGTTTTTAAACTAATCGTTTCAGACCACAAGTATGATAGTTTCTAGAAATTATTTTATCGGGAGGAACATAGAAGTGCCAAAATATATGGGTTGTTCTATTAATAATTTTGAATCTGATGTCACGTGACAAAACAACAAAAAGCTCACTGGGTAACATTATATCAAAAAAAGCTACACCAATTGCTTTGATTTACAACCCCAAAATTACAATTTTCCACCACTGCCGAGTTCCGAGATATACCCTGTCCTAATCTTCGTGGGACACCGTGTATGTGAGACATAAGCAAGCACTCCATGAGATGATCTCTGATGATGGAAACCATATTGTCGATCATTCACAATTCCTGAACGTTCTGGATATTTCATGATTAACAAAATTGATGGCCTTTTCTAAGACCTCTGGATTTCAAGTGCATGTAGAAAAATAACCAATATTTGACCCCACGCGCCATCTATATAGCAATCATAATGTCTTTTATTTCATTCAAAACGGTTTTTGTCTCATTTTTGTACGTGGAACCAATCAAAATTAAACAGGGGGGGAATGCTATAAAAAGCCGCACTCTTCAACTCTGGGTTAGCTCATCAACAGTACAGTTACTGAACAATATCTTGTACGAACAATTCAGTGTTTGCTATTTCCTCTTCTCTTGCCTCCTTTCTCAGCTAGTCCTGAATTCGTAATAACATCTTCATTAAGTCGAAATGTGCTATCGTATCTGAAAACCAACAAACATTCTAACTCTGTTTGGTTCCGCGTTGAAGATTATTCAGAGATCTATCAGAATAACGTATGCGATACATTGTGAAGTTTCCATTTCACCTGCAAATTCCTTTGCATTATAAGTACGGTTTGTTGCCATTCCTATCAAAGACGCTTCCAAGCTTTAATGATATATTTCGTTCCACGTAATACTGCCGCTTCCCGTTTGCATTATTCAACCTGAGGCTCATTTACTGACGGCAGATAAAACGTATCTACTTAGCAACTAGTGGATTGGTATTTGAAGGCGATTGTTATGATAGTGGCTACGACGCTACGGCTCAACGAAAAAATAGTATTTGAAAAAAAAAAATTTATCGAATCTGTCAAATATGATTCAACATACTTCCTTTTCCAATCTTCATGACCCTCTAATGGAAATAAATATGTTCATCCACTTCAAATTGGTAAGTTCCTCTTGTTGAAGTTTTTCAACTCCAAAGATTTCAAGTCTTAGCTTCCCATACGCCTCACACTCGCCGAGCAAGTGGGATGAAGTTTCTTTGTCTTCTTCACATTTGCGACAAGTGAGACTTTCTTCTATACCTATAAGTGATAGGTGTCTGTCTAACTGCCCCGTTAGTATTTCTATAAGGAGACGTAGTGCTTGGCGGTTTCTGCTCAAGTGCCATGTCGTCCTTGACTTACTGGAACCGACCACAAAGTCTTTCGACTGCCTGCAGCTCTCCAAAGTTCATTCAGCTCTTCTTCTACCCACTCGTCAAGGGCTAAAGGGGTTTGGATTTTTGCGATGCCTAGTACAGGCTCCGGCCCACAGAAAGACGTTGCGGAACCGATTCTGGCAAGTCCGTCTGCCACATCGTTTCCGCCCACCCCATTTCAGCTAGTTTCTCGAAAGCTTCTCTGCATTCCTGTATAAGTGCAGAGCTTGACTTACGATGACAGATAAAAATTCTCTGCTCGGGCCCTTCTTTCACCTCTTGCCTTGTAGCTATGGTTAGAATAGCGAACACTTCAGCTTGAAAAATTGTTGTATATATACCCAAAGCGTACCAAAAGCCTGTTTGTCAGTCAGACGTAAACCATCCGTATAATATGTAAATAAGGTGTTCTTTGCAAAGCTATACGGTCCCCGAGTCACGCATTCTCAAATAAAATGCCATTGCCTTCCTCTTGATTCAGACTAGAAGCGGTGGCAGCCTCAGCAGTACCTCTAACACAGTGGTTGGAGTCGTTCTCATTTCAACCGTTATTGCCAAACAGACCAAGCTCTGGACCTTTTTAAAACACCGGCCTATTGTGCTGCTTTGTGCGCCTGGCCACCATACGGCTGACCATAATGGACTTAGTCTTACGACTGCCGTGTACAGCCTGCGCATGATCTCTGAGTTGATACCCCAATTGCTTCCTACAATTCTCCCCAGTTGCCATAGGATTGCTACCGAATAATCTTATTCACCACACCTAGATATTTATTTGATCAGCTGGACTAGCTCCAGGTCTTCAGGTGGCTCTCCAGGTGGCTCTCCAGGTGGCTCTCCAGGAGGCCTGAATCAATTTTTTTCCTTCGTTTGACAAGCACAATCATATCTGTTTTTGTTGGATTTACTGAGAGCCCTGCTTCACTGCACCATCTTCCAATTATTCCGCAGGTGGCCTGCATACGGTCGCAGACAACTTCGATTAATCGTCCGCTGATAAGAACAACTCCATTGTTCTCTTATAACTGTGTTTAGAAACCTTCATCCATGAGTTTACCCAGGAGTTCATTCATGACTGAGCACCATAGAAAATAAGTTCCAGGCCCCTCTGTATTATTGCCAGAAAAATTCCGTTAGTTCCTGCTGCCTTATATAGGTTGAACTCGTTCAGTTAAATTTAGAGGAAATAATACTCATAATCCTCATAATCGCAGAAGGCTGCAACACACTACAATCTTGAGGCTGCTGGATCTTAATATTGTCTCCAATATGCTTTTCATTCTATACAATCAATGCCACAGGGCACTCGAAGATACTTCGTCATACGGTGGGTAGCGCGTCTCGTGGAACATCTAAGGTACCCTGTATACGTTACACCGGTCTGGATACCGTGTCACACAGGCCTAGAAGGAAACTGAATAGCGGACGCCCTAGCAAAACGTTCACTGGACCAGAACCGGAAATCGGTTTTGCATATAGCCAAGAATGTCATAACAGCTTGGGTAGACAATAAAAGAGTAGTTTACCGGGCCCAGCCCATTCCGAAGCATTTATCGCTTGTACAAGAAAAAAACAGAACTCAGTAGAGCGCATGCATAAAATGCATGGAGGATGATGAAACGGCTAAACACATTCTGTGTACATAACCTGCAACGGCCAGAACCAGATTTTCAATATTTGGCGATACGACAGTAAGGCCAGAAAATCTGGTAAATTGTTTGATATACTGGGTGAGATATAACCATTTAGGGTGAGCCACAATAGGCCATTGGCCTGATGCGGGCCCACTCACTCTCAAACCTAACCTTCCCTGAATAGCACTTTTACTTCATTTGACTATAAGAACACGAAATTATAGAACCTCATCCCATCCTCAGGTGATCTGAGGGTGCGGATTTTGTCGTTATTTCCAGCGTAAGGTGCTAACATACTGAAATGGACGACCCTAGGTTTTCTTCGGGCCCCAGGCTTCTTGGTTCGGTTCCACAGGGCATAGGCTTCTGAAGTAGCCTATGACCACACAGATGTATCGATTTCCATGGTGGGATTCAGGAAATGGCCCACAATATCAACGGCAATCATCTCGAATGGGCTACGTGGGTGGTCTTGACGCATCGGGGTTTTGATTATGCACGAAATCCATTGCTGGCAGCGCATCCTGTATGCATTCTGCATGAGTCCTTGACGTCTACCGTAACAGATGGACCATCAAAACTGTTGTTTCAATTTCTGGAGGGTCTACGTCACTGCCAGTTGTCCTCCGGTGACCCCATTATGGATTTCTTGGAGGACTTCCATTTTCCTGTTCCTGGGTATAACTGTCTGATGTCTCTTTTCTTCGCCATCCTCAGAACACACTCTTCGGAACCCCTTTTTCCAATGTAATAATGTTGCATTGGGCTAAGAAGGATATAACAGCTGGCAAATAACCTGCGATTTCTTTCCATAAAGGGCTTCGATTACTCTTCTCCCAGCCGATGACATATATCAAGCTGTAGATAAAAATCAGAGGCTCTTTCACACAAAATAAAAGACGCAAACGGCCCATACTACTTTTTGTAATATAGTTCGTAAATGATAACCCCGGTTTTCGCCCCAGCAAAAACGCTTTGTGGAATCTTTTAAACAAGAAATAGTGAAAAAATTACACTGAGAAAATCCGAGAAAACCTCTAAAAAGTGACAATTTTTCAAAAATTCATAATTTTTATAGGTGGACAAACAATATGGCGGAAACTGATACATGAGGTTCAACTGTGTAGTTTTTGCACAATCGCGTTTTTAACAATTTAGGGGCAAATCTTTCTAAACTCGCCAATTTAGAGGAAATCATCTTATTCGAATTCTGAAAACGGCATGTGGAAGTAGAGATCAATATCTACAATTTGTATATTTTGGATTTTCACCTGAGATGTGGGAAATGTGTAGAAAATGTTACTGAAAGTTGATCAAAACGCTTCAAAGTGCGTTCGAAGTCATCCGAGGCAGAACTGTCCCAAAGCACTGTTTTTAGTGCTCGTGAAAGTGCTTAAAGCATTTTAGTGCTCTTAAGCACTGTGCTCCCGAGAACTTTTTGGATTCAGTGCTTAGTGCTTTTAGTGCTTCGAGCACTGAACGAAAAGGCTTGCTGCTCCCGAGCACCGCAGGATTACTAAGCACTAAGCCTTTTCTCAGCTGAATGTTGTTGAAAATATATAACGCGATCAGCGGCACCCCAACTCCAAAGAACTACTAAATGCGTCCTTACATTATGCCATTTAATTGGCGCAAAAAATCCGGTATTTTGATTTTTCATAATTTTAACATAATACCTTAGTGTCACTTGCTGTATCAAGACGAATCTAACAACCAAAAATTCATCAAAATCGGTTCAGCCGTTCAGTAGTTACAAGGAAAAAGCGACTTTGTTTTACAATATTTTGATTTTATATTTGATTATAAAATAAATATATAAGTTGCCTCACTTCGCTGACGTGACGATCCGCCTACCCTCTGCCTCTCGCCCTGATTGGGAGTCCCGCGGTCCACAAAGTTATAGATAATGACAGATTTTGCTGACTCATTTTCTCTTTTCTGGGATTTTAACCACTGAAAATTATGTCAGTGTTGAGCAGAAAAAAATTGAAATTTTGAAAATCTAATGCTTATGTATATGAACATTTAATTTTTTCGTTCTGACTCGTTCTGTCCGTCTAGCGCATATTATATTTCTTTGGTCTAGCGTCCACCGATGGTTATCAAAATCATATTCCTATTTCGTTTTTACGGCAGCACGCTCTAACATGAATGAAATGTATTAAACAATGGTGCTTTCTATCCAAAAACTGCCGAACTAAGAAATCAGTGAGAAAGTTGGTAAGGTAGGAACTATTTTGCGCCGCTCTATATTTCAATTTGGTTATTCGCCGCCCATTTCGGAAATCAAATTAATCTCCCAAACGACATTGTCTGGATATTCCCTATCAATTCCCTATCAACTGTTTTTATGGGCCCTTTTGTTGAAATAAAACAAAAGCAAGTATTGACTCATTTCCTTCAATTGCCGACCAAAAAAATCTCATATTCAATAAGTACTCCAAACCTTTCCGAGTTCATCTACCAAATTTGAGTTTTCCAAGTGAAACTGTTTCATGCAATAAACTTGCAATGCAATATGAACTTGGAATATACGAAATTGAACGCCCACGTTAACGGTCTCGCCCTTTTGAAAAGTGCTTAGTGCTCAGTGCTCGCTATATCGAAATAATTTTTGAAAGTTCTTAGTAATCGCGAGCACTTCTTGAAAAAAAGTGCTTAGTGCTAGAGACTCCCGAGCACTTTTCAAGAGTGCTTAGTACTCGAAGCACTTTTTGTCAGTGCTCGGCACAGCTCTGATCTGAGGTCACCCGACGTCGAACTGAAGTTAATACGAGCGACTTCGGGTGCACTTTGAAGCATTTAGAGTAACTTCCATTTTCAACACATTTCCCACCTCTCACGTGAAAATCCAAAATACAGAAATTGTAGATGTTGATCTCTACTTCCATACGCCGTTTACAGAATTTGAGTAAGATGATTTTCCTCAAATCGGCGCGTTTACAAAGACTTGCCCTGAAATTGTTTATAACTCGATTGTGCAAAAACTGCATATCAGACAGAAACCATCTTGCGCACAGTTGAACTACATGTTATTATCTATCAGTTTCCGAAATATTGTTTGTCCATCTGCAGATTCATAAAAATCATGAATATTTGAAAAATGGCCTCTTTTTCTAGGTTTTTCCGGATTTTCTCAGTGAAAAATGCACCGATCTCGGCGTATGTAAAACCATTCTGTAGATTTTATAATTTCATTGACTGTAAAACGATTCCTTGAATAATCTTTGAGATATTTCCAAAAAAACAAAAAAGGTGTAATTTTTTTCACTAATTTTTGTTTAAAAAATTCTACAAAGCGATTTTGCTTGGGCGAAAACTGAATTTTTTCATTAACGAACCATCTTATAAAAATTAGTATAAGCCATTTGCGTCTTTTATTTTATAGGGGAAAAACCTTTTAAGCTTGGTCTATTAACCAAGATCTTTCTTTCTGACTTTCTTGATATTGTAGTTATCCCAGTGATCCGTCTTGCTGAAATAACCGATGACCTTCTCCTACTCTCCTGGATCTGACACAGGTTCGACTCCATCTTGTTTCATTGCCCTCTTCTTAAAATGTCCCAAATGTTCCTAAAATGCTACTCATGGAGTTTATTGACCATCGTATCTTCTAGTTTGGTGCTGCTCCTCCAGACTTTTTTTATTCAGTCCGATCAACAATTTGAAAAATGTGAAAAATAGAGATAAAGCTCCTAAAATATAATCGATAAGCTCATTGGATTTGGAATGACCACTAGAAAAATGATTTTAGGGATTTCACTTCACGTAAAAAATTTTGATTGTTATTTACAAAATAAGATAAAAAAAGGTTTTTAGCTTTTTGTTAATAACTCAATAACTGTTGATATTTAGGAAAATTTGAAGAGAGTTCCTCAAAGAGAAGGAAATTTTCAATAAAAATGTCCCGACTTCCGAAACTCTAATTTTAATTTAACCCTGAAAATAGTGCACCGCGAGGCTGTTACAGCACGGGCACAGCGCTGTAAAAGACAGTTTATCATAGAAAATAATTTTTCTATAGCATTTAATGTTGATTTAAAACTTTGAATAAATCATGGTATCATGTGGATACTAGAAAAAATTAATCCCTATTGGAAAAAAACGTGTGAGTCTATTATTTGAAAAGTTATTCTATTGTAAATTACCATTGTTTTCCAGTCTCCATTTTCATAAATAGCGAAGTGAAAGTTAAAATAATTGATGTATACATTGTTGACTTCCTGAAGCCCTTCTAATATACCTACTAAACAAAATCACAAGATGAAGCTTATAAATAATTTTTTTATAACTGGAGAAAAATTAAATATCCAAAAATTTTGTTCAATAATTTTTTTTAAGAATATTTTATGGCTGTTTTCATATCTGACAACTGAATTAATTATTACTGGTTACAATTTTTCACAGTATTGATTACTGCCATTGTTAGATGTAAAAACAGCGGTGATAAGTTGAAAAAAAAAATAACAAAATTTTCTATATATTAACTTTTTCTTTAGTTATAAATAATTATAATAAACAAAACAATAAACATTCACAAACTTTTATCGTGTGATCTCGTTGAGTAGGTATATAAGAAGTGCTCCAGGAAGCCAACAATTCAAAGGTTAAATACTTAAACTTTTGTGTCGTTATTTATGAAAACGGAGACTGCAAAAAAATTGTTGATTAACAATAGTATAACTTTTTGCATAATAGACTTAAATATTTTTTTCCAATAGGTATTCATTCTTTTGAGTGTCCATATGATACCATGATTTTTTAAAAATTTTAAATTAACATTTAATGCTATAGAAACATCATTTTATGTGATAGACCGTCTTTTGCAGCGGTGCGCCCGTGCTGTGACGGCCTCGAAGAGCACTATTTTCAGCGTTAAATGAGAATTATAAATAATGGAGATGGAGTTCAGGGAGTCAGTATATTTTTATTGGAAATTTTCTCCCTCTTAAGTAACTTTTCTCAAAATTTCTTAAATGTCAATAGTTTTTGACTTATTGAGAAAAACTGAATAAATTTTTTTTCATGTTATTTTGTAATAACTATCGCAATTTTTCACGTCCGGTAAAATCCTTGAAATTAGTTCTTCTAGTGGTCAGTTCGAATCCAATGAGTCACTGCTCATATTTTTAGGAGCTTTATCTCTATTTTTCTTGGTTACCAGGTAGTAGACGTTCTGAATTTTGACGATCCTTCGCCACTCAAATGTGTTTAATCGGAATAAAAACAACATTTCTCAAAAAAACGTTTTCCGATATGATGCTGACTATTTGAAGGACCACTGTATATGAACATATATAATAAATAATTATTATACGGAGCAGAAAATTATGAAAGCTGTTCTCTACCCGCACAGGCTATGCCTAGGTACACCCACGAGTGTTAGTGAGGGACTACTGTTATTATATCAATACAGAATTGTTGGTGTGGTGTTCATCAAAAAAGGTGACGGTTTGGAAAAATGCGTTCGATGTCACCCACCCGGTGAAATCATACGCGTCCGAAAGGATCTAAAATGCAAAATTTACTGAAAAAATTAACGTTTGAATGCAAATATGACAATCCCTTTATTTCTGAGAAGTTTTTCTCAAGTGACCTTATTCAAATTTTCATCACTACGAAGTATTCTGAAATAATTTATAAAAACACTAATACATACATACATAGTGAAAGCCGGATTGAAAGATTTTAAATTCAAGGACAGCCAAGTCAAACCCCACTTCGGTGTTTTACGATTAAAACTACCATGGGCGAGTGGCAATTTTTTGTTATAACTGGATACAAGGACATTTGATATATTTTCAGGGGTAATATAATAAGTGGTATGATCATTACCGATAATTTTTTGGAATATTAATGAATTGCAATCCCAAAGCTGAAAATACAACGAGTCCGCAGGACGAGTTGTATTTTCTTGCATTGGGATTGCCAATGAATTGATTTTCCAAAAAATTATAGGTTATTAATCATACCACGAATTATATTTAGGACGACAATATATCGATTTGAAATAAAGAAAAATCGTGTCACCGTTTTAATTTGAAGTAATTCACAGAAATCAAAATCTAACAATGTGAACACTAAAGAGAAAAATTGGGGTCATTTTATTTTAATTCGTTACAGTTGAAGATTTGAATATTGAAAGTACAATTTTCGTAAAGAACGCGTGGACCTGTCTTTGTTGTCACTTCGGTATTGGTAGTTGTAGCTATCACATTGTTTATGGAGTCAATTTCAGTTCTATTACAGTTGAGACTAGTTTCTTCCATATTTCCTCTCATTTTGTTCACAACTTACTCGTGAAGCTTAGGCTGTATTGTGAGGTATGGAGCAATGGAATTAGAATTACCATGACCAGTAATTTTGATGAGTTGCTGATCTGAAACACCTGCGTTTGCAAGCTGTGTAACTGCGGTAGATCGGTGACTATGATTAGTGATTTTTCTTCGCTTGGTATCAAGCCCAGCTTGTTCTGCAGTATTTTTAGTCCATTTGGACAACTCACAGATCCCCACGGGAGTGTTTTTGTACCAACCTTCAGAATGGGCCGATTTCCAATTAGGATTTGGTGTAATGAACAGTCTGTCTGTTTTAATATGCGGCAGACGTTTCTCCATCAGCTTTCTGAATAAAATATGTCTGGGTCAATTTCATTGGCAGTCAGCCATTTATTATTAGCACAACTTCTTGCACCCCCTTGGTTAGTCTTCGTAATTACTGGATTGTACACTATTCTTCCTGTTTCATTGCCGTAATTGTCAAGCTCTTTCTGAAAATACGATACTAAAGCATTCGCTGCTTCGTTACCTCTCCAAGCAAGTTCGGTAGCAACGATGTTGAAAAACTTCTTCTGCAACTCTGCAGGTGAATCTTCGTCCCAACATTTTTGCAGAGATGAGAGTTCCTCTTTAGTAAAAGCAGCAGCACTTTGCTTACGTTTCTCTGGTATCTTTTGTAACTGCTTTCTTTTGTAATCTCGTGCGTCCCTTGAACCTTTAAATTCTGGGTCACTAAATGGGTTAAATTTTATTCCATAGCTTTTCAAACAACTTTCTTGTAGTCCCTTGGCAACAGTATTCCAGCGTGTTTTGATAACAGATTCTCTATAGTCTGTATCATCCAGTTTCCGCATATTACAGGCATAATCTTTCAAAATATCAGCCAGCTCCACAATTGTGGTATTCGCATTGACAATATAACCCCTGTTTGTGCAAAAATTGTTGAATTGCCTGTTAATTGATTCTTTATTTCTGGCCGTATTCAACGGAATACTTTTTTCCACTGCTTCATCTATGATACCAATAGCCATTTGTCCCCAACGATCGCTCATATTGATTAAGAAATATAACTAGTCAAAACACAAAGATTTGACGTTTATAATTTAAATCATTATTTTCACTTGACAGCTAGTAAAACAAAAACTAAGCAGGTTTATCACTGTGAAAATACAGCGACAAGCTATATTTTCACTGTAATTCCGATTCTATTGGCTGAATTCCAAAATTTGAAATAGACTGAATGGTTGTTAAGCAAGGAAATATATTGTCAGTAGAATCACAATTTCCTCATAAAAGAACTTGGTGACAATCATAATATCTCACATCATTCCAAACACTCATCGCAAATTCTGAACATCCGAGAAAAGGAATTCAATTTTCGACCCAAAATAGATTAGCGGACAATAACAGCGGTCACTCGAGCAGCTTTCATGAGAATATTGGCTCGAAAAGCACTTGGAGTTATTGGGAACTACTATTTACGGCAAACCAATTCGTTTCACCATTTACTTGATTCACGATTTGGTTCGTAAACAATCTAGTAATTCCATTTAACAATGAACCGTTCAATGATATATTGTAAATGTCTCCATGCACACTTTTTACAAGAATCTACGTAGCTTTCCAGATATTCATTATCCAAAAGCTCAAGCAGTACAGTCGAGCTGAAATATTCGAAGTTATTCTACTGAGTTCCAGTTGAGTTCACATCCAGGTACTTGTAGAAAGAATCAGTTGATTATCTAGGAACTAATTTCTCTCTATAAAAGTGATTGGCTCCATTTTAATAAATCCTCCTTTTGAAATACTGTTGAGCTGAAGAAAAAAACTGATCAGAAGAATTAACTATCTTATATTATATCTTACGAGAGCATTCGACAAAGTCCGTCATGATATGCTGATAACAAAACTCGAGAGGTACAGAATTGAAGGAGTGGCCTTAAACCTCTTTTCGTTCTACTTGGCAAATCGTACCCGGTATGTTGAATCCAATTATCATCAGACGTCCGCGTGTCATGCAGTCAACTTTGGGGTCCCACAAGGGTCCATTTTAGGGCCCCTACTATTTATAATATTTTCTTCGAATCTGGACCAGAGCGTTACATTAATTTTTCAGGATAATGATGCAACCTATGTAAGTAGTCAGGATCCCACTAAAACAACGCGGCACAATAAAAGAACTGGTTCAATTGTAATTATTTATTTCCCAACGAATCGGAAACCAGAGTCTTGTTATGAGCACCATCAACCAATTTAATTCGAAGACTATGTTAAGCTTTTAGGGCAGATACTTGACAACAACTTATGTTTTGCTCTTTACATTGAGGATTTATCTAAACGCCTTGCGAAGGCCACCTACGTTCAGGCAACTGAAGATGAACTTAAATTCAGACTATCTGAGAATGGCATATTTTGCTATGTTTCATAGCATGATGATCTATGCCTTGATAATCTGGGAAAACACATGTCACAGTCACAAAGATTAACGAGGTCTAATTTCTTCATGTGCGATTCCATGCACTTTCTCGGGCCATCAGAATAATTTCTGCATTCGCTAGGGTTTGAACCTTCGACAGGCAGCAAAAGTGATTGAAACATCGGCGCTTCAACCACTGGGCTACCTCGCCCTAATAACATCCAGCCAATATGATGATCATTGTAAACCATTGTTGAAAAAATTAAACAACTTGTCATTATCATGTTGCTACATTTTGGAGTGCCTTCTCCATATAAAAAGAAATATAACATGTGAAAGAATTCATTACAAATATATCCATTCTTAAAACACATTCCTCCATTATTCGGACTAACAAAAACACAAGTGGAACATCGTTCAAAAGAAAATTCAATTTTTCTTCCAACGTTCGGATTTCGTAATTATTATTTTACACATACAATCGAAATATAAAATTGAAAATATATGAAGGCATGAAAGCGATTCTCGTATCATCAAGGTAGTGTTTGCTCTTAAGTGCGGATCTGAATGGAATGATATCTTGATAAATATGAAAAGTTTGATATTGAATAATGGGACAAAAAATACTTTTTGCGCGTAAACTCAGCTTTTAGGCACTGCTGACAGTGTGTTAAGTAATAATTTTTCGCAGAAGTGCGTAAAAAAATCACCTGTGCGTGAAATCATCAACTGTGAAAAATACAGTATTTTGCGTCAAATAAACTGAATTGCTTTGAGGACCTCTTTTTCATGCTGGCAGATAACGATACCCATGAACTCTCGTACCAATCTGAGCAGCTCACAGTACTTCTGTTCAAAATGAGCATGTGCAAGTAACCTGTATAAAGTGTTTATTTCAAAAAGGGAAGTATATCGACCGGCTTGTTATAAGAAACTTGATTCTATCTGGGATACGGTTAGTGGTTAAAAAAGAAGTTACCCTTATTTGCTACCCGATCTTTCGCGAACGTTTATTCGTTTTTTCGAGGGCTACAATATAAATATATGGACATTAGATGTATAATATACAGGGTGGGTCACGGTCGATGGTACCTTAGACGTTTACGGAGAACGGGAAATATTTTCAGCAGTGCAGTGTTGCCGCTTATACCAGAAAGTAGCAGCATCTTTGTTATTTCGAATGGGTCACCCTGTATATTACCGCATTTTTGAACTTGTCATTCCTTTCTGATTATTTCTGCCCCATGCTTTCCTATACCTATCTCTACCTGTTTTTGAGATATTGGTTATTTTCCATATTTTTAATCCAAAACATAGCTCGAATTGAATGTTTATTTCTGCGGTATTTGGATTCTTAGGAAGTTGCAATTTTGTGTTTAGTTTATCAAGATCATGTACATTGATTCTGTATAGAGAAGTTTGTTCTGCGTTATACAGGGTCGTTCAAAATTCATGATCTTACTGCTAGATACGAAGAGGTTTAAAAGTGCGTTTTTTTTAAATGGAACATCCTGTATATTATGAAATATCCTGAAAGATTACTAAATTCCCTTCGAATTGATATATCATGTTCCTATACCTAAATAGCCAGAATTCCGAGATAATAGCAATTTTCACTTGTAATCTCCCAAGTGCTTGAATTATTGCCGGAAATTTTTCGAGTCCATGAATTTTCTTTGAAACGTGCGTGACCTAGCTAAAGTCACCACTATCCAAGACCACATAATGAATATTTCATATAAATTTTACAAATATCACATTCCCAAGAGTTCACTCACCGGGGAAATAACAAGAGCAGGGGCACATCACAATGAGCCCCGCTAACACGACGGGCTCATTTACCAAAAACTGGACTTGTTCCATGAACGCCAAGGCACCAAGTCATCTCTATAGAGGACTAAGACCAGAACCCGGTTTTTGGCCGAAAACTTTTTCCGGAAATCCACATAACACCCCTCACAAATCAGACTTCTAAAATTTGATCAATCTGACAATCAACCCCTGTATTAGCATAGCGGTATACTAATACCATGATGTAGGAAGGTAAAATCTGAGTTACACCCGTCAACACCAGCGGGGGTGCCTCACCTGTTCCTCTTGAGCAGCCCAACCCCTGGCAACAGGGGTCGAAGGGGCCCCCACCCCCCCAGCACTCCCTCACAACCTGTGGGATCCCTATCAGCCCACGGAGGTGGGCGGAAAATATCAAGCAGAGTTGTGTTATACATAGATTTCACCGAAATGCAATGTAAATAGTTAAATTTCTGAATATACATGTTTTTGAGTTTGAGTTTGAGCTCAGCGGTAGTGTTGCGGCCTATGAGTCGATAGGTCGATGGTTCAATCCACGATAAGAACATAACTTTTTTTTGTTCCAAAAAACACATTTATTAATGAAAATTTTGTTAAGTATTTTACATATCAATATTTCAATGGTTATAAATAGTTCAGGTGAAACCATCGTTAGTTATTTCTAATGAATTGTTGGATGATTTTCATTTCTCGGTGTGAAATTTTCTCACCGAATCCCCCTCGAGTTGGAATTAATTGCCGTAAATTTATCTCGTACATGAATTTTCAAAGAAAATTAGCCTTGTCGCTTCGCGACTCGGGTAATTTTCAAAAAATTCATGTACTCGAAAAATTTCCGGCAATAATTCAAGCACTTGGGAGATTACAAGTGAAAATTGCTATTTTCTCGGAATTCTGGCTATTTAGGTATAGGAACATGATATATCAATTCGAAGGGAATTTAGTCATCTTTCAGGATATTTCATAATATACAGGATGTTCCATTTAAAAAAACGCACTTTCAACCGTTTTCGTATCTAGCAGTAAGATCATGAATTTTGAACGACCCTGTATAACGCAGAACAAACTTCTCTATACAGAATCAATGTACATGATCTTGATGAACTAAACACAAAATTGCAACTTCCTAAGAATCCAAATACCGCAGAAATTAACATTCAATTCGACCTATGTTTTGGATAAAAAATATGGAAAATAACCAATAACTCAAAAACTGTTAAAGATAGGTATAGGGGAGTATGATGCAGAAATAATCAGAAAGGAATGACAAGTTCAAAAATGCGGTGATATACATGGTAACCCATTCGAAATAACAAAGATGCTGCTACTTTCTGGTATAAGCGGCAACGCTGCATTGCTGAAAATATTTTAGATCGATAGACCAAGAGCAACTACTTGAGAAACCAAATTTTCAGAATGATCTTATTTCCCGTTCTCCGTAAACGTCTAAGGTACCATCGACCGTGGCCCACCCTGTATAAATGATAAATGACAAAGTGATAAACATACTGTGCAAGTTGAGATTTCCTTCGATATCCGTCAAACATGTATATAATCAAAATGGAAATAACAAAAACGAAAAAACTTGTCAGGAAAATTTGAAGGATACATAATTTGATAAATTGATGTCAAAGAAATTAGGACTATACAGAGGAATAATTACAGGTATTACTATCTGTTAAATGATTTTGTTGTGAAAGAATATATGAATAAATTTGGCTGAGGTTGTCAGTATCCGATTTTTTGTTCGTAAAATTTTTTAATCATCATAATTCATGACATGGTCATATCCAATACATGTTTGGTTAAGGCAAAACAATTTTCTTCAAAAGTTCTGCAATTGCTCTTATTCTATTCTCGATTTTAAATAATTATTTGTCTGGCCTAAATAATTTTTATTACAATGCATAGAGGGAATTTCTTGAACTACATTCGACTTTTCAGTAATGGATCGTTTTGTTTCGATTTAGTGTACAAGTTTTCTAATGGTTTAATTTTCTTTTGGGCAATTATATTCACAACAGGTAGTTGTTTAATCAATATGTTATAAATTCGCTCACAGACAACTACTGTGACGTTTTGAGCATTAGGGATATATTGATGAGACGATCACATCTAAGAATTATACGCATTACACGATTCTGAAATTGTTGTAATGATGAATAATTTTGTACTAATTGCCACATTACACCATATTATAATATTCTTTCATTCATATCTCATTAACTTGGCAACGACACTCTATATTCAGAAACGATCGAAGATAATGAAAGTCCGGAACACAAGTAATCGAAATTGTTATCGAAGTCCATGCACGATAGATAAGGAGAACGACCCACGAACCAAATAACATGCATTTCATAACATTGAACAGTCACGTCTTCCAATGTCGCCACTATGTTGTATCCGACGAGAAACTCCAGAAACCGTAATGGTAAACCGGTCACGTTTCCATCTTTCCCCAATGTTCCGTCGTAGTTGGCCCGCTAAATAAAGACATTGCCATGATCCCATTATCCCGTTTCGGGAAATTGGGTCCTGCGTTTTATAAGGATTCGCTTCATCGAGTTTAGTTACCTCTTTACGCATCTTCCGTAGCTGGAAAAAATGCACGGAGGGGCTCCGCTTTCGCCCATGTGATTAGGAAACGTAGTCGGAAAAGTCCTATATGGAAAATGGAATTTGGATTCCTTTTGATGTACTCCTGGTCTTTTCCGCATCCGAACTCCGTTCGGCATTTTCTTTGAAGGATAAGAAATTGCGAGTGTGATTGTCGGAGCAAGATAAGCTGGTGATTTGGGAAACTATATGATGAAACACTCTACAATACCAGAATGTTGGTATTACATGCTTGGCGAATTCCACATATTATTTTGAGTATTGAGGAGTGAGTAATTCGCGTTCACATCATAGGTCTGTAAGTTACAAATTTTATTCTGTAACTACTTCATTTTTTTGAACTGTTCATTGCTGTTTATATCCATTTTTTGTTATCTATTTTACTAGCTTTGTCAATAACAATAATATTTTTCGACAATAAAGCACATTTTGATTGACTCATTTGATTGATTCAGTCTAAGTTATTCATAAATAATCTAGCCGTATACCACTCGACCTACACAGAGAGAAATAAATGTATGTTATTTACACAAATGTGAATAATTTCAGCACAATTTGTTTTTAAAAAGTTGACAGCATCAACTTGTTAATTTATCTTCTATAATATTGTATAAGAGATATAGTGTATAAACGATACACTTCAGTGTTGTATTATTCTGAATAGTTTTGTTCAATTTTATCAACCAAAATAATGTACTTCTCGTATACAAGGAATGAATAAAATCTAAATGTTTTGTTTAAAAAACAAACACAACTTATGTTCTATTGTTGCACCACCTTGTGCATTATTACTTGTGGTATACACAAAATATACAAAATGAATTGGTACGTTGTGCAACGAATATCAACAATTTGTGTACCTAGTTTGTACAAATTGTAAAGGTACTTTAAATATAGGATGCAAAAAATGTCACAAATTCGTGTACCTACTCGGCATACATGAATTTTGTAGGTATACCGTACATATTTGTGTATAGAGCACTGCCAAATTTCATAGGTACCATATATAATTTTAACAAAGGATACACTTGAGGCACATAACATCCAAACGAAATAAGATCAGAATGAGCATCAGTTTCAACCCACTCGCTTCTTTATATCTAATTCTGTTCAGAAATTATAAGCTTCATTTTCCAGAAGGTTGAAATAAAATAAAATGTCCTTCAAATAATGTTTATTTCATCACAAAGAACTAATAACAAAAACAACTGAACTCTAATCACAAATAAAATAACAGAAACTCAACATACCTAACAAAACATAAATGAACCATACATTTTGTTATTATATGGAACACGTTGAATAATAATAATAAAATTTAAAGTATTCCTCGTGTCAAGCTATACTTATTCAAGAAGGAAGAAGGTGAGATGATGCCCTTATCAAACCGTTACAAATGATGAAAGTGAGTTATTTTGTAGGTTTCATGTTATAACAAAAAATAATAGCAAAACTAACCTTCAAATATTGGTATCACTTCGGGAAGTTCCCAACCCCGCAAATATTCTAACACTTCCATTTGACACAAAACCACATACACATGGGAAAATAATAAATAGTAGGTAAGTACACTTAGCCAGCTACGACCTTCGATCAGCATACAACAAATAACAATCAAACCATGATGGACTGGACATTTGGAGTATTTGGATATTCAAGATCCGACAGGTGCACGTGCCGCGCATGCGTATTTTGTAGGGTGAGACGACGCCTTGGTCAAGTTGTAGCAAATTACACAATTGTATTGAAATAGTATACAATTTGTGCATATCAAAGAGAAAGTGCACAACGGGTGTAAGATGAGTTCAATGGGTTGTAGATGTTTTCCATATAAGTTGTGTTATGGTAGAAGTGCATATTTTTGTATATTTTAGGGCAATGTGGAAGTGCATGAATACTAAACAAAATATACTACACAAATATTTATTGAATTTCACGAAACGCGTATGATGAAAGAATGGACAATTGTGTAAAATATCTACACAACTGTGTCTTACACAACGTTGTGCATGAACCTGCTGCAGTCTTTTCTCTATGTGTATAAATTTAAATGATCTAAACTCTCAAAATATTTATATTTGCATGATTTTGCCTTGTAGCATAAACACCCTCGTCTGCTTCGCGGTCCCGGGTTTTTGTTAAATTATTGTACATTCAACTATTTTCCGAGTAAAATCATACTCAAAATATGTTGTTCAATCGATCAAATTCATAGTTCTTGTGACCGCAAGACCAAAGTCAGACCAAAAGTCGCTTTCAAATTTGTTATTTCTAAAATACGGCATTGACAAGGATTATTATTGATTGTTTGGGATTAATATTAACATTAATTGTACAGTGTGTATCAATTACTCCAGAAGTTGGAGCAATTCCATCTGGTGTTTCTGAATGATGACTATCAAAACCCATAATTCCCTAATATTAAAGTTATTTGATCAACTATAGTGTATTTATGAAGGCAATTAATGATTGAGATATTTTAATATAAGAGTTGATTACAATATTTTTTCGTATAGATCACTCTTGTTAAAATAAAGGAATAAAGCGATAGAGTTAAAGATGCTACTTTAGCAGTTTCCCCAACATCTGGCAACACGAATTTATCGTCAAATCCATTTTAGCGTCCATAACATCTGAATTCGTTTATGTTTGGTTGCATATGCAACAATCATGCATTCATCGAGAAATCGACCATTATTGACAAATCGGCCATTACTAGGGGTCAATAATGGACGATTTTTTGAAATCATTCATAATAACAAATCGTTCATCAATAGGGGTCATTAATGCCATGAATATGGCAAATATGAAGAAAAATTATTTTCATGAAACAATTTGAAACAATTTGCTGGATCCTTTTCATAACGTTTATTGAAATTTTATGTTCCACATATGTAACAATTAAAAAATGTTCACCGTGATAAATTCACTTCTGAATAGTGAGTAGATATTTTGAGAAAAAAAAATTAAAGTTCATCAAGAAACGGGCTGCTCAAAACCTACACTGGCGCAGCTACCACAGTATTAAAATAAGAAAACGAATTAGTCACTTCGAGGTTGTAAGTTTTTTCACTTCTGTCATTTTCAAGAATTGAAATCCAATTAGATTTTATCTCGTTTTTTGTTGGTCTTTCATTGATTTAATTTTTACAGCAATGGACTTATTAGGTAGCAGTGCATATGTGATTAAAAAGATTGGATCAAGTTGTGAAAAGCCCTGTAAACAACGTTTTAACAAATCACATCTATCATTGAAACTTTTCATAAAAAAATATGATATCCAATACACCGTATTAGCCATGAGGTCACGTTTATTTTGAGAAGTCAATGATAATATATAATAGATTTTTCATGTTCTTTTGTGAAACTCTAAAACTTAAGTAGGTACTTTCAAAGTTTGATGAAGTTATGAGTGAAAGTTATAGAAATTCATATAGTATATCAAAAGGTGTGATTACTACTTCACTTTTGGGTACTCTCAGTAATAATCATACAAGTGTTATCAATAGTAAACAGCTCTCAAAATCAGTACCAACTCGAATATTACACTTAAAACACGAAAACAAACACACTGACCTCAACCGACCAAATCAAGCGTCATGACGTCACAATGAAATGGTGTATACGCGGACTATTTGCTAGAGTAGATTTATTCAACGGGAGTACATTGTATTTATAGTTAAAAGTTCGCAATTCATAATAATAATAACATGGTCTTCCATATGCATTTTATTAGGTGAATCATATCATAAATCTCATGCACATCTTCACAAGAGAACAGCAAATACTTCTTCTTCGATTCTTCTCAGATGATTTGTCGCACATTCTGATTCAGAATCCAAACGCTTTGCCATTTCAAACACACGGTAAAGCGTAGGAATTCTAAATCCGAACATACGGCTAATTAGTTGGGACTTAATTGCCTGGAAAATTAGCAAAATAAAACTTCACCGGGATGGTACAATTTGTGCTACTACTAATTGTTAAATAAATATTTAATTGGAATGGGATTTGGCAGAGATACTCAAATGCAGATTTGCAGAAGCCGATTATCCATCCACGCGACTACGCATCGTTTTGGTATTATTTGGAGATGGAAAGTTGTGAACTTGTTGAGGACGTGTATGATAAAATTGAGACCATACTCGACTTGATTCATAAGAAAAGTATCATTGCTGATTCCAAATTTGGATTGTTCAGAAATGGAGACAAATATAGTTACAAATAAATCTCAAGTCATTGCATGTTATTCATAACGGATGAAATTTATTGGTAAACTGTAAATGAACGAGTCATACCCAAGTAGCATACCTATATTGTCAGAATATTGGTACAATGTTGTGAACATATTGGTGAATTATTTGAAATGCAATTTTGGCGAGAAAAAAAATGTGAACATATTGGTACAATATTACTTGAATAATAATGGCGAAATATTCTTGAATTGACATTGGCCTCAAAATATTCAGCGATATTGAAAAGATATGTTCCTGACCATACCTTCTGTCAAGATTGACCTACCAACAAGAACAAAATACAGTGTTATGCCGAAAAACCCGCGGTTTTCAAAAATTTTCAGGAATAACTCTGGATCTTGACCTCGTACGAGCGTCAAACTTGGGAGCAGGTATGTTCAGCACCATATTCACTGAAATGTGAGAGTAGCAAACGGTCACAAACTGACTGGTTTTCAAACGCCCCCACCTCTTTGTCCTTGACCTGGAGAAATTCTAAAACTACATCCAGGCGACTTGGGGCAACACCAAGAATGCTATTTCATGCCTAGCAGACGGTTTCTCAAACTGTCAGTGAATCGTTTAGGCAGCTTTTTAACCATCATTACAGTTGTATAATTGAATTATTGGAGTTTTGATAAGCTGGGACTGAACGGGTCATAGCTGTGTTGTATTACGTCAGTATCGTAACAGTGTACATAGGAGTATGATAGTATACAGGAGAGTTTGCTGAATCATAGTGGAGTTGAGCACCGTTAAGTAGAGTTAAGAAAAATGGTACCCAGCAGGTTACTGTCCTCCAGAGTACCGATCTTCCCCACCCTACTTTGACTTCATGCTGGTACATTGTTTCTGTAGTTTTGTTGCTCCTTTTCGCACAGATATTCGAATAACAGAACTTCTACATTGCTTTTTAAATAGTATATAAAAGGTTGCAAAGAATCACCATTCTTATGCATTGTAAGCAACTTCTTTTGTGTAAAAATATCCAACGGTAAAAATGTTAAGAACTTATCTAGATAAATGCAAATTCGAGTTTCAGTTCAGACTTTACTTGTAGTTGGACTTTTTGATATTCTTTGATGTATTTTTACCCTCTTACAACTCAATTCTGGCTATCCATTTCGTTTGATACTTCCTGTTAAATTCGACTTGGATTCAGTTACGTTGTGAATTCGTCCATACAGTTTTCAGTTTGGTTCGTAACATTTTATTTTCAGTAGGTTAACTATCGGACTTGAAATTGGTTCTATAAGGAATAGTCTTATACGAACTCTGTATACATACAGGGTGACTGAATTGTCATACCATTTATTGAGGGCTCTAAACGGGGAAAACAGACATGGGAGACACCAAATGGAGTAGTAGTCATTTATGTAACAAGTGGGATATAGATATTATTAAGAGGCCATGAGCGCGATCATATTAGGGACGGTTTTTTTGGTAAAAGAGCCGATAACTCAAAAACGGTTCATCGTATCGATTTCAAACAAACATAGGCTTCTAGAGGACGTTCGATTCTATGTACCTACGTCTGCGGCAGCACCTCACGATGCTTTTTACAGATAATCGAGGAAGCTGCAATGGTATTTCATTTCCATTGAAACTTGAAGCAATCTTCATCCAATCGAAACAAATTTGGTATCAGAGGAAAGTTAAAACGTTGATCTATGTACGTGCTGTAATGTTTTTTTAACATTATTTGTTCATCTACCCAACAACTTGCTTCAAAGTAACTGCATTTTTGGTACATTTTTGAGATTTTTTTTGTGAATAAGTGGATTGAAATTTCAATTTCCATTACAGCACGGACCTAGAATTGAATGTCCTCTAGAATCCTGTCCTTGTTGGGAATCGATACGACGAACCGTTTTCGAGTTATCAGTTGACTCTTTTACCCTTAAAAGCGCCACAAATATAATTGCGCTCATGGCCTCTTAACGCACGTGAAGTAGGTGAATTATGTTTCTGAATTCCCAACATGTTCCATACAATTTTTGAATCGATGTAGTCGATACTTGCTGGAAGTCCATGTGGACGTTTATAATAAAACTTTTATGTTGTTTTTCAGAAAATATTGGTTTACAAATCCGCAGAAGTAAACTTCTGCTTGAAGTTTCGCCAATACAACGCTATTGGCGAAACATATATCGCGGTTTTGTTAATCAAAATTTTGTGAAAATCAACAATAATGTTCCATACAAGTGATTCAAGAAAAAAGAAACTACCCAAACACCAAAACTACGTTACAATCACACTCGACGCGCGTTTCATCTTCAGGAGCTAAATGCTTACCTAACCACTTATCCTACCCTACTTCTATTTATACCACTATTTCTCAATGGACGTCAAATTTCCCTATTCTACCTACTATATATCTGAGGGGCAACCGCACTCATTATCAAATTTTCCTACTTTTGTTGTTAACTAATTCTAGTATTTCACCTGCACCAAATTAATTTTAATGTTATCCTACTTGTTTTGGATTTGTTGACACAAATTTCTTGGAAAAAACACTGACTTATGAATTAATTGTGAAGAAAAGAAAACATTTTTCAATGTACTACGAACTTGAATAATGGGTTGGTAGGAATAGGACCCTTATCAGCATTCATACTATTTTTACACTTGGCAATTTCCAGACTCTCGAATACATTGAGAAGTTTATGATCATGAACCTGTATGATTAATTTTAAGCTTGTGTCAACAAATCAGTGGTCACTCGATTTTCCTGGTCTTGAATATCGGATATGAGCAATGTGTTCTCTGAACCGTACTTTCATGGCCCTTCGGGTTTGAACAAAATACTTTTTCTCGCAGTCCTTACAGCTAATTTCATAAATTCCCGACTTTTCTAGTTCATCTGTTTTTATATTTGGGAGTACTCAATACTTGTTGAAGTTTACACGAAGTTTTGTATACCACCTTCATATTGAGGGTTCTGATAATACCTTCGAAACCTCGAGTAACTAGAGGTTCGAATGTGATGACGACATATTGAGAAGGGGTTTTTCTTTCTTTGAAAAGTCGGAGAGTTACGAAGGTGTTCTTTAAATCTATGTTTTCTAATCAATTTGGCTACCAGGTCCACAGAATAACCCGTTCACTTCAGCCACCTCCCTGATTATCATTTTCTCAGTTTTAAATCTTTCTTTGTTGAGTGGGAAAGAAGAGTCGATTAACCAAGAAATTTAGTCCCGCCATTTTGTGTTTTGTGCAATGGTGGGAGCCGTCAGGGATGTATCTGAGTGTGCTCGTGTCCTTATAGACATCGAATTCAAGCTGATTTTGGTCATTTCTAATTTCTAACACATCTAAAAATGGCAGCTGTTTATTGTTTTCAGTTTCATACGTGAACGATATGGTTTGAAACAGGCTATTCAATTCTGAAAGAAATCTGACTATTTCGACCTGTTTCGCATCAAACACGTCGTCCACGTATCTAACCCAAATCCTATGAAAATAACTGAAGCTCTCTCTTGATACCATTTCAAATATACTTACGAACAAGTAGGCTAGGAAGGAAGACAGAGGGTTGCCCATGGCTGTACCTTCTAGTTGTTCATGGAAGCAGTAATTGAACTGAAAGCAATTTTGCTTCTTGCAAAGTCTGGCGAGTCTTAAATACTCTCTGACTATTTCGTCACTAAAACCATTGGTCAGCAGTAACTCCTTTAAATATTCCAAAGTTGTGGGTATTGGGACACTTGCACCGAGAGAAATATCTATTACCTGTTATACAAAATTGTATAACCTTTAAAAGATTTCTGAATTGAATAGGCGCCAACATAGTAACCTTTTTAGAATGATCAGGGTATTTTTTTCAAAAAAGTTGTATAACTGTTAAAGAACACTCGTATAAAAATGAAAATATTGTCATATAGAAATTACTTGCTTCCAATATAATGGTTAAATAACTGGCGTTTCAATATTATATGAAGTTATTATACAAATTAAAAGATGCTTATATAAAGCTTACTTGTCCTCAATATAATGTTCAAATGTTTGACATTTCGATATTAAATGACGACTGTATAAAATTGAAAAGATACTCATTTCAAGATGACTTGTTTTTGATGTAATACTTAAATGATTGGTATTTCATTATTATACTATATCTTATAGTGGTTAAAAAATAAATGTATAACAATCAAATGATAAACATTTTTGCATCCAAAAACTTTTCTTTACCAGCTAAACGGTTTTTGAATAACCTGCAGGAAAATAATTTCTTACTGTAGATACAGTTCTGAAAATAGCATTCATTGACGTCTAAACACTGCCACAAAATTTCAAATAACACATGTGGCGATTTAGATGATTTTGAAGAGTTTCTGAGGATTTACAGTTGTTGAACATCATTTTACAAACTTAAACAGTTTTAATATTGCATGAAGTACATCATAAAATTCGGATAATTAATACACATGAAGGTAAAGGCTATCAAAATTGAATTATTGAAATTTCAAAATTTTGCCCAACTGTTAATCCTCAAAAACTCTTCAATATCACCACATGTGCTATTCGACATTTTTTAAATTAATGGAGTTGATGAGGTGTTTTGGCGTTAATGATGTTATCAGATCTCTAGAGGAAGGTTATTTTCATGCGTATGCTATTCAAAAACGTTTTGGTCAGAAACAAAGTGTTTGGAAGCGAAAATGTTTGCCATTTGATGAGTATTATTATTATGAATTTCTACGAAAAATAGGTTAAACAGAAGTTCCAGGTGAGTGCCAGTGCCAGTGTCATATCTTCAGAATAAGAATTCAACAAGCACTCTTTTAAAAATTTCAATCCTATAAATATCGTGAAAAAGCTACTTTTGTTATAGACATTCGTCATATTTGATTTAAATTATTTCCTGAAATAGTGACACATTAGTTGTCTATACTTATCGGTGGACAGTTCAGCATTGGATGAAACTCATTGAAAAATTGATCAACATTTATTAAGGAAATTAAAATATAGTTACTGATTTTTTATTTTTTTGGGGATTTGAGGCCTTAAGTTAAAGAAAACTCTATTTGTTCAAAGTCAACTTTTCGTCGATTTATTTTGACATCTTCAGAGCATTGGAAGATACAAATAGGGGATGTTTCTTTTAAATTTTAAAACAATAGAAAAAAACAAATATTAATATACTACTACTTGCTACTACTACTTTTCCAGAAACAATCACTGAACTTTGTTTTGCTGACGTATAAAAATTTAGATTGAATTATTATTAATTTACTTTGATCTACTCTGAAGATTTATCTGTTACCAGAACATAGCTCAGTGATTGTTTCTAGAAAAGTATTAATGGCAAATTGATATGTATATTATTATTTGTTTTTTTTTCAACTATTTTATTAATAAAAACAATCCCATTTTAGTTTCTTACAGTACTCTGAAGATGTCAAAATAAATTAACGAAACGGCTTTGAAGAAATAGATTTTTCTTCAATTCATGACCTCAAATCCCCCACAAAAGAAAAAATCAGTCATCATAACAAAGGTCGTAAAACTTACATATCAACAATAAAATATAGTGTTTCTTAAATCAGGGAATATTGAAAATACACTATTTCTAGTAACCACGGATAGAGTTGACAAGAGGGAAGAATCTCCAAATCATACAATAAATTAGTCATCTGAAACAAAAAAAATCATTACTTCTATTTTATTTCATTCTCAAGAATATTTAATAAAAATCAAATGAAGCCGAGTGGTTAAAGCGACATTGTTTGAATCACTTTTAGCTGCCAGTTCAAACCCTGGCGACTGCAGACTATTTTCTGATGGCCCGAGAAAGTGCTAGGAATCGCACGTAAAAAGGTAAGACCTCGTTAATCCTTAGCTTGCACAAGTTTCGACTTCTGAGGGCTGCCGTTCGTAAGGGGACGACAGCGGGTTAACGGAAAAAACAACAAAACAACAACAAAAGTGTTTCGTTACAATAAAATGTAAAATTCCAGAGGTTTGAAAACATATACTTCATTGAAGTCCGTGTTAGTAGTAGGTTCACTATTTTTCTTACAAAACAAAATGAGTACCCACATGGATGAAATTCTGTAGAACAGTATGAAGTTTCAAAAATGAAAAGCTAAATTGGGGCTTTTATTATTACTTTGTATTTAATATATTCTTTGTTATACCTATATGATTTTCCTATGAGTAACGTTCTTTCCCGTTTCCAAGTTATATCTACGGAAATGAAATTAACACTTTTTAATACAGCTGCTTTGTTGTAAACACATCATGTTTCTGTGTACAATCATCTCATGAGGTAAAAAAATACACTGGTCTGTTACGATCAGTGCCTCAATAGGCTAGTGCCAAAACGAATGGCAAAATTGTTTTTTTGCCATTCTGACGGTTAGTTTGATGTTATGACGGAAAGTGTTGAAATCAAAAGTTTTTGATTTTTTTATTATCTAACATTTCCATTGAACATTTTCCGCTAAGTGGTCACGTTTTTTCGCAAATCGCATAAAACCGTTTTCAACCCCTAAACTACATCCCCATTTCACCATTTTGAGTGTTTTCGTGTTTAAATATTTTGTTCCTCAAAGTTGAAACCTCAACAACATTTTCACATCGGTCCTTGCCTGTTACTTTTTTATTTTTCACAAAAATTATTGCCACCAGTCTATAAGACATTAAACACTGCCTGATTTTCAATATACAATAAAACAATACATAATAATTTGTCAAAGGTATCCTTCTCGAACAATATATTTTATAAATTTTCTGCTTTCATGAACATCAAAAAATGAGTATTCAATTAAGGAAAATTATTTGTGTTTATAACATTCCAGCTGTGGATAAAATGTTTTATTACATTTTATCTTATTAGCAAATAACATACTCACACAATAAATACCTATTATTACAATAATTTTTTGCACCAGCCAAGGTTTTGAATGTGGCAAAATTTGTAGCAACCCTACCCTACAAGAAATCGACAGATATTAAAAATGTTGATTTCATTCAATTTGCAAATTTTAGGAACTAGAATCTAAGGTTCCCATAGGAAAAAATCATCTAACAATAATCATCTTGTCATAAGATAAAAGTATTTTTATAAATAATAATAGGAAGTTCCTTTTGAAAAATATTTAATTTGTGTCGTTTCTGTTCGAACCGGAATTAGGTACTACTGAACCCGTTCCTAAAAAATATTGTATTTTCATTCAATTCCAGCCAAACTGTCAAAATTTTTCGTACAAATGAATATTATCTAAAATAAGAATGCAGCATCCCTCAAGCTCGCCCAATACTTACTTGTTTGATTTTAACCTCCCAAAAGTAATAACAATGGATAAAATTATTGTAAACAACTGTTGAAAACACACACACGCAGGTAGGCACTTACCCGAAATTTACTTCTTGTAGAAACTATCTATACACAAAGTGTATTTAACCTTTACTTCTGCACTTGCACAACACTACCAAATCTACACGTGAATTGATCGACAATAAGAACTGAAATGACGCAGATGACCCGATGATGAAACGGCCTGTCATGGGTGAGTGAAATAAAACATCATAGGAAACACGTGTGTGACAAAGAAGGTGCATGATCAGAGGTGGTGGAAAAATCCGTTACATTTCTAGAACTAAACGACACCCATTTACTGGTTAAAAGGTATCTTTTAACAGTTAAAATGTGAATTATAGTAGCTATACAGTTTGTTTTTTCAATTCCATCTTTTAACCACAATCGTGCCCTTTATTGAATCTAAAAGGTAACCTTTTCAAAACAAAATGAGTGTTTTGAAAAAAAGACCCGTTTAACGTTTAAAACCTTTACATTTTACATTGATCAGATAACATTTAGTTGCTAAAATAGTTTATTTAGCAGCTATAAGATTTTTTTGAAAAAAAACTTTTATAACTGGATTTCTCTCGGTGTGGAAACGAAGAACTTACATCAATAGAGATTAAGATTTCTCCTTCTCCCAGTTTTACGTTACGCTAAATTCTAATGAATTTTCCACACTAATCCACTGCCACTGGAAGACTATCAAACTCTTTTGTGAGCCATTTTGCTATTTTGTATGTGGGGTACCCTATTAACGAGACGATTGGTCGAACCGACTTCCCAGGTTTGTGAATCTTGGCTAGACAATATTTTTTTGGTACATTCGGATTCGAGAGTTGTGGTGTTTTTTTCAGATTCGGTTTGACCAATGTCTTGCATTCGTTCAGGGTGGTTTTCACAACTGAAACCATCATGGGAAGTGGATTTCTAGCCAACTGTTCATATGGACCGGTTTTAATGAGATCATCTACCCTTTCTTGATAGTCAGATTTATTGCCCATGTCTGCTTTGAGATAGAAAACGTCCTTCTCCTTCAATCTTTTGATGACTTTCTTCTCTTTGTTTAACTTGCTTAAATATTTATTTTTACTTTGCTAATATTTTTCATAATTTCATTTTTGCATGCCTCCCGAACGAAACCTTTAGATGTCTCTGTCAAGTTCTGAATGGTACTTTCAACACTCACCACCACCTCCTCCTAATCCCCATCGAGAACACTAATACCAAATTATAGACCTTCATTCAAAAGCTCTAGCTCTGCATCATCAAAAGGTTGGGAGGTAAGGTTTTCAACAATGTTGATGGTTTTCAAGGAATTCTTCTTTGGTTTATCACTGAGTAACTTCTTAACTTTTTGATTCGAACTGTTTCTCTTTTTAATGTAATTGGATTCAATAGCTATAAATAAATTCCTCTGAAAATCATCCTATTGTTATTGTTCCTTATAGTTTAGCTTATATGTAAGTCTCTTGTAAAGGTCGTACGCTTGAATCTCAAGCATACCCCGTTTACTGTAGTGAAAATCGATTTTTAAATCCAGAATTTTTCTTTTCGCGAACATGGTTACTTTATCGGATATTGGAGAAATTTTTGCAACTGATGAGACTTGAATAAACTTTGGAAAAACTAAGTTACGTTCACATGTTTTTAGAAAACAAATATCTGCGCCTATTAACTTGATCTTAGTAGTGTACTTACGGTACAAGTGAAGCAAATCAAAGTGAAACAAACTAAAGTGAAACTGTTTATTTCAATATACAATGTACAATTATTGAAATGACAGAGAAAAATCGAGATAATTTTGTTTTTTTTTGCAACCGACGAAGATCTATTTCCGCGTATAGAGTCGATCATTCTACTGTAATGATCTTTATAAACATTTGAATATGGTTTTATTGAGCGTACTAGCGATCATCTCCTGTATTTCATTAAAAATTAAATAGTCCACCAAATTTTGGTCTTGAAAATATTCTGTTGGATTTAATTTCAATTTTACTAGACAAACATTGGTGTCTTCGTTTTCTATTACGAATTTGCTTTCTGTGCACTTTTTAGACCCAACCTGGCTTATTTTACTGCACACGGAGTTATATCCATCCGGTTTGCTATGAATGCACTGTTAGTTTCAAAACTAAAAAAGTCTGTTAGGCAAGCGCTTCTCCAAGACAACGGCTTGGTGAGTATGCCAGCTTTCTGTTCTTTGGATTCAATCCAAAGAACAGAGCCCAGCTGCGTCGAGTGTTTCGATTTTGTTTAGATTTTTCATAAAACAAATAAACAAATGAAATAGTGTTCTGCTTCTCTAGTCGGTTCCAGAGATGGCGCCCTTATAGAATTTTAGTCTTGTCAATATTCCAGGGATATGGTGATTGATAACTCTTGTCACTTTTATGGAACTTCATCAAACTTTATACCATTCAAAAGTGAATGATTGTGACGGAATCTTAATTTCATAGTGCAATTTTCTTGTATTGATGACTATTATTAATTAGTTTCTTTATTCTGCAGTATATTTTCTTAGACATTCATCCAATAATAATTTAATTTTTCTGATTGACTCGGCATTTACTTGATGAATATCCATAGTAATTGTACAAACTACACTGAAAATGATTCGATCTCCACAAACTTTATTTGATAAAACAGTGAAGAAGCTAGTGTGCAGGTGAAGCATGTCTGATTAAATAAAATTTGTGAATATCTAATCGTTTCCTGTGTAGTTTGTACAATAATTATTTGATCACGTTCCGTTTTCGTACCATTTGTGGGCAATCCAGAGAGAGGAACAAAATAATACATCTATATCCAGTACCGAAAGTGAGAAGTTAGTACCACCATATTATGAAGATTATCACATAGTATTTTGTATTATTAGAAAACATTTTAATGAAAATCATGGCACGAATATATCACACACACGGAATCCAGCCATTCCCGCTTATATTATATTAGCACAAGATTGGCAGGTGGTAATGGCGAATTCCATGGCTTTCGAAGTAGCTCTTCATTCCATCCGAAATATTATATTCTCAACCATTGTCACAACGACTTATTTTAGTGATTAAATGAGCTATGGCCATTGCGTGGAAAATTTTAATATAGTGAAAGACATCTGATTTCACATTCAAATTATAGGCTGCTATGGAGTGCCCGAAATCGTAGATGAAAATCAATACACACTTTTTATTGTCAAAATATGAAGGAATCACAGGTCCAAATAAATCACTGAGCATTAAATCCAACTGTCGCTCAGCTCTGGTTCTGGTCTGGTTGTGAGTTTCATTTTACGTAGTATTGACATAATTTAGGTAACACTGTTTCTGTATTAACGCATTGATACCGTTTACCATTCTGGTCATGCATTTTAATCCTTCAATAATGATAATCGTAAATGACACAACTCAAAACGAACAGCTCATACAATTTGCTATTTCGTGAGGTTTCTGCAACAGATTTTTCCTTCCCTTTGAATCACACTTCAACGGTGACAATTCTGCTCGCAACAAGTATCTGTTTTCGCATTTCTTATCTTGACAGGTTTGTATAAATTTTTAATACCTATCATGTAATGACTTTCTTTGACCATATGCTCCTAAGCTTCAGAATCGGGATCATCACTCGTAGATGAGAAACAGAAACTGACATCTCATGTTTTTACCTCTTCTGTTGAGTCGTCAAACTCTTCTGCCACATCAGCAGATTTTTTCACTTCTATTTGGTCTCCTCGAATTATCCTTCCAACTGCACTCTGAACGTTTGTGACCAGTTTGTCTACATTTGAAGCATTTGTATGGAAATTGCTAAACTATGCTTTCAGTTCTAGGATTATTCACCGATGCTGTTGATCCTAATGAAGACCTATTTTCAGTTTGGGAACGCAATCCTAGTCGTTTCGATTCTTCTTCATCCAACAAACGGTTTTTTACGAAGCTCAAGGTGAGCTTATTTGATGACAAAGTTCCGATAGCTGTAAATACAACTTTATATTTCGCTGGTATGGTATGGTCAGCCATAGATGGCAAACAATATCCAATTCAACGAGTTTCTCGCAAATCTCGGATCATTCCGTAGAATTTCAGGAAGTGGGCTGACAGGCTTCCACTAGATGAATTGTATTTCATCACGAGTAGACTTTCTCAAAGCAATAGCTGAGTAGCTATTCCTTTACGCGCGAATGTATCTGATGAAACTTTCCAAATATCTTATGCAGACTCATGGTTCTTGATATACTCTAGTTGACTATCGGAAATTGTATTGATCATTTGACTCCTACATCTCTTATCTTCTTTCTTCAGCCGCAGAATCTGCTTCTTCTTATTGGTACGAGCTGCTTCAGTATCTAATTGCTACGAAACAACCAATTCTACGTAGGGTTGTTTGACGATTTCGAGTAGCTCCATCTTGTCCAGAACTGTTCGGAACATCCCATTATTGAAATTGGTTCCGTCGAACAGGATAACTTTGAACTTGTCTTGTCATCATGAACGTTTGATACTTGAAAGTTTCCTTCACCAACTTTTGATGTCTCATAGCGCTTCTGGGGCACACAACCTGATGAGAATGATGAAATTCCAGAAAGTTTCAAAAATTTCATTTCATTCATATAATTCAAATAGCAACGTAAATATCGGTAAACAAAATACTATGGAACATTCAAGGAAAAATGATGAAATTATGTAATTCTCAACACAGCTGAACTTATTACTGCTGAACTATACTCTTTTTTATACGGATTTGCTTGCAGTTTCCTGCGCTCATGGCATCTCGAGCAGCACGTGCTTGTTGAAAGACGTTACACTTGAATGGATTAGTGATCACTTTATATTTGGCATAGTAGCAGCTGACTTCCAGATTGTTGTGATCGTTGCTTCTTTCAATTCTGAACCATCCCTCTTCTCATATTCACAGCCCAATCCTTCAACATAGACGCCTACTCCTCGGGCGTTTCATTTTTGTCTATTTCGTAATTTATGAAATGACAAGGAGGGATCTTTCACAAAATATTGGAATAACCGAGTGCAAATTTTATAAGATGACACGCTTGAAAGAAAAATTATCTGAAAATTTCTATGCACGAGTGATATTCATTGGAATATTTCACGAATAAAGAAATATTGTTTTTTTTTCTGAGAAATATCATAGTACTGACAAAGAGTATAAATGAAATTTTGCCAGACTAGCGATAATATTTCAATTTTTCGAGTTTATCCGACACCATTCAGTATTGTTTGTGGCGACGGGATGTTTTCGAAGTGAAATCATCGCTCCGCAGTTCAATTACCTCTGTAATTTTCCGATAATTACATTCCTCTTTTGAGAAGTTCTATGTGAGCAGCAGAATTATAACCGATGAATTTTTCCAAGGTCACGAATGTTTTTGTTGATAGAAAATTATCCTAATTCGAAGACGAGGGAAATTTTCTATATGGGAGATTCGGTACGAAAATTTCATAAATTGGAGTTGCTATTAATATGATGGGAAGATGAACCCTACGACCTATTCTGTGTAGATGTAAAATTTGTTATGGGTAAAATTTGACACTTAGGTATACTACGACTCAATGTTAATTCAAATGTCAAGTCATTTCGAAGGCAAAAACACAGTCTCTACATGGTTCAAACAGTCAGCAGCAAAGTATAGGATCAACACTAAAAGAACAAACGTGACAAATCATTCAACCAGAGCCATAGCAGCAGTCGCTAGCCTAGCACAGTCTGGAGTTGAAGAATAACAACTCAATAAAATAACAGGCCATTCCAGTTTTCAATCTGTTAAGCCTTACATACAAATGAATAGTTCTCACTACAAAAACATTATTGAGAATTCATGCAAGTGAAACTATAACGTCTGCCTTTGTAGAGCAATCGAATAATTCCAGTATTTTGAACACTTCTTCCAGAATTGTTAACAACAACTGCGTGTTTAATATTGATACAAAAATGTAGTCATAATTTCAAAGTTTTACGTTAAATCACTTCAATAAGTAGTGTTATACTAAATAGGCAATAAAAAGTTAATCCATTATGAATGTTTTAGCTTTTCTTTCCTGCTTTCCTTCTGAAATATACATTGTTGGACATAATACATAATTTTATCTCATTGTAATTTTTCTGTCAAAATGTTACAAAAACATATTTCCGGAGACTTTAGTTGATTGTAACTAATTACAGTTCTAAAAATTAAGTTCATTTTAGCCGATTGTAACCTTTTTATTACTGAAAAGTGAGAAACATTGAATAACAATTTTTTTGTCTGAAATCCAAAGACTTTATGGTTGTAAACTCAAATATAACTTCAATAAACAGATTTCCTATGAGTTTAGTTAAAAAGTTGATTCTCCTCGTTAATAGCTAATAAAATAAAATAAGAGGAATGCAATTACCGCTGGCTCACAGCGATAATTGCACTGTAGTGACGCGTTTCGCGTCACGGCAGTGCAATTATCGCATTAGATGTCAATTCAAGTGAAGTTGCGCGATTTTAATGTCAGAAGTGAGACTTCAAATGTGTCATCTACCTAAAGAGTGAGGTGTGAAATTTCCTACCGAATACCACTCGTGCATTGAAAATCAACCAGATAATTCTGAAAAAAACGTGTTTTTTTATAAAAAACCGCACTCGGTTATTTTTTTCGTTGTTTCAAAAAATTGACCTCCTCCTTCGGAGTCAGGCAATTTATGCTTTGAAACAACGAAAAAAATAAACACGTGCAGTTTTTAAAAAAAACACGTTTTTTTCAGAATTATCGGTAATTTTCAATGCACTTGTGGTATTACCCCCAGTAATTGAACTGGGGAGCGATAATTGCACTGCGAAAACATCCCGTCGGCATGACACCAATAACAACAACACTGACTGACAATACTGATAAATGTCAGATATACTTCAAAAACTGAAATAATGTTGAGTTTAGGTAAGTGGTCCATTCAATCTATTGAGGAAAATGTAAGTAGTTGAAAGTGCAACAGCAGCACATACATTTTTCTCCGGAAATATTCTACCGAATTACACTCGTGCATCAAAATAAACATGATAATTTTCCATTCAAGCATGTTGTCGGTGAAAAACTGCATTCGGTTATTTTCATATTTTGTCAAAAGAGCCCGGCTCCGAAGGACGAGTGCAGTTTGTAGACAACATGCTTTCATGGAAAATTATCGGTAATTTTGATGCACTTGTGTAATTACTTCCGATAGACTTTCGTTGTTATAAGCAGTGTGAACAAAAACGAGCCTTCTAATTGGTTTGAAAATAAATTTATGTAATTTTTGCTGTAACTATGTTATGATTGGCTGTTTTTTATCATTTGCTTTCTAACTGACGATTTTCATTAGACTTTGAGCTAAGCGATAAATGTATATAATAATAATCATTTGGTTAATTTGAGATACCAAAACAACTCAAAGTAATTTGAAAGAAGCTTTAAGGTAGGTAATATTCCTCAAACATGAAGATAACTTTTCCAAATCATCTAATTCTCAAAAAACTCCGAACGTTTTTTTTCTGAAATTGAGACGCACTTCAGATGAACTATCAATGAAGACACCAAAATTTGAGATGCAATAATTTTATCACGATATGAGTACTTAAGGATACCAAAAAACCACTACAATACACTTGGTTATCATATCCATGACATACCTATTGAGTCTGATCAACGTTCCTTTATGCTGCATCGAGGGTATGTTACTGTATATTTATAAATCGATTTGCACCACTCCTTTCCAATATGACGTGGTGCCAAACGATTTATTGTACACAGATAACACTTTTCATTTCCAGCAGCGCCTCCAAGATCACAAACTCAACAGCAGACGAATTATGTAGGTATCCTAGTTTCAACACGTTAATTAGTTGAGTGGTTTGGATCGATGGTCCTAGCGCAAATTAGGAAAATTCTAAGACAAATGGTCTGATCTTATGGAAATTATGAAGGTCTGATTAGCATCAATATTTGATGTACCTTCTCTATTGTGTTTGATCGAGAGTAGATGCAAAGTTTCAGTGAACAGTTCATTATTTTATGGAAGTGCCTACATACGGCTAGGTAATATGAAACTTTTCTGATGAGTTCCAATCACGTGAGTATACATAACTTTAGAATATTTCACTTAGGATGTAAAACATATATTTTTTGAATATTCTGGAATTATATTATCGAAGTGGTGATGAGATTATTCAACTTCTCTTGCATAATCTAGTATGAATATTGAGGTGATAGTCTTTATCGTGTATGATTTAAATAGGGACCGACATGTATCTCCGAAGCCAGCTCTGAATATATACCTACCAAACAGCTCTTGGAATAGTCTTGAGTTGCTCAAAGGGCGGAGCAGCGACTTGCTTATTGTTAATCTATCCAGTTCGAAATAAAGTAATATTTTGCATTCTTCTATTCCTTTGCTGAAGTAGGCTAGTGTTTTGTACCTGATAGAATATAGTTCTTGTTGCTACATTTGAACACACTTTTCTCTAGTATAATCGGTTTCACAATCACGAATTCCGCTTAAATAGCATATATTTCAAACACACACACGCACCCATACATTTGCTGCCAAGTTATTATTTGTTATAGTTGCAGAACAGTGAAGTGAAATCCATGTCCAACAAATTCAAACTAAAAAAATATCACTAAACTACCTATATGTATTGAGTACCTACTAGAAATACATTCCAACAAGACAGAAGAAAGAGATTAGTTTGATTTTTTAATTACTTACTTTCTGTGTACCTTCACTGCAACAAGTTTTTTCCTAATTCTTGATAGGTAATTGATTTTAAAATCGACTTATATATAGTAACAAAGTTTTTTTTACACCTATTTCAACAAATAGTCTATTTTTGTCTAAAAATCGGGATGAAAATGAGCGAATTCAATGAAAATCAACTCACTAAAAAGCTCAGATATGGTTCATGCCATAATTACCATGCTGCGACGCACATTGTTCTCTCTCTCTCTCAGATTTCTTGGCCTTCGCTTCTAATATGGCGCATTTGGCCAGTACGCCCATGGTTCGATTTGACAATACGACAAATAAGTCGTAAACGGACGTTAACAAATATAATCGTCAAGTTAATAGTGAATATACTACGAAATTCCATTCTGGTCACCGAGTGCAAACGGATATATCCGACAACGCCCTTTTTTAACGTGATTCGGGCTGAGATAATTGTAAACAACGTCGGGTATTTTGCTTCAGGGAAGGTCCTTCAGGGTGAGAGTCAAGTTACGCAATGAGACCAGTCAACGCAGGAGTGCCACAGGGTTCGCGCTTGTCCCCACTCTTGTGCTCGCTATATACGTATGACTTTCCTATGTCACATCAAACTAGCACGGCTGTCTATGCAGACGACACTGCAATATATGCACTGGCGCTGAGTAGCGAGGCAGCCGCGCAGTGTGTGCGAACGCACTTAGAGGAATTAGTCATACCTTGGAGTACAACTGGACAGGCGTTCAATTAAATAATCACCCCAATTTGGCAATTCAGCGAGGAGCCAGAACGGCCAAGTTGAGTCAAGACAATAAGGTCTTAATATACAAACAAGTGATCAGGCCAGCAATTATCCAGTTTTTCAGCTGTTTTTATCCGGAAACCCATCGAAAACCCATGAAGGAAACTCTGATGTCTTACAAATAACATATAAATCCACCTGCATAACTAGGAGGAGAAAAGAACCATCTAAGCTGAGACTAACCACGTACAACGAATCCCGTCCACAAAACACCGTGGGGCCTCCTAGGACAGGCCAGGATAGGTTTGCCCGCACGCTGGAAGCCCTATAAAGGCTGGAGCGAACCCCAACTCCTGAGCAGTCGAAATTTCCTCCTTTACCTCTACCCTGTGGCGGTATCGAATAGTTTTAACTGTATCGTATTTATAATTTGTTGTACTTTTTAAAATGTGAATTTAATTAATAAATATTTTTGGATTTTGGGGATGTTGCTTTCGAAAGATAAAGAAAAGCCCCCTCTATATCTTTTATTGCTCGGAGGATAGGGTACGAAGTAAATATGTGACAACGGACTTACCTTGGGAAAAACCTGAAAAGAAAAACTTAATTAAAACAAAAATAGATACAGGTTCTAGTGATTCGAAAAAACTGCTCAGCTATACGAAAAATTAGTCTTTTGATGAGGATTTTTGATGTTTTATTTTCAATATGCTTTTTTCTGGAACACTTTTAATTATATAATTTTCTAAATAGTAGAATAGTTATAAAATAACAAGTTATGACTTGGTTGAAAAGCTCGGATGTTGAATGGTATAGAAGTTGTAGGGATTTTTTCAGTACTACAACACCAATCCGTTTTAAACTATGATTGGTCAACAATAATTTGAATAATACGACTAAAGTGTTACTTGAAAAACCTTTTTTTTTGAAGAAATGGAAAAACTTTTGACTATTGATAAAATGGCAAAAATTCATATATATTTTTAGTAGGTTTCAGAAGGCGATCAAAAAAGGTACCTATTTTCTAAAATTTTAAAATCTGTCCCTGTCTTTGAGTATTTGGTGTTTTTATTTGAAAAAAATATTCAGTTTATTTTTAAAAATGTGAAAAAATTTCATTGTAACTTCTTGTGAATAATCAAAAATCCGGGAGCGAAGAGCCCGAAAAATTTGGGGAGGAGATGTGGTTACATAATGTAAAATACAAGCACGAAACGCCTGAAATGATTTGGGGAGTGGGGAAATGGGAGTTCTTAACCAAAAATCCAAGAGCGAAGCGACCGAAAACATCGTGGAAGGGGTATATAGAGTTTGGGGAGGAAGGGAATGAAGGTACATATTCAGAAATCTGGGCGCCAAGCACCTGGAAAATTGTGGGAGATATTCGTAATTTTTGGATTTTGGGGATGTTGCTTTCGAAAGATAAACAAAAGCCCCCTCTATATCTTTTATTGCTCGGAGGATAGGGTACGAAGTAAATATGTGACAACGGACTTACCTTGGGGAAAAGAAAAACTCCTTCATTAAAACAAAAATAGATACAGGTTCTAGTGATTCGAAAATAATAATAATAATAATACATTTATTATCCACAACATTACACAGTGTATGTTACATATTACAAATTAGAAAATACAGTATTTCTTGCGGATAAAAGGCTATAACTGGTTCAGTTGTGGTCGAGTCCACCCCTGTTCTTCCACCAGTGCCAGCGAAATTGAGAGAAGAGATTTGAGAAGCAAATGATAGATTGAGTGATAAGAGAGAGAGAGAGAGAGAGGGAGAGAGAGAGAGAAAAGGGAAGAAAAGAATGGGAAAAAGAATAAGTGAGTCAGGAGAAGGTAGAGAAGAGTGAGACAGGAGACATGATGAAATCATATGTTAGTTTATTTTTGCGAGCACAACAGATATTTTTTGTATTTCACTTTGAATGATATGGTAGAGTATGATAGCAATGTAGGATCTAATCTATGCAAATTGTTGATACAGACTGGCAGGCCATAGGAGAATGATCTTTTAAAGATCATTCTCTCGTGCCCCGGCACACGAAGAAGTGTTTTTTTCGGATATTTAAATTATGAACATCTGTTCTGTAAGTGAGTTTGTTATGTAAATAGGGGGGTTTCTTAGTTGTGTAGATTTTATAGGCCAAACATGCAAAGTGTAGAGTTCGTCGGTTATACATATTCAACCACTTCATTTCCCTAAACTTCCCCGAGATGTGGTGATATTTTCTTATTCCATGAACCAATCGAACACAAGAATTTTGAAGCTTCTGAATTCGTCTGGAATCATTATTGTCTAAGCAAGGACCAAACACTTCATCGCTGTGATTGAAGTGTGATAGTACTAGCGAATCACATAAGATTTTTTTTATTTCACACGGGAGAAATTGCCGTTGGGAATAAATCATTTTCAGCGAGGCATATGCAATTCTGAGTTCAGAGGATATATGTTCTTTAAATCTTAATTTGGTGTCCAGTACAAGTCCTAAATTTTTGCAATGAGTTTCGATTGGAATTGAAGTACCTAAAATTTCGAGTAAGACTCTATCCTTTACGAGCGCTGAAGTATCGTCATTACAAAATATGAGAGCTTTCGATTTTTTAGGGTTTATTTTTAGAGAGTGTTATCGCGCGGTGTTCGATAATTCTTCAAGATCTCTGTTGATGCATTTAATCACTACCGATACATCAGAATATTGAAAAGAAAAATATAGCTGCGTATCATCTGCATAAAGGTGGTAGTCACAGATCCTAAGCGAATCAGGGAAGAGTGATGTATACAAGGTTAAGAATAAAGGGCCAAGAATACTACCCTTAGGCACTCCACATGTGAGACTCTGGGATGTAGATTTCTGAGTACCGATTTGTACAATTTGTTTTAGGCCGTTCAGATGCGATGAGAGAAGAGAACATACTGTTTCATTGAAATTATAGAATTTAAACATAGCTACTAGAATATCATGATTCAATATATCGAAGGCTTTCGAAAAGTCTAACAGTATCAGCACAGATATTTTTCTATAATCAATGGCTCTTAATATATTGTCAACGACATCACCAAGTGCCGTGGCGTAGCTGTACCCCTTTCTGAAGCCGGATTGCTTAATGGGTGAATATTATTTTTTTCAACGAAGTCTCCAATTTGAGATTCAATTGCTCGTTCAAATACTTTCGAAAAAACTGGTAAGATACTAATTTGTCTCAGATCACTATATTCTTTGGGTGAACTAACTTTAGGGAGTGAAATCACTTTAGCAAATTTCCAGTCTGAAGGAAAATATCCGACCTGTAAACACACGTTAATAATGTGTACAATGATGGAAACGATAAGGGGACAGCATAACCGGATAATAATAATATTACTTTACTATCAATATTATATCAATATATAATATTAGTTATAGTTTCTTCGTTTACTAACTGAAATATGAATTCGTTCACAATATCCTTTTTTTATTGTTTTTATAATAATTAAGCTTATTGTCTGTCGGTATGTCCCTTGTAGCATTTATGAAAAAGTTATTGATCTCTTCAACGGAATTCAGATGAGAAGGAATTTCAGAACGTTTTTTTTTTATATGTTAAGTTTTTTCAGTTCTAACCATTTGTCTCTTGAGCTACAGTTTTGTAATTTAAAGTTCAGATATGCTTTCTTTTCAGATTTAATGGCGTTAGTTGTGAAGTTTCTTAATTGCTTGTCATAAGACCAGTGTTTAGGTAGCTGAGTTCGTCTGAATTTTTGTAGGGCTTTATCTCTGTACTTCTGCATGATTTTGATGTTATCTGTTATCCAGGGTGAATAGCTAGTTTGTTTTCGTGACACTAACCTTATGGGAGCATGTTTGTCTAGAACAGAAAGTCTTCATGCACAATATCACAATATCACAAGATAATATCATCAGGTTTAGCGACTGTTACTTCATTTGTTTTTGAAGTAATGATGACACTTCATCTCTATATTTTCTAGGCCTGTTCTAAAACTATGAAACTTTACATCTAAACTTTTTTGATATGTCGTTTCATTTTCGTTTCATTCCGTTTTTGGTAATTTTAGAGAGAATATACAAATTTTAAAGTTGTTTTTAATGTTTTCAACATTTTTCCACTTTTTATTTGAGAGAAATATCGATGAGGCTTGGAAAGACGTATACGAAGCAATTTTGAGATATTCATTTATTCTACCAGTACGGTGAATATCTCGATTTCCCATTTTTTTAATATTTCCCGGACTACTGATTTTACAGAAAAAATTTGTGAATTTTTTTTTGAAGATTTTTTGAAGTCGGCCAGAAAAGATGAAATGGTGAATAGTGAAAATATCAATCGTTTCCGAGATATTTCGTATTTTAAAAATGCAAATTTCGAATTTCATTTTTCCCGGTTTTCCTTTTTAACCTTTTTTTCATTAGAAAGTAACTGGTGCCATTTACAGTCACTAGTATTCAATTTGAAACGAGCCACGGAATCCACAGTTAGATGATTATCTTCTCATTGACAGGCAACCAAAAAACACTCTTTTTCCAATAAAATTATTTTTTGTGAATTAACATTCATTCATTCAGATTCTTATGAAAAATTTGTTCAATAAAATATGGTACCTCCTGCTCAAACATAGGCTAACCATAAATATCATAAATCCTTCCCAAATATAACTCGCATCCTAAGAATTGTTGCGACCATAATCAAATACAATAGAAATACTCCTTGTTCTGGTTATATGGTTCGCATAAATAGATTCTTCCTCTTCTTTCCACTCAAAACTTTTACAGCCAGCGATTCCCAACTGATTTATGTAAGTGAAAATTCAGTTTCATGTCTTTTAAAGCTGCTTTACCAAAGATAAAATGCCGATATCTTTCCCGGTGATGTATTCTTAGCCGAGAACTGTGACTTTTCGGCAACATTTCAATCGTTTTAATGTTTTTCTATTCAAATCTTTCTGTAGTTGATAGCCTTTTGGACGCGAAAACACTCTGAGATAATCGAAGTGTTTTCTTGATATCTTTAAGACAGCAGGTGATTTGGATTTTATCGCAGTTTTGTGGCTTTTATCAGATCACAGATCATGGACGATTGGCTGGAGCTTCTTTATGAAAATATTGAAAGAACTTCACGTGATCTAATGAAGAATAAAGGAACAAAATAAACACTGTAATGAAGAAAACTAGGTTCAACTATTATAAAACACAGATTGGTGCAAATAGTACAGACAAAAAAGCTCTGAGGAAAGCGGGAAACATGTGATAAACACAATAAGAAAATCTTGCAGGTGATATTATAAGAGGCCATGAGCGCGATCATATTTGGGGCGCTTTTTAGGGTGAAGGAGTCAATTGATAACTGAAAAACGGTTCGTCGTATCGATTTCAAACAAAGACAGGATTCTAGAGGACATTCGATTCTAGGTACGTGCTTTAATGGAAATTGAATTTTCAATCCACTTTTTCACTAAATAAACTCGAAAATGTCCCATAAAAGCAGTTACTTTGAAGCAATTATTCAGGTAGATGAACAGGTAATTTCAAAAAACATCACAGCACGAACATAGATCAACGTTTCACCTTCCTTTTGATACCAAATTCATTTCGATTGAATAAAGATTGCTTCAAATTTTAATGGAAGAGAAAAACCATTGCTTCTACCTCGATAATCTGTGAAAAGCATCGTGAGGTGCTGCTGCAGACGTAGTAGGTATATGAAATCGAACGTTCTCTAGAAGCATGTCCTTATTTGAAATAGATACGATGAACTGTTTTTGAGTTATCGAATCTTTTTCAAAAAAAATCGCCCCAAATATGATCGCGCTCATGGCCTCTCAACTGATAGACCGACAGATGATGACAGAATTTGCTGAGAGATTTTCTCTTCACTGGGATGATATCCAGTGAAAATTATGTCAGTTTTGAGCTCAAAAAATTATATTTTAGCGATCGGACGTGTGCTAGGATAAAGAAGATTCGGTTGAATAAAAAAATTGTTATTTCCTCTCGTTTATGGCATTTCGTTTATGGCATAACATATATAAAAATCTAATAGTGAAAAAAAGTGGTTACTGTGCATTTTCTCGCTTATGGCAATGGACAGATATCGTTAGGAACTCGAAAAAATCCAATGTGAAATTCATTATCAAAATAATATCAAAATAATAGGGCTGCGTCTCTGTGATTTTTTTGCACCAAAACTCCACAGTCTAATACCATCTGATACAGGAAATATACAGATCATCAATTTATTCAATAAAAAAATGGATTCTGAATTTTGGAAGGATCAAACTACATGATTTTGTCAATGAAAAACTTATTAAAAAATAATTTAATATATGGTTAGGTATTTTATACTCTTCAATCACAACAATTATGATCTAAAGAAAACAGAATTCTTTGGGAGATCGTTTAATAACGAACAGTCGTTGCCGACCGATGATGAACCCTTTACTCCCATATACACCTACTAAGTAGGCTTATTAAGGCAAGTACCTGACAGAAAACAACCACTCCCCTGGCTAAGACCACGACGGGTATTGAAATAAATCTAACAGATACTTGTGCAACGTTCCTCAAAATATCAGAGGACGCAATTGCAAGTGCCCTCTGTAACCAAACAGCAGAATTATGTTTTGATTTGGACGGGGTGACCACCTTCAGACTAGTTTCGAGGTTGTTGCCTCTCATCAGTGCAAAGGGTAGGTCAACACAGACAGCACTGAAGCCATCTGTTCCCCATCCAAACCATTACACACTTCGTTGCTTGGTCAACTCTGGTTCACGCGATAAAGCGGTTTCTAGGCCGCTCCACCTAGCGAGCAGAGGAAGAACACTCCGAATCTCCGGGTTGAGAGATTTATGTGAAGAAAACAGAATTCTTTGGGAGATCGTTTAATAACAAACAGTCGTTGCCGACCGATGATGAACCCTCTACTCCCATATACACCTACTAAGTAGGCTTATTAAGGCAAGTACCTGAAAGAAAACAACCATCAGGAAGTAGAGATTTCAACGATCAAAACGCATGCCATTTTTTTCAATAAACAGATATTTTGACGTAAGAATTTTCGATTGAAAATTAGGGTACCTTTTCAATATTAAATCAAAATACAGTTAGTTCAGGACAAAAAATGTGAGTTTTCATCAAATTTCGTAAACAAAATTTGAGGGAGATAAAAGTAAAAAACTTAAATGTTATTTTTTGAATTTTTCGCATAAATGTTGCATAAATGCGAAAAAAGTATAGAAACAAAAGTTGCGAATCTTTTAATTACCTACAAGTCTTCTGATAGGACTCGTCGTTTTGCCGAAAATCTTTTTCCTCCTTTAAAAATCTCACCCCCTTCCACTTCCCGAACTCATATCGCCCGTAAATTATTTTTCCTTTTATTTTTATTATATTTTCTTACTTTTTCAATTGGTATCATCCTGTTCTAATTTTTTCTTACTTTTTACCATTTTCGAGTGCTTTGGCACTGGCCTAATACAAAAAAAAATTCTTTCTTGGATGCTGATGGTGGAATCCACATGCTCTCCGTTTTCAAGGCATTCAACAACCAGATTTTTTTTAAAGGCGTCAGCTGTTGATCTGTTACTTCGAAATCTATTTTTCCCGATGATTTCAATAATTTTGCCTAGAATCGTAATAATGGAAATGGGTCGGTATTTATCACTTTTCTTGAATAATGATAAAACTTTTGCCGATTTAAAACAGGCCACTGAAACCAGAGAGTGACGTATTTTTAGCATATGTTAACCAATCAAACAAGTCATTCCTAAGCTTCGAAGACAAATTTCGAAAAATGTTCTAAGGTAAACAAAAATTCCCAACAAAGATTCTGCAATGTCCCGGTAAACCGTAATGATCTGGATCATACGCATTACTCTCACAAAACTCAGGATTTATGTTTACTTCATTATTTGAATGGCTCTCATACTTTCAACAAGAACACTTCTCTTGGCTCGGCAGTTCTCTTGTCTTTGAAAACGAACCCTTACCCAAAAAATGCCATTTGTATGTGTCACTTCTTTTCAAATAAAATGTGCATTATTCCACAGCCGCTTCGTCCCATTCGCTAAATTAACAATTTGGTAACTCTGAATACACCCTGTTCTCATTCCTGATGTCTAATTAGCAGGCATAACCATTGTGAGAAGAGGAATTCTTGCTAATTCCCTAGAACAATGAGGGTGGCCCAATAGTGGGAGAATACAATTACGAAAAAAAGTAAATATGTTGCTCATTTGTAGAGAGTTATTATAATGAAAGTTACATTGAAATGGTAACAAGAAAAGGTGATATTCTGTTTCGCATCGCGTTGCCTTGGTAATGAAAAGTTTGGTTATGTGTGAACCATTATAGAGGGTGGGCAATGGAAACTTTCCACCCCAACTCAAATACGTTGATTTTTGATTTGTGGACGAACCAATCATCAGCTTTTTTCACTCCAAAAGCTTTAACCATGTAGTTCTTTTTCAAAAGATCTCTCAAATGTAGTTCAATGCTCAGCGTGGCTTCAGCTTATGTTAGATATCATCACAAAAAATAGCTTCATTCCAATTCAACTATCTGAATGAAAATGGAAATTTTCACTTTCGGAAATTTTCTTTCTAGTTATAAGTATGGGGTCTTTCCACAATATCTATTAGATGTAGTTCAATGTCCACCGTGGCATTAGCCAGGTGTTACCTTCGTTTAGCCCTGCTACAGGGAGAGCTAAATTGGGGCAACACAAATAGGTGGAACGGGAAAAATGTCCGGTTAGTTCAGTGGTAGATTGGGAGTGGAATAATACTCAATAATAATCTAACGCTGGGTATGTAATTGTTTTCAGCACATTTCCACAATATGATTCGGGGTATAAACCGAAGCCAGAGTCTGGGAGGAGAGGGCGAATTATTCAGAATTATAGTTCAGGACTGGTAATACTAGTAAGAGATGCTTGCTTAGGAAGCAAGATTAGTGCAAGCTCAACTATTGTTTGATACACCTAATACCAGGTACTTACTTTACCCGAATGTATAATACATAGGAGTGCACAACTTCTACTTAACTACTGTAAGCACTACAAATTTTGGTTGATAGCAAAATAAGTAATCGTGATATCTTTTCCAGCACCAACCCGTCAGCTTAACCTAGCGCAAAAGCGGGATATCAAAAGAATAGCTGTAAGCGATACTTGTTAGTAAGGCTGTTAATATAGCAGTGAGCAATATATTGTGAGAAGCTAGGTAGCAATAATTGTCAATGGTATGATAGCGAATAAGCAAATAAATGGAAAGAGCTCGCCTGAATGATATCTATAGATGTCTTCTTGTTCGCTCGTCTTCAGCAGGACTCGGCATCCGATGACGAGACCTCGAGGAGGTAGCGGATAATTAGAAAGCCTTCCAGAGTTACCCTAGGCTGGAATGGGCTGGTCTCAAATTGTCCAGTTATACGAGGGAACGGGAAATAACAGGCCTGAAATAGCGTTTCGGTTATACGAGCAAGTTCTACGAGAACCTCTATAGTAAGCAAAAGGTAATGAGAGATGCCTTCAACAACAATAATTAAAAGAATACTTTTGAGGACAGTAAGATAGACATACCTGCGGTGGTGGGTGGCCTAAAGTGATGTCTCGGAGTGAAGCACGTTTTAGAGAACGGAATAATACAGATCCACCGAAGTGTTTCTCCTAATCTTCTCGATTACAGGAGATCTTATGCAGTTGCTACTAATTGAAATGGCCAAATCCACCAAAGGTGAGAGGAATTCTGTCTTTCAAGAGCTACCTCTGGCCATGTGCCTCTCCAAGGTTGAAAACGATTTCCACAAAAAAGGGTTTTCCTGTGTAGGGTTCTGACAACTTGTCACTTGTCTTTTTGAAGTTATTTTGCTCATGATATTACTTGGATCAGTGAATTTAGATTAGTTCAAATCATGATCAAGTAGTTCACTTGTAATTTGAATTGTTCTATGTTGAGTTTCATTGTTTACATTAATGTTGACATTTAGGTTAGAATGATTACACCGAATAAATAATGAATAAAAGGTTGATATGCTTATTCTCATCATGCATGTAAGTTGCTCATATATCGTACTCAGCTGTTTCCTAACCTGATTAAATGTAAGAATAGCTTCACATTCATGATAATGTGAAGGTGATTTATGATGTTTTGTAGGGCTCCTAAGCACCGAAAATGGGGAATATCTGAATAGACCACTTACTAAATTCGATCATCAGTTGATAGTTGATGAACTGAACCTGATATTGTTTCATTTTTTTCACTTTAAGCTGAAGCTAGTCTGCAGAAGCCGCATAGCAGATGCATATTATTTAATCGGAAAGATAATTTGAGGACTGAGTCCTGCACTATTATCGTTGCGTTACCTGAGCCACCAAACTGGAGATTTCAAACCGTAACACAGGAGAGTAGTTGTTTTCTGTTACATATTAAAAAAATTAACTTCTTTTTTATCTTAGGTTTTTCCATTTCGAGCGGAGTCATGGATTTTCCAATTTTCAGTTGAAAATGTTTCCCTTATCAACACGAATACCTTCCGAAAGATTATCTTGAACGATGAAAGATAGCTATAGGCCAATCAATAAAGCATTTTTTCCTAACAAAAATTCCAATAGAAAACCGACTGTACCATAACATGGAAGACAGTCCGTAGTTATATTCTGTTATGTTTTTGACTCGCAACTGTCATTTATTAATTTGTTATAAACATTTGAATAAAAAAAACGTGGTTTTTAAAATTGTTTTGCTTAAAAAATGAAAACTAATCGAGCAATATGGTTGCTCCAATGTATAGAATTGTAGATAATTGAAATACGAACAGAATGTGATTTTCTACGACCCTGTCGGATCATTAGTAACGGAGGAAATCCGGAAAAACCGGAAAATTGAACGATTTTTAAAGAAATAAATAAATAACTCCGACATTTTTCAAGAAATAGGGTTGGCCCTTCTGATGAAAGTATTAAATCATGTGTACTTTGCGTGTGCACAAAACAGGCTCTGACCGATAATTATTTTTTGGCAAAATTGCAATTTGATTTTTTTTGCACTATCCTGTAGCGTGCCTGGATGCTCTAGTGATAGTCCGATTTCAATTTCTAAGACAGGTTTTGGAAGTAGAAATACAGTACCACAAAGCGTATATTCTCATTTAGCGCTAAACTGCTGCAAAATGAGTGAAAAATGCTTGCAAACATGACTGAAAACGGCCTAGCTGGTGAAAGCGGCGAGTGGTAGGAGTGAGCGGGAGATGAGGGGGATCGAATTATCTCGTAACCAGTTCATACGGAGAATACCCCTCATTTCCCGGACTCTCCTGCCAGTCGGCAAACTCAAAATATCAGAGGACGCAATTGCAAGTGCCCTCTGTGACCAAACAGCAGAATTATGAAAGAACCCAATTAATTACTAATACAAATAATTTCCAATAGCTACAAAAAAAAATATATATATTTCAAATGTGAAATTTTCATTTTTGTACAATAAAACAATTTGTTTTTCTTTCAAAATGATTTTATTCATAAATGAATGACTGCATATGTATGTGGGTGTGCATGTATATGTGTATATGGGTGTGCATGAATATATATAATATACATGTATTAAATTTTTTCTGTTTGTGTACATACTCATGCCTTAATCACTAAGTAATATTTACAGGAGCTCCTCAGGTTTTGCAATGATTATGCTGGACTTTTTAAATGAAATAGATAGTCAACAACAAGTTGATACAAGAGAACTTGGTAGTTTACAAGAATATATAGATGAAGTGAAAGAAAAAACAGAGAATGGTATTGGAATAATTCATTTTAATATTCGTAGTCTGAGGAAGCACTTCGATGAACTGCTCATATATCTGGAAAAGGGGAAAGATATCTTAGATGTGATAGTTTTATCAGAAACGAGGCAAGTTGACTTGAATAATTTCATAATACCAAATTACACAGCCTACTATAATAACTCAATTATAAATAAATGTGACGGGACCATCATTTATATCAAAAATGATATAATTCCAACCGTTATTGTAAAAAAAATTAATGATAGTAATTTCCTTCGTGCTACTTTCAGTTTGAAGAATAATAATAAAATTGGTATAACTGCTTATTATAGACCCCCTTCAACAAGCATTCAAAGTTATATTGAAGATTTGGAAGAATACCTGTTATCAGTTGGAAAGCAAAACTTAGAAATTTATCTGGGAGATATCAACATCAATTTACTGAGATTAGATCTGAACGAAACAAATAAATATCTTGATTTATTGACCCTAAATGGGTTTGTTTCATACATTAATAAGCCAACCCGTGTTACACTCGAATCAAAATCAACTATTGGCCATATTTTTGTTAAAAAAAATCACCATATTATGAATAAAATACAAATAGACCCTATAATTTTTCATACTGATATCACCGATCATTTCAGTACCTCCATTTTCGTAAAATTTTCAGAAAAAAATTCAAATCCTGCAAAAATTAGAAATGAAACAATTGTTAAACAAATAAATCTTGAAAAACTCGAGAAATTAATTAGCAACGAGCTGTGGATAAATGTGGTAACTAATCAAGACGTTCAAACATCTTACAACCACTTCATTCAAAAACTCAATGAATATATCGAAAAAGCAACTAAATTAAAAACCGTAAAAAATAAATTTCGGAAACTAAAACCCTGGATTTCTTTAGGTTTAATCACTTCAATTCATAAACGGGACTCATTAAAAAAACAACTATTGAATAACTATTCTATTGAACTTGAGCAGGAATATAAACGATTCCGGAATAATCTTAACACACTAATAAAAAAGAGTAAAAATGATTTTTATCGAAGAAAATTGAGTGAAGCAGTTGGGAACTGTAAGAAAACTTGGGGCATAATCAATGATATCTCAGGCTCCAAAAAAAATTCAAATGTTTCCCAGACTGATATTTTCAATGAAACCGGAATCTCAATAAGTGATAATAACGAAAAATCAAATTTGTTCAATGAGTTTTTTTCTAGTTTAGGGACCAAAATGGCAAGAGATATTGAAAAAATTGATTTACCACCGCACTTTTTAAATGATTTATCTATACAATCGTCATTATTCCTAGAACCCATCACAACTTCAGAATTAATATCGTTTATTTCAAAATTAAAAAATAATTGTTCCCCAGGGCCAGATGGAATTAATACAAAAGTTACAAAAGCTATCCACAAACATATTCTGATTCCTCTGCAACACATTATAAACCTCTGCTTTCTCAATGGAAAAATGCCGGTGCAATGGAAAGAATCCGTAGTGACCCCAGTATTCAAAGCTGGAAAACGCAATTTATTGACAAATTATCGGCCCATCTCCGTTATTAATAATTTTGCTAAATTATTCGAACACGCTCTTAAGACACGATTAATTACATTTTTGGACAAGCATCACATAAAAACCAGCAGTCAATATGGATTTTTGCAAAATTATAATACGGAGGACGCCATCATGAGCTTTGTTGGGAAAACAGTGGGAGCCCTGGACAAATCAGATAAGTGCCTAGCCGTCTTTCTTGATTTGGCCAAGGCATTTGACACTGTTTCCCACAACAAATTATTAGTTAAAATGAGTGACTACGGTATTCGAGGGTTAACACTAGGTCTTTTTGAGAACTATTTAAAAAACCGAACACAGAAGATAAAGATAGGAGAGTACCGAATCAATAGTTGAGACGGGAGTGCCACAAGGTACAGTATTGGGACCTATACTGTTTCTAATATATATATAAATAGTATAGCAAAAATCAATAATTTCGAAGGCCAAATGATTTGCTACGCTGACGATACAGCAATTATATTTACTGGGAGAAGTTGGGATGAGGTATACAAAAAATCTGAAAGTGGTTTGAAGAATATAAAAATCTGGTTAAATCATAACTTATTAAGCCTAAATGTTGCGAAAACGAAATATATCACTTTCTCACCTACCATAAGCGACCAACCTAATATAAATATTAAATTACACTCTCCCAAATGTGAAGATTTCTCTGGGTGTGACTGTCCGAAATTGCAAAAAGTTGCAGTTTTAAAATACCTTGGTGTCATGATTGATCAGCATGTCAGATGGCCTGACCATATTACCTATGTGATAAAACGATTAAGAGCTCTGATTCACAAATTTTTTCTATTACGAGATATTCTATCCCGAAAAAATCTCATTATGTTATACAACTCATTGGTTGAATCTACCTTAAGATATTGCATAACAATTTGGGGAGGTGCTTTCACGAGCACTCTGCAAAACTCACAAACAACTCAGAACACTCTACTGAAAATATTGTTTCATAAGGAAAAACTCTTCTCTACGGAATTACTTTACCAAGATACCTGTTTCTTCCAAGTGAGACAGATTTATATCTACCAATGTCTCCTGCGAATGCATCAAAATCATGAACAATTTTCAAAAAAGCCTCTCAATACTAGAGCAGCAACCAATCTTAACGTTGAAGTAACTCATTTCAAAAAATCTTTCACACAAAGATCTTTCCTTTATTTTGGTCCGACACTATTTAATATTATCCCAGCTGACATTAAAATAATCCGCAATAAAAGTAAATTTAAATGTGAAATAAAAAAACTCATTTTTAACAATGTCCTACAATTCAATATTTTCTGAAAAATCATCTAAATCAACATCAAACATTTATTCATACCTGTTCATCGCTTCCCTCATTGATCAATAATTTCAATACCTATTTTCATTATTTTCATTATTTGCCATATACTGTTCTCTGTTTCAAATTTCAAATTTATTGTTTAGTTTGATATTGATACTTCTTGTAACTACCTACATCTATCCTTTTTTAGAACTCATACTTTAAAAATTCTTTATTTTGTTAATTATTTTTACTGTCTAAAATGGACAAGGACACAACAGGCACCCGTGCCTAGGTCCGTCCCTTCTAGACAAAAAGTTTTCTTTAGTAAAAAAAAAAAAAAGTGTGAACCAATTATATATTATGAACTGTACAATGCCAATCGTAGAAATATATATTTGAATTTGAATTTGAATTTGAATTTGAATTTGAATTTGAATTTGAATTTGAATTTGAATTTGAATTTGAATTTGAATTTGAATTTGAATTTGAATTTGAATTTGAATTTGAATTTGGACTGGGTTTAATAAAGATCACCTACCTTGTATTGGTGATGCAATGCACAAAATACACTCATTACTTATTACTTGCAATACCTCAATACCTCAGTTGGTAACAAAAAAAATGAACTGGAACGTGTAGGAGCTGACATTACCCTGTGGATGCGTAATTTTACAACCAACGCGAAAATTTACGGCAAGACGGATGTACATTCCAGTTGCAGGTGGATGTTCTCATATAGTAGAGGGATATTCACTCAATTATTTTCAGTATATCGAAGGAAATTTTACGAGCTGAATGAAATATCATTTCAAGTGCGTACAGATACATCTTGTAGTTTAAAAATTGAACGATATAAGTAAGATTCCTATGAATCTGAAATAATGTTCCACTCTAAGCATTGAAAATACATTGCAAATTTAAAACAATTTTCTCAGTGCAGCTAACGCGGGCTAGGCCGTTTTCAGTCATGTTTGCATGCATTTTCACCCATTTCGCACCATTGTAGCGCAAAATGAGAATATACTTTTTGTAGTACTATACTTCTAATTTCATAATCTGTTCGAGAAATTGAAATCGGGCTATCAGTAGAGCACCCAGGCACGCTGCAAGATAGTGCAAAATAAAATTTAAATTGCAATTTTGCCAAAACTAACGATCCGACAGCGCCTGTTTTGTGCACACATAAAGAACACATGATTCAATACTTTCATGAGAAAGGCCAATTCTACTTTATGAAAAATGGCGGAGTTGTACATTTTTCAAAAAATTCTCAAATTTCCGGTTTCTCCAGTTTTTCTGCGTTACTAATGACAGGGTTGTAGAACGTTCCATTTTATTCGTTTTTCAATTATCTACAATTCTTCTCATTGGAGCAACCAGTTTGCTTTATCAGTTTTTATTTTATAAGCAAAACAATTTAAAGAAACACGTTTTTTGTTATTTAAATGTTTATAACAAGGTAATAAATGACAGTTGCGAGTCGAAAACATAACACAATATAACTACGGAATGTCTTTCATGTGATGGCATAGTCGGTTTCCTACTAGTATTTTTGTTAAAAACTCACTTATTTTATGCTCTATTGCTTGGTGTACTACTAAAGTTTGTCTTTCAGTCGCAGATGATTCTACATCTGATTTTATGAATATCCTGTTCATTTTTCCAATGAAATCATCAAATTACAGTTCTAATAGTATATTTCTAGGTGAAGTTACCCCTTCAGAGATACTTGAATGTAGGTATAAATGAACGAAAAACAAAAATCCAATTGGTTTTGATGAAATTCCTATTCCACTTCTAGATAATTTAGCAGATTTGAAGCAATTCCTTCAGCACACTTTTAAACCTTTGTTTCGACACGGGAATTTTTCCGGAAAAATTCGAGATAGCTCACATGAATCCCATATTAAAAACTGAAGCACTGGCAATTAATGAAGCTTTAGTTCGAATTCTTGAAGCGCAAAATGATGGCAAATGTACATTACCAGTGTGCTCAGACCTCTCGAAAGCTTTTAGAATTGTGGAACACGAAATATTACTGCAAAAAATGGAAAACTGCTTGAATCTCATCAATTCAACATACAATAATTTGTGGTAGAAAATGATGAAAACAGGAACCTGATGAAATCAGAAATAGCCATAATTGAAAGAGGAGTACCACAAGGTTCAATTCGAGGCCCTGACCTACACATTCTGTATACGAATGAACTTTCAGAAATAGGTAAACAAGCTATCATATTGTTTGCATATTAACAATAATCTTTTGTTGAATGTAGATAAAACATGAATCCTGCATTTTGATGAACAAACCAACAACCAGCTGATAGTGGTTGACAATGCGGTAGTTGAAAAATCCAGCAATAAATCTTTTTTGGGGGTGAAAATAGATCATTGTTCAGATTGGAAGGCTCATATAGATCAATTGTCTCGAGATCCATCAAAATTCACACATGCTCCATATACAGTGAGCACGTGAAGGTTGGAACGAATTCGTCAAAAGCTTGATATGGCCATTGGGGAAAACAAGCTCAGACATGTCGATTTTCTTTTTCAGTTGTGCAGTTTTTGGTCTTCTCAGATTTTTTATGACGTCATCGCTGTTCGAGTTATGATGTCATTATAATATTTTTCAAATGACACTACCCTATTTTGATAATAATAATAATAATCAGTTTTATTATAGCCAAGTAAGAGTGTACATGCATGCGGTTTTAGTGACATAGATTCAACATATTGACCATAAAGGGCGAAGTTTATTTTTGATCATGTACTAGACATAACCAAAAATATTCTTCCACTTAACCCAAAAACAGAGATGTGTTTATAGAAATCAATTAAGTATTACGCAAGAATTATTTAAAACAGCAACAGTTAAAATCATTGACAATGCAGTGCCTGAACCTATGAAATAAGTTTTGGCTTACCTACCTACGCACAAAACACAAGAACCGAGAGTTTGAAGAAGAATTAATGTTATTGGTTGTCCAAGAGGTGTGCTTTGAATTTTCGCTTAAATTTTGGAACACTGAAATTCTTAAGCTCTGATGGAACTGAGTTAAATAGATGACATATTTGGTAGCTAAAAGAACGTCTGAAAATTTTTGTCCTGAAGGAAGGAACAGTCAGTAGCCCCTTATTTCTTATAATAATGTTGTGGATATCAGAGCGATAGGTAATTTTACGATGCAAATATGGAGGTTTTTTATTCACAATTACGGCATGACATACATTAGTTAAATGTAGCTTTCTCCTGTTCTCCATATTCAACAACCTAATTTCCCTCAATTTATGCGAAATCCTTTGTCTTTTTCGTATTCCAAAAATCAGACGTAGACATGAATTCTGAACTTTTTGAATTTTATTTTTGAATTGGACGGTTAAATTGGATCCATACAGGGCATCTGCATAATTAAATAATGACAGGACCAGCGTTTCGCAAAGTAGCCCTTTAACGTGAATAGGAAATAGATGCCGATTGCCATATATTAATTTAATGTTACAATAAGCTCGTTGTATCAATGTATTGATGTGTTTCTCAAATCTCAAGTCAGAATCCAATATCACGCCTAAATTTTTTGCTTCATTTACCACTGTTAGTTTTTCATTATTAATATTAATATCAAGTTTTGTCTATGATGTTTACTACCAAATAACATTACTTTAGATTTTGTTGAGTTGATGAGCAGACAGTGATCGGTGGCATAATCAAGAAAAAAAATTAAATCATCATTGACAATTGCACAAGCATTTTCTATTTCTTGAGGTTTGAAGCTATAATACAGCTGAGTGTCATCAGCGTAAAGATAAATATTGCATTTTTTGATTTTGACAAGAAAAAGAGAAGTATATATCGAAAACAATAATGGTCCAAGTATAGATCCCTGTGGCACACCAGATCTCAACGATAAATAATCGGAACTAGTACAATTGATGCAAACCTGCTGTTGTCGATTTTTGAGATAATTTTCGATCAGGATACGAGCACTGTTGGAAAATCCCATATACTTTAGGATAGCAATCATTAAGTCATAATTGATAGTATCAAAAGCTCTGCTAAAGTTTAATAAAACTAGCAATAAAACCTGACCCTTATCTGTAGCTTTTAAAATGTCATCAGTAATATGGAGCAAGGCAGTTGTACAGCTGAAACCTTTACGAAAGCCCGGCTGAATTGAGGGAATTAAAGCGTGGTTGTGTAAATATTCCTTTATTTGATATTCCAATGCTCTTCCCAAAATTTTAGACAGCGACGGCAGAACACTTATTGGCCGCAGGTCCTTAATTTCAGTGGGAACCTTTTTTTTTGGTAAAACTTTTACAATTGCCTTTCTCCATGCATTTGGAATCACGTTTTCAGATAGACAAAAATTTATTATATGAGTTAAATAAGGAATAATATGTGGACAACACAATTTAACCATATCAATGCTCAACCCATCAATGCCCTTGGCTTTAGTTTTAATTGCACAAATGGTTTCAAAGATGAATAAATCATTAACTTCTTTAAAGTTGAAATGAAAGTCAGTTTGCCTGTTGAGTTCATAGTATCTGCAGATGGTTGAGTTTGAGGAATGGATTCAATAAAGAACCTATTTATTTCATTTGGATCATTTATTGTATCAGGTATTTCAAAAATTTTCTCCGGTAAAAATTTATTTTGTCTCAAGGTTTTCCACATATCATTTGAAGTGTTATTGTGACTTAGTTGGTGAGTAAAGTAAGCTTTTTTTTCCCTTTTGATTGATTGGAATGTGAAGTTACCTAAGTCTGTATATGCCCGCAAATGAGCAATACTCTTTGTTCGTTTATATTTTCTTAGGGCTTTGTCCCTTTCAGCCATCATTACTTTTATAGGAAATGTTATCCACGGTGCTTTAGGCTTTGTTACTCTCGAAGTAACAAAAGGAGCATATCTATCAAACAAGGCATTCAAACACTTTACTAAATACGAAAGTTTTCCATCTACAGTTTCCTGATCGTATATCTTCAAAAATGATGTGTTAAATAAGTCACGCTGAAATCCGTCTTCATCAAAATTATTGAAATTTCTGTAAGTAATATATTTTGGCCCTACATGATCACTGCTAGTTTGAAATTTGCAAAATACCATAGAATGATCTGAGATGATCTGCTGAATGACTCCTTTTTCACAATCGAAACCCTCTGGAACTATAACATAATCCAGAAGGGTTGCCGATGTTGCTGTAATTCTGGTAGGTTCGTCAATTATTTGACATAAATTCAGCGACTCTAACACATAATTGAACTTCTTGACATTATTATCTTTAGATTCGAGTAAATTTAGATTGAAATCGCCCATACAAATAATATCGTCAACTGTTGGAAATATAGAAATCAGGCTATATTCACACTCATCTAAAAAACTACAAACATTTTGCTCCTGAGGTTTGTAAATAACCCCTATGGCATACGATTTTTTATTTTTACTTGCCTTTATCCATAACTTCTCCCAAATAAAATCCTGCCTACTGGTGATTATTACGCTGTGGATTCCATCTCTAATATAAATACACAAACCTCTACCATTACGATCTTCATCTGCTCTGAACAGGCTGTAATTTCTTATATTCAGAAGGGAGGTATCAGTAAAACTTTTTAGCCAAGACTCACAGATTAAGAAAATATCGAAATCATTCTGTGCAATGATTCTTTCAACATCGTGTATGAAAGGTAACAACGATCTGGCATTAGCGAAGCCAATTTTCAAACACTGCATTCACAATAACGGACAATGTTTCTGTTTCAAATGAAAAAAAATCATATAAAAAAAGAAGAAAAAAATATAAAGATTGTAATGATTAAATCTGACAATGAAGAAACACAGGGAACAACTCAATTGCACATATGTAGCTAGCGCTGCAAAATTAATCTTATTTGGAATTTATTCGACATACAAGTATGAATAGATATATAACATTAAAAAAATTAAACAAATAGTGTGAAAAGAAATATTACTTAGGAGAAAAATCGATGAATAATTATATTACCTTCAAAAAGAACGCATCTTTCTGTGTATGGATGTCATATTATTTTTTCTAACATGTGTTCATGTAAACTTTTCAAAATTAGTCAAAGATTCACCCTCTGAAGTTTGATCAAGTACTTGGTAAACCACTGTATACAGTCCAAAATACGTTATGTAATAAGAGTTTGGGAAAACTCTTTCCACACACAGAGAGTACTTTTCCTTTAAAAAAATGTGTGAGAAAAATTTTCAAATCTCTTTTTATAAACAAACAGTATCTTAACGGTTATCTCTTTGTACATATGAGAGTCCATACATTTTGTTTTTAATAATTAACACATGTTCAGGGATAGGAAAGGATTTCATGAGCACAATACAAAAAAATGCGACTCGAGAAAATAAATGACAAAGTGAAATATAGGTATATTCTGAAAAATGTGTGGTACAATTTGGTAAAAATATAGAATAGGCTGCTTAATAATATTAGATTGATGGCAACTGAAGTAGTTGAAAAGGAACTCAAAAGTTTCTTGAGTAAAAATGCATTTTGTAATATTGAAGAATATTCTCAACATGATATAGAAAGTCTATGATAATCAATTGATATTTTAATATGTGAGTGTGTAATTTTAATATGTTCATTATAATAATTGCAGGAGTTTTTGTATGCGAAAGTGTTATCTTTGTATCTATATGTCTTTGTCAAATATGTGGTTGTCCAATCGGTTTTACCATGAACACAACAAATAATAATTTTTTTTATTTGACAATTCTGGATAATTGGAATTGACTACCATATAACCAGATAAGTTTCAAAATATGTTTCCATTTGTCTTTCATGACAAGCGGTGTGAAATGGAACACCATGTGAATACTTTGTTTTAGGCATCGTTAATCGGCCGTTTGCACGAATTTTAGTTGAATTCTAGTTAAAATTAAATCCACAATAAAATAAAAATATCTTTGCACCACAAGGTTTGATCTATAGTTAATATGTTGATTCAATTATTAGTTAATAGTTAATCTTCAATTGGTTAAGAAGAATTTCAATGCTAATTGGTGCAAACGTCCGAATATATTTAAGATTATTCATTACTCATTTGACATGTTCTACACTTCTATGAGGTATATAATTCAACGGAACGAATAAAGACAACTCACTCTCTTAGTTTCTTGTGTCACTGAATATCTCTATAACCAGTTCTATCAGTAGAAACGAATTTGAAAAAACAATGCCAAATACCAACAAAAAGTTAATTTCACGATTTGTCAGAAAACAGTTAACATAATCATCAATTATAACTATGTGCACACATCTTCTAATTGAATTTCATCACCTATAAACCTTACCGTAACTAACAGCTATAATAACACTCAAACCTTGAATTACCTCATCTAATAATTATCCTGGATTACATAACACAACATCCATTGCGTAAAGTACCTCTTTGATAATTAATGATCTTCATTATTAAGTCACACTGAGGTATGCCTCATTCAATAATCCTTTATTGATATGATTACTGCAATATAAATTGAACCATATGAACCGTACGTACCTACCAATAATTTTGAAATGATCCAATTCGTCTTGCTGTAAATGTACTGACTTACAAGTCCTCTGGGCACGATCTCATTACATGAGAACAAGACAGAAATCTTTGGGAGATCGTTTGCTAACGAACAGTCGTTACCGACCGATGATGAACCCTTTACTCCCATAAACACCTAACTATGTAGGCTTATTATGGCAAGAACCTGTCAGAAAACAACTACTCCCCTGGCTAAGACCACGACGGGTATTGAATTAAATCTAACAGCTACTTGTGCAACGTTCCTCAAAACATCAGAGGACGCAATTGCAAGTGCCCTCTATGACCAACCAGCAGAATTATGTTTTGATTTGGACGAGGTGACCACCTGCAGACTAGTTTCGAGGTTGTTGCCTCTCATCAGTGCAAGGGCAGGTCAACACAGACAGCACTGAAGCCATCTGTTGTTTTGAGGAACGTTGCACAAGTAGCTGTTAGATTTAATTCAATACCCGTCGTGGTCTTAGCCAGGGGAGTAGTTGTTTTCTGACAGGTTCTTGCCATAATAAGCCTACATAGTTAGGTGTTTATGGGAGTAAAGGGTTCATCATCGGTCGGTAACGACTGTTCGTTAGCATTACATGAGAGGTGCATACGCTATTTTTCCTCCACCCGTTAAATAATGAAGAACTATAAATATTATATTTATAATGAAGTAGTTTTGCGTCTGTAGTTGAAATAAATTCGAAATTAAGTGTATGGCATATCAGACGGAAAAATGGTAATCAGAACTGAATTAAAAAAATCTGGATCAACTGGGATTCGAACCGGGGTCTCATTGTGTCCGGCAATGTGCGTTAGACTGCTACGCTATTGAACTTCATTCAAAAAACCGGCGAAACACACTTTAAATTCAGCTCTTTGTTAGTATGAGATGTTATTGAGGGTTAAATGGAAAGAGAAACATTCTCGCATACACATCCAGTGAAATCATATTGATGTATGTATCAGCCGGTGTCAATCACATATAGGATTATCACCAGACTTCACATCGGAAATTTCAAGTATGTATGACTCAGCCAAGTAAATATTAGTAATGAATTAGTTTTACGTCTGTAGTTAAATTAAATTCGAAAATAAGTTTATGGCATTATAACTACAGGCATAAAACTACTTCATTATTTATATTTACTTGACTGAGTCATACAAACTTGAAATTTCAGATGTGAAGTCGGTCGATAATAGAGACATAGAGAAATGAAAGTGATAAACATGTAGTATGAGCATTTGCTAGATTTTATTCACTTCACCCATTATTTGTATTCACTTGGCTAGGTCATAATATACTTGAAATTTCAGATGTGAAGTCGGTCGATAATCCTATATGTGATTGACACCGGCTGATACATCAATATGATTTTACTGGGTGTGTATGTGAGAATGCTTCATCTTTTCATTTAACCGTCATTATTATTTCATACTACCAGAGAGCTGAATTTGAAGTATGAATCGCCGGTTTTTGAATGAAGTCCAATAGCGTAGTGGTCTGACGCACATTGTCGGACACAATGAGACCCGGGTTCAAATCCCGGTCGATCCACATTTTTTAATTCAGTTCTGATTTTCATTTTCTCGTCTGATATGCCATAAACTTATTTTCGAATTCAATTTAACTACAGACGTAAAACTAACTTCATTATTTATATTTACTTGGCTGAGTCATACAAACTCGAAATTTCAGATGTGAAGTCGGTCGATAATAGAGAAATAGAGAAATGAAAGTGATAAACATATAGTATGAGCATTTGCTAGATTTTATTCACTTCACCCATTATTTGTATTCACTTGGCTAGGTCATAATTTACTTGAAATTTCAGATGTGAAGTCGGTCGATAATCCTATATGTGATTGACACCAGCTGATACATCAATATGATTTCACTAGGTGTGTATGCGAGAATGTTTCATATTTTCATTCAACCCTCATTATCAACTCGTACTAACAAAGAGCTGAATTTGAAGTGTGAATCGCCGGTTTTTGAATGAAGTTCAATAGCGTAGTGGTCTGACGCACATTGCCGGACACAATGAGACCACCAATCCTGGTTGATCCACATTTTTTAAAATTCAGTTCTGATTTTCATTTTCCAGTCTGATATGCCATTAACTTTCGAATTTAATTATATTTGTATTTTGTATTAAACACAATAACAGTAATTACTCGTATTTCTATAAAAAATTCTACAAAATTGTAATTAATGGTATTACTTCGGGTATAACCATGCAAATAGGAAAACTATAAACATTCTATTTATATCTATATTGAACATAGTAACTGTAATTATTCTGATTCCTTAAAAATCTAAAGATTATTTATTGTACAGTTTGGAAAGTTTATTCACGCTAAATTCAGATATTATTTATATTTATATTATTTATGTTATATGCAACAATACGATAGACCTTTATTCCAAAGTGCGCAGTAATCTACGCAGTTAATCCCAATGGTGTCAGGACGTCGCTGACTATCAAGGTCTGTCTCCAGCGCAATTCCAGTTGTTTTATTCAAGACGTAGATTCCCGAGGACGCTCAGTCAGCACCTACGAGCCTAGAAGTAGAACCTCCAAGAGCGGCGCATCACTATTACTGCTTCAGAACTATTAGACCGTCAGATAGTGACAGATTTAGGTGCCCCATTTTCACATACAAGCCTCGAATAGGGTTGAAAAGTAAGTCAATGTTGACTAAAATGAAGGGAAATTTACGAGTGGCTCGTGGGGAAAACATAGAGAAAAATCAAAAAGAATTTCCATTAAATTTTCCGACGACAAAATCTACTTTTCCATTCACGCCACTCAAGCCATTATGTTTTTCGGTCTAGTGACGATGTAGGTTTTCATAGTTTCGATGCGCTTGCGTGGGAAAACCTGTTAAAATCTCGATTTTTCTTTACAAGATTACAGCCTCATTTCAACCCTTTAGCCACCTTCAACACTCAAGCCTTTGATCTTTTGAAGCCAGGTTATATTAATTAATGATTTGGTGAACACGGCTCGCGTTAAAATATGGAAAATCGAATTTTCCATATGTTATCCCCAGGAGCCACTTGTAAATTTCCCTCCATTTTACTCAACATCGATGTACTTCTCAACCCTATTCGAGGCTTGTATGTGAAAATGGGGCACCTAAATCTGTCACTATCTGACGGTCTATATTCAAGCATTAGTCCGTGCAAGTTCACGTTAAATATATTGTATCAATTATTTAAATGTATTTAAAATAAAGTAAATTTTTTAAAAAGAAGGTTTTGAGTGATCCAATCTTGCATTTGTATCTCTATTTATATTTATATTTTTATCTATTTCTAAATAGTCAAAACATTCCAGGTCCCACTGATCTGGAAGTGGAAGGTATATTTACATTCATTTCATTTTTGCTAGTCTCAGCTCTCAATAGAGTTTAATATTGTTTTGAAAATGCAGATTTTATTCTGAACCTAATTTTCAATGCAGCCTTCCACCACTGAATTGGATTTCCAGACACCATGACGTTTTAATGCAGAAATATCACCAATGGCATCAACTACATAACTAAATGTGCAACCGTATTGCACATTTCCTTCGAAAACAATGCCATGCATATAAATCCGGATCAGGCAGATTTCAAAATGTTGCTATTTGCCTCCCTAAATTACCAATTGGAGAATGGCTTTTTGTTATATTCCGTGAATTTTTGGTATGTTGTAGATTTTGACTTCCTCGGTAAAAGTGTCTTGGCCACAAAAAAATCGGCAGACTTGTTTTCGAGATACAGGGTGTTGAAGATGAAAAGTGAAGCTCTCTGCTCAGAATTTTCAACAATTCCGAGAATTGACAAAACGCCTATTTATTCTGGGAATCTTATTCCTCAATGATGGTACAATGTCACCTTGATCTCGTTTTCCTCACACTTTTTCTTTCTGTGCTCTACAACAGGGTGAACAAAGAAAATTACAGTTCGATTTATTTTTAACAAAGCAGTGTCTGATAAAAATTGAACATTCAATTTAGCGTGAATGAACTTCTTCAATCTTGGTAGAAGTTAACTGACATTATTTTTTTATAAACAGGGTAGTTCGAAAATAGGGGTACGTCAACCTCTCGTTTTTCAGTTCGGATAGGGAAGAGCATGTCTCATAAATACCAAACACTCTTCAATGTTGAGAACGTCGCACAGTTATTTCATGTATACCAGGTAAGTAAAAAGAAGCGCTCCATAAGTTTCTTGGAAGAATGCTGTTTTTTTTTTCAATTAATACTTTGTATTTCGAAAAAGAATAGGGTAATTTTCATGAATTTTTGGTATAATGTACGGTTTGAGGAGTCCTAGATATTTTCATTAATATCAGCATAAGTCTCCGGACTCGTTTGTCGGCTATATACTTTTGAATGTACGGATTTTATTGATACCCCATAAACTCCATCAGAGACTAAAATGGGCTATTTTGGAGCAATTTTTCTTGTTGAAGAATATTCGGAGTAAATGCAGTAACTGCAGTAAATGCAGTACCTATTCCAATTATGCAATACCTTAAATACAAGGTGAATGAAATGTTTTTCATTTGAAAGCCCTGTTTTTGAAGAAACTAGAGAAAAATGAAAATTCAAAAAAATAATTCATTAATTTCTGATGCATCAGTTCGAAACACTTCCTCATATCGGATTTTTCAAGTTTTTGAATCTGTCAGTCACAAAATATCATGCATCCATAAAGAAATATTATTTTTCCTTTTCAGTGCAATTCTATGGGTAGTATTTATAAAAGGTAGCAAATGCTTTTACTACCGGTTTGTATCCCTCATAACTCATCAAAACGCATACGACCTTTGAAGAGTTTCTTTATATATATTCATTAATATTTTTTCTGTTAAAATTATTCAAATGGGTTCATTTCAAAATTAGTTCATTGAATAAATGACCACAAAACGTGGAAATTTACTTTCGCGGACTATCTTGTAGAATTTTGGGATGTATACCTCAACCATTAATTTGTTGAATGTATACCAAATATCCCATTCATTGGTTTACGTCGGCTTGATTGGAAAATATTCCCTATTATGTAGAAACCCCAAATTTAACAGATTCCAAATTATTTCTTCATTAAGATAGAATCAGATTTGAAATAATGGAGAATTAGTACCAACCTTGAGAAGATTATTGCTTCTGATACATTTAAATTTTCTCTAGTTTTATCGGAAACAGGGCTTCTCAATGAAAAACAACTTATTCACCATGTATATAAGGTATTGTATGATTGGAATAGGTACAGCACTCATCTACTCCAAATATTCTCCAACAAGAAAAATTGCTCGAAAATAGCCTATTTCGATCTCCAATGAAGTATATGGGGTATCAATGAAATCCGCACATTCAACAGTATACAGAGCAATTCAAATTCGACCCCCACCATTGGGATCTCCTAAACTACAGGAGATGCGTCGAAGCTTAAATTGGGGCAAAGTTGCGTATTCTGGTGCTTAACAAAATACTGTTTTGAAACTTGGAAAATTCCGAGTATTACCGGAAATATCGGGAAAAAACTGAAAATCGGAATTTTTGTTTTTATTTTTTTTCTATCGTTATTTGACAACATAGCTCAGAAACAAAAGTAAATTTTCATCGATATTTTTTTCAGCTACACGATTTCATGTTCAGATTTACTATCCGACGTTTCGTCGTCTGGCATTCATCATCAATTTTTTTTTCTTTTTTTTCTGTTATGGGCGCCATATTGTTTTTTTATACAAAAAAATAGTGATTCTCATTCTGATTTCATTGATGTATAATTTGTTATAATTTGCACTTCTGAAACCACAGATATTAAAAAAAAAACAACTTCATCTGAGATGGCCATGACTCCATCGAAAAATTTTGTTTGATAAACACTAGTTGTCAGAATTCATTAAACATCATAAGTTTGCACAAATACTTCAGTCGAGATGTCCTCATTCTCAAATGTAGAAAAACGAGATATGTTGAAACTTTATTATAAATTTGATAGGAATAGTACGAAAACAGCACTAATTTATTTTGAATTATATCCGGAAAGACAACAGCCGGATACAACATTATTCGGAATTTTGGACAAACACTGGGCCGTGTACGGTGCGTTTCAAAAACCAAGAATGAAATATGGAAGCAGAATGGAACAAAATATTAGACGATATTTATTACCAGAGGTGAAATAATCGTTCATTCCATATTCGAAGAAGTATAATTATTTTTGGTACTTTTTTAGATAAATGCAGATCCTTCCAAATCAACACATCAAGTCTCGGCAGAAATGGATGTGCCACAGACGAGCGTTTGGAGGGAATTCAAAAAAGTGGTTTGACATGTTATAAGATACATATTTCACAGAAATTTCATCCAGGTGATCCTGAGAGAAGGGTGGAATTTTGTAGCTGGCTCTCGAATAGGGTAGACCCTACGAACTTCTTGAAAAACATTATTTGGACCGACGAAAGTACTCTTTCGAACTGTGGTATTTTGAATAGAAATAATGAGCTTATTTGGAGTGAAAATAATCCACGACACTTCAGAGACACAAGTTCGGTTTCGTTTGAATGCGTGGGCTGGAATTTATGACGACCGAATACCTGGACCTCATTTCTTCTCTAATACTTTGAACGGGGAAACCTATCTTTGGTTCTTAAGAAACGAATTCGAAGAATATATGGATACGTTTCCACTTGTTAATTATAACAGCTGCTGGTTTCAGCATGACGGGGCTCCTGCACACAATAAAAGAGCAGTTTGCGAATATTTACACCAAAGATTTCCTAATAGGTGGTTAGGAAATTCTGGACCAGTGAGGTGGCCGGCAAGGTCGCCTGACCTTACAGTTTTGGATACTTTCTTATGGGACACTTTAAAGAACAGAATCTATGGAGAGCAAGAATATGACACAGTAGATGAACTTAGAGACACTATCATCACGCAATTCAGGTCTATCAGAAAATGGGATATTGTTAGGGCTGTTCTTAATTTGAGACGACGAGCTCGGTTATGTATTCAAGAGGAATGCCATCATTTCGAACACTTGTTGTAATACTTTTAGTGCATTTTTCACAAGCTTATGATTTCATTCTTGTTTTTTGAAACGCACCGTACTCAGCCAAGTGTTTGCCCAAAATTCCGAATAATGTTCCATCCGGCTGTTGTCTTTCCGGATATAATTCAAAATACATTTGTGTTGTTTTCGTACTATTCCTATTAAATTTATAATAAAGTTTCAACATAGCTCGTTTTTCTTCAGTTTAAGAATGAAGACATTTCGACTGAAGTATTTGTGTAAACTTATGATGTTTAATGAGTTCTGACAACTAGTGTTTATTAAACAAAATTTTTCGATGGAGTCATGACCATCTCAAATGAAGTTGTTTTTTTTTTAATATCTGTGGTTTCAGAAGTGCAAATCATAACAAATTATACATCAATGAAATCAGAATAAGAATCACTATTTTTCTGTATAAAAAAACAATATGACGCCCATAACAGAACAAAAAATTGATGATGAATGCCAGAAGACGAAACGTCGGATAGTATATCTGAACATGAAAACGTGTAGCTGAAAAAAAGTATCAATGAAAATGTACCTTTGGTTTTGAGCTATGTGGTCAAATAACGATAGAAAAAAATAGAAACAAAAATTCCGATTTTCAGTTTTTTCCCGATATTTCCGGAAATACTCGGAATTTTCCAAGTTTAAAAATAGTATTTTGTTAAGCACCAGAATACGCAACTTTGCCCCAATTTAAGCTTCAACGTATCTCCTGTAGTTTAGGAGATCCCAATGCTGATATTGGTGACAATACTTCGGACTACCTCAAACCGCATCAAAAATTCATGAAAATTAACCGATTCTTTTTTTAAATACAGGGTATTCATTGAATGAAACAGTATTTTTCTAGGAAACTTGGTTTCATTTTACTTACCCTGTTTATATGAAATAACTATGCGTTCTCAACATTGAAGAATGTTTGGAAAATATATGACATGCTCTTCCCTATCCGAACTAAAAAAACGAGGGGTTGACGCACCCCTAATTTCGAACAACCCTGTATATAAAAAAATTAGGTCACTTAACTTCGACAGAGATTGAAAGAGTTCATTCAGAATGAATTGAATCTTCAATTTTCATCAGAGAAATCACACTGGTTGGTTAAAAATAACTCGAATTGGATTTTTCTTTGTTCGCCCTGTTGTAGAACACATAACGAAAACGTGTAATGAAAACGAGATCAAGGTGACATTGAACCTTCATTGAGTCATGGGATTCCCAGAATAAATTGGCGCTTTCTCAATTCTCGTAATTGGTAAAAATTCTGAGCAAAAAGATCACTTTTCATCTTAAACACCCTGTATCTCGAAAACTACACCTTTTTCAATTGTAATTAAGAAAGTATAACTTGTAATTCAGAATAGTAAATTGTAATTCAGAAACCGTAACATGTAATTCAGATTAGTAAATTGTATTTCAGAAACCGTAACATGTAATTCAGATTAGTAAGTTGTATTTCAGATTGTGTAACTTGTAATTCAGATTAGTGAATTGTTAATCAGAAAGTATCACATGTAATTCAGAAAGCGTGAGTTGTAATTCAGAAAGTGTCAACTATAATTCAGAAACCAAGAACAACCCGTATTAGACCGAGAGCCGACTACGTAGAAATACGGGTGACTCGGTGCAAAGTGAAATTTAGCATTTATAGGTTCAGGTGTCACCAACGAAGCGTGAGACGGGCCACCAGATGGCACCCCGGAAGACATATTGACGCATATAACAATCAAGTCAAACAAACAAAACCCTGAACCTTTCTCATTGAATTTATGAAAAACTAATGAAGACCACGGGTGTGAAAGCAGCAACGGTTTTTTTTCTTTTTTTTTTTCGCCTCAAGTATAACCGTTTTTCGACGGACATGAACTATTGTGAACCTGCTGAATATGTTCCATGGGGTTAAATAATTTGTGAATCCAAAACTACCCCTCCACACCCCTCTAAATTATAAAAATCTTGAATTACCAGTTGCTCGAGGTATTTTGACGGAAATACATTATTCTACAGCTACTGAACACGCTCTGTAGAGTGAAATAATTTGTGAATCAAAAACTACCCCTCACCAACCCTTTGAAGTTGAAATATCCTGAAACAGTTTATAAACTCGTTGCTCGATGTTTTTTGGCGAAAATGCATTATTCTACAGCTACTGTACACGTTCTATGGGGTAAAATAATTTGTGAATCAAAAACCACCCTCAACAACCCTCCGAAGTGGAAAATTCCTCAAACAGTTTAAAAACCCGTTGCTCGTTTTTTTTTTGACAAAAATGAATTATTCTACAGCTACTGAACACACTCTATCGGGTGAAATAATTTGTGAATCAGAAACTACCCTCAACAACCCTCCGAAGTGGAAAAATCCTCAAAGGGGAAGTCGAATTTTCTGATCAAACAGTAAAGGAGAAGTGATTTGCAACATTTTAACAAAATCTGTTAGTGCTCCGACGACGACTTCACTCATAAGTCGAATTTTTAAGATAGGTGCTAAATACACCACCTGGCTCCCCCGATAGTAGGGTTGAAAAATCCCCCACGGGATCCCAACGGAGGTCAACAATTCTCTAACGGAATGGTCCTTTCACAACAAAAAATGGACATTCAAAATCTGTGTATGCTAGAACCAATTTGAAATGAATATTCAAAATTTTAGGGTTGAAAATTTCAACCCTGAATCCCATTATTCAGTACTTTACGAAAATTGCATATTCAAAATATCCAACCCTAGTCCAAAAGCGAAATTATTTTATTACAATACCTAATTTGCCGGAAGTCATTTTACGCTACAACCGCATTATTCACCCACCCACTTTCAACCCTGTCGTCAGTAAAGTTATGCAAAAGGTCCACATACTCTGTTTTGTAGATATTTGTTATTATTTATCATAATAGCCCCCTTTTGGTGTCTCCGGGGTGTCTCCGGAGATTTCGGCTGCTATCTTTGGCCGCTCTTTTCACACCGGTCAGATCTTTGATGGTTTCTGAATTACAAGTGATGGTTTTTGAATTACAATTGACGCTTTCTGAATAACAATTCACTAATCTGAAATTCAAGTTACACTTTCTGAAATACAACTTGCTAATCTGAATTACATTTTACTAATCTGAATTACAAGTTATACTTTCTGAATTACATATGAAAAAGGTGTATCTGCCGATTTTTTGTGCCCATGGACACTTGCCGAAGAAGTCAAAATCTACAACATACCAAAAATTTACGAAATTTAACCGGAAGCCATTTTCCATAAGGATAGTGCGGGGTCCTTTATAAAAACCATTGAAAAATTATGGGTTTCTATTGATTAAAAATCAGTATCGTTATGAATAATCTGTATCGTAATGGATCTCATTATGAAACGGATTATGAGTGTTATTACAGTACCGGTGTAGAAAAACAGGTTTATAAAACTGACACACTATTTCTTAATCGTAGACTTTGTCGTCGGGCGGGGGTTATGTATACCTATTTATACGGGTAGATTGACCCTGTGGCTATCTAATTTGGCCTAAGGCAGTCCCCATGTGATTGCTCACGGGATCGATGGAATTTCTCACCTCCTGCCAAGCATGAGTGAGATTGATGCTGTTTTTCCGAAGCTCATGAATTGAATGAGGAGCGCAAATAATTCGTTGTTACCTTGTTGGCCGACTCCCGAAAAAAAAAGGGGTGAACAAAATGGATTACATAAGTACTTCTTATCAGCCGAAGACGTTATTGCGCCTGAGACTAAACGAGTGCTGGCAGAAGTTGCTCGAGACTTTTAATTTTCTGGTTCTCGTGACAAGAATCATCCTGTGATGTTCAGAAAACATCGTGACAACAGAAGGAAAGTAGGTAGGAGTTGGTGTTCCATAAAACAAATGCATTAGGTCAGGACGGACTGAATTTGAAAGTAATTCTGATGTGTTGTCTTCGATCAACTCCATTTATTACGAACATAAGAAACACATGTATGGACTGGGGTGGAAACTCTGCAATAGCTGCTAAGATACGTGGACGACACCTTCATCATATGGAACCACGGACCAATAACGTGAGGGATACAATCAAGTTTACGATGAAATAGGAAACATTTTCGATGTGGAAGCTGGAAGAACAAACACTGGTCTCTTCACCTCTGTTTACAGGAAGAAGACACACACTGGACAGTATCTCAACTACGGCTCAAATCACCCGATTTCCACGAGGAGGGACATTGGAAGAACGTAGGTGGAGAGAGCGATGTGTATTTGCATCAACCAGAAGTGTCTGGATAGGGAGATGAACCACATTAAAAAGGACCTACGCCAAAACGGATTTTTCGAGAAACTCATAGGAGAAGTTCATAATCAACTCCAAAGGGCCAAGAAGATCAAAAAACGAGCACAAAACCCCGTTGTTGTCCTTCCCTACATCAGGAGTATCTCCGAGAGTATTAGAAGTATCGAAAACAAATACAATATCAAGAGTTGCTCTCAATCCAGCAGCACCTTACGAAGCTTCCTCACCAAGATGACACCAGAGAACAAAACAGAATCCAGCAAAAATTGTATTTACGAGGTCCCATACCGTCAGACTTATAAAACATCGTGTAGATTCTCAATTTGTCAGTATTCACCTGAAGAAGATTGCAGATTCAAGCAATTGAAACATGGTGAAAAATTGAAAGAAGTAGAAATCTTTCAACCATGAGCACTATGGAAGTCCGAAATGCAAGTTACTAAAACCTTCAAAGTAGACTAAGTTCAACAACACCTGTGAAGAGAGCTGGGCAATTATTAATAGTTTTAGAGGAAAAATAGCAAACTATCCAAGAATATTACTGTATCTGCAGATGAAATCAATAATTATTATTGTTTTATTGCCGAATTTATTTCTATTAATATTGAAGTATAACAAAATCCAGTCACCTACTTGGAGAATATATGAGTTATAATCAAAAGAATAATGAAAGTTATGGAAAATAAACTACCTCTGGATGGGACGAGATCTCAGCTAATGATCACCTTCCAATAAATATTAAAAGTATCACATCACTTTTTCGCTTCAGAAAAGATGTGAATAGTTTGTTGTCAGAGAGAGTATATTATAGTCTGCAAGAGTTTTATGATGATAGTTTTTAAAAGTCATCTTTTTGGATCATGAATCGAGCTTAGTTAGAGCATTGTTTAAATAGAAGTAAGATAGTTAGTCAATGCCCGTGGAAAAGGGATTGGACCCAAACGCGAGTGTCATCTAGCGTGATTAGTTACAAACATGAATATTTGACGTCATTTTAATGCAGGTTTCTTCAAAAAACCCTGATTTTAATCATTGTTTATATAGAAGATAGTTAGTCAACCTTATGGGATTATAATTGGATCAAAATGGATGCGACATGTAGATGGCGATAGTGAGCTCGCATCCAAGTCATGTCGTAACTTCAGTTATCTGGCCTCCAAGTCATGTCGTAACTTGAATGAAACAATGGGACAGCATTAAAATCAGGGTTTTTTGAAGGAACCTGCACTAAAATGACGTCAAATCTTCATGTTTGTAACTAATCACGCTAGATGACACTCGCGTTTGCGTCCAACACCAATTACACAGGCATTGACTAACTATCTTACTTCTATATAAACAATGTTTAAATGCTGTCCCATTGTTTCAATCAAGTTACGACATGACCTGGATGCGAGATCACTGTCGCCATCTACATGTCGCATCCATTTGAGTCCAATATAAATCCCAAAAGGTTGGCTAACTATCTTACTTCTATATAAACAATGGTTAGAGTTTTAACATTTTTATGTCATTCACACTTCGATTAACATTTCATTGCATTCATGTGCATACACCTCATCTGATGAAGAAATGTCTGGCTGGAATGGCAGAGACGGAGAAGTCCTTGATGAATGAGCATGTATTATGTTTTTCAGTTTTTTTTCATTAAAAGTTTACGACTTTGACGGCCCACCCACGCCTCCCTCCCCGGGAGAGCGTTCTGACGACAGCGCTACGTACTTATAAGGTACCAAGGAGACGTTTTATATAAAATTCGTGACTACACCTTATCAGTTCACTTTTTCGTAGCCAGCTCTCCCACTAATATGGTGGTTCTGTAGGTTTTTTTTACGGGTTTTCCCCTGCAGTTGAAATAGCAACTGCACTCCATTTTTCTTTTTTATTTGTTAAGTCGCCCCGGATCGCATATAGTGGTGGTGTTTCCTCACATCAGGAATGATGTGCCGATGGTATTAATTCAATATCCATAAATTTTTCAACATTATCTTTAATGCAATGAAGCTTTGTCAATAAGTTTATCATTAACTTTCGACAATAAAGCATATTTTGACTTTTACTTTGACTTTGACTTTGACTTTGATTTTAGCAGAGGCAATCATTGAAACATTTTTGAGTGGAATATTCCCGAAATGCCTTGAGATAGGAGTTATAAATCCTTTGCTCAAAGGGGGAAAATGTAATTTAATATCTAATCTAAAGCTGTTTTTTGTTGTATCAATTTTTTAAAATCATTTGTAGTTTTAAAACTTTTCATTTTAGCGTTGACACAATGACATCATAGACAAAATGTTTTAAAAAGAAATGAACATTTTGAAGCCACAGTCGAATCTAAGACGTAAAATTAAAAAAGTTCTGAATTGTTCTTGAATACGGTTTAACGGCAAAAAACTGCTTGTGGCCTATTTCACTGTTGCCAACTTCAGCCAAGTTGTTTGAAAAATAAGTGAAGAAAAAGAATCTTTTCATTCTCTAAGCTCCTACCATTTTGGTTTCCAAACAACAAAAAGCTCAAATGATGTTATGTTCGCTCTGCTGGAAAATACATTTCAACATTAATGAGGGTGATGCAGTTGAAACAATATTTTGCGACCTCACGAAAGCATTTGACTGTGTTGATCATAAGATATAGCTTGAAAACTTTGAATTTTAGGGCCTCAGAGATTCAATATTAAGATGTTTCCGATCATACTTATCGGAGCGAACAGAAATAGTCTCTCTTAACGAAGAAAGCTCAAAGTCGGAATCAGTCAGTTGTGGAGTCCTACAAGGATCAGTACCTGGCGCATTTCCATTTTTATTGTTCAATAATGATCTAGAAAAAATTATCAGTGGTAAATTAACTATGCTCGCAGATGATACTACAGTACTGTGGCATAGCAACAACGATGAACTGAGTATACAAATAGCTGAAGGCATTTCTGTAGTGAAGAATTGGTGTGTTGCAAATAAGTTATCATTTAATGTTTCAAAAACATGAATTCTGACCTCCAGATGCACTCTGGATTAAATACTCTTAGGGAATAAGTATCACCAGCCTAGTTTTTGGGACTTTGTGTCTTCTTTTAACATTCACATCGATGATTTATACAGGAAATAATCTTTTGGGTGCTTTGCAATGAGGATTGTCACATCAGAATTGAATACATTCGCAGCGAGATGAGTCTATTTTGCTCTGATTGACTCTCTAATGAGGTATAGAATTTGGTTTTGAGGGAGTAGTTCTTAATATCTTTCGAATGCTGTTTTCGTTTTATGATAATTCTCCAGTACTTTCTAAGAAGAACCCAAATGAAAGAGGCAAACAAGTCTAACGAATAATAAAATATATTCCTTTTAAAAAACTGTATTGACTTTCAATTTGACAAGATTGGAGTAGAGCAAAAATTGTGTTGTCAACAACACCACAAAAAAACTGTGTATATGGATACTCTCAGCCTTCATTTATAAAACTGAACCAAGAAAATTGTGTAAACCGTTGTTTATTGCTCAAAAAATATTGTCATTAACCGGTATGTTTATACTAGATAGTGTGAGTTTGAAAAATATTACAATAAAATCTAATCTACGTCAACATACAACTTGAGGAATGATAATTTCACAATACTCCCACCAATTACCAGAAGCTTCAAAAATCAATTTTTTAAATTTTTGTTCTAAACCCAAATTTATCAATTGAAATTATTGAAATTACCAGTTGAAACTTTTCGAAAATATTAATTTTATGTTACCATAAGAAGTATAAAGAATAAATAAGGACATAAATAGGGATTTGATTATGATGGAAGCGAAAGAAGGTGAATTTTTAGGGGTAAAAATGTTTTCTCTTGATTTGCAGCGAAAATTGATCTCCTACTAGAAAAAGTTGAAGAAAAAAGTTGTTGAAAATAAAAAGGTCTACAACTTTTGCTTCAAGATTTTTCCACATAACCCCAAATTTTCCGGGAAAATTGGAAAAACCCTTTTAATTTGGTTTTAATTTTTTTTGTGTGTAAAAATTGGTTATTGCACATTTTTCGAAGAAGAGGCCCTTATCTTCCACGAACAATTGTCTTGGTGTTTTTTAGTATTTCGAAGGTCTAGAAGTGATCAGTTTAATTGTTGAAATGACTACTTTAAAATGGTAACAACATGAAATTGATATTCTCGAAAGGTTTCAACCAGTATTTTCACTAATTTTAATAAAGAAATATGTGTTTAGAACAAACATAAAAAAAATTGATTTTTGAAAACATGTTCTTTAATTTTTTCGCGTTGTCTGGAAAAAAATTCCATAGTGCTACTCTTTCAATACATAATCTGAGAGTAGACGCTTTAACGGCGAAACTGGCTGCTGGTGAGCTTGAAATGACAAAATTTATCGGTGAAACTTTTCAGTTGCAAATAAGGTCCATTTTTCAAAATATGTCGAAAAAATTAAAAATCTGTATTCTGCTACAAAAAAATTACAGCTCACTTGAAACATGAAGGTTATATTTCCACCACATTTCGTGAAAAAAAAATTATTTTTGCGCGAAAAAAAAAACAAAAAAATTGGGTTTTCCGATTTTTGCGGAAAATTTGAGGTAATGTGGAGAAATATTTGATACAAAAGTTGTAAATATTTTCATTTTCAACAACTTTAACGATAAGAGGGCGACTTTCGTTGTCAATCGCGAAAAACCGTGGATTCACTTTCAACCCCTAAAAGTTCACCCCGTTTCACCCTTCTCCATTTTTTAAGACAAATTTATTTTTCCCGTCATTAGAACAATATTTTGCTACTCTTCCAGTAGGTCTCATGCTGTAAATTTTTTTCATCTCAAAAATGCATCATCACTGGTCTATTCTGATGACATTCGATTACGAATCTTCCAATTTTGTTTTTTCACGAAAACAATATCATTTTCAATATCTGCCAAAGGCGACTTTCTCTCGGTACATTTCCATTGACACAAAAACATTTTCATAGTGTAGATGACAGGACACACTCTTCCCCAACTTTCACGACTCCATTTCCCATAAAACATTCTGAGGAGACCACGATCGTTTTGATCTATAAAAATAATTCCCGCTTGCCATAAAATAGCATACATATATCCCGGAAAATAGATAAATAAATAAGGCGAACGAATCCAGAAACTTTCTGATGACTCTTCTTTTTCTAAACTGAAAATCAATGACGGAATGCAGAACCGAGAGCTCCGAGAAACACAGGGGAATTCTTGGGTCTCCGGTGAAAATGCAGAATTTTCTTCGAAGCTGACAGATTTGTTGTGGAATATTAGATTGAAATAAATGGCTCCCATCCGTTGAATATCTTTAAAAGCAAGGCACGGCACGGTTAGCAATGAATTTCAGGTGTTATCATTCACCTATTGGACAAATGATGGTTTATTCGGGTGTTTGTGAAAGTCATAGGCGTGCATTTGAAAATTATATTTTTCAGAACCATTTGTGAGGAAAATAGTTAAGTTTTATTTCAGAATGGTAAACGCTATGCCATTATTGCATTGGATAGTTGTTTATTGTTCTTTTGTTATGATCGAAAAGCTGACGATATTATTATCTTATTTTTCTGACTTGATTCCACTCGTGGACACATCAATTTCAGAATATCAAATAGCATGGGGGTGTTTAAATTAAACATCGTTGAAAAGGGAATTCAATTATCTTTCCAACCATTCATTTTTTTTAATTTTTGTTGTTACATATTTTCACAATTTTGATCAATTTGAAATTTTCAAGTTGATGTTCCTACAGCTCCAGCTGTCAAGTAATTGCAATAATCTTCTTTGGAAAAGTAGTATCGGTGATGCCATTCAAAATAATTTTTGTCACAATGTTCCATATCAAACCGGTCAAATTTAGTGAGATAGGTTCAGATACGCGCTTATACATTGAGAGAAAAGTTAGTTGAATATTAACATTTCAATTTGTTGAAGCCATGTATGATCGACAGAAATAAATGATATTGGTCCACATATTATTTATCATAAACACGAGGAAAAATACCCACAGCTTCCCTGTAAACATTCCATAAGTTTAGCATTTTTTAGGAATATTTCTTTATTCATAAAAAAGCATATTTCCAACAGAATTATCTTTGTTAAAGAGATTTGATAAATTCACCAGTAGTATTTGGTAGTATTTAGGTGCAGTAAGAAATTGTTCAATATTGAAAATATATTTGCTAAAACATACATAATAATGTCAAACTGAAAGGTTTGTTCCTAATAGATAATTGGTATATATTCTTAAGAGCAGACCAATATTTATCCCGACAGAATAATTATCAACACAATGAATCGAATGAATCGTAGGCAAACGAAGCTGAATCGGGAAGTCACGGTCACGGTCGTAAGGGGCACTCGAGTTTTTCATTACATTAATGAATATTCTTGGTCAAGAAAATACCTACGTATAATTCAAATCAAATCTATGTAGGTTTGCTGCAATCAAATCAATTTTTATGGAAATTCATCAGATATTCCAAAAAAGCTCGCACTCCGTTTCATTGAAAATAGAGGAATTCTGAAAGGTAATAAATATTTTAATATAACATATTTTAAACTTTTCAGAATAATTTTTGATAATTCATTCAACTTTACGATTATTAATATCCAGCTTGGAAAAGTTTACAGATAATGAATAATTTTTAAATTTATTTGTGGATATTGTGTGTAATAAATACTTCATTTGCAGAATTTCAACTCATCATGTTCATCAGAACTTATATAAGTTCGGCGCTATTAAAAACAGATGTTTGCTAGATATAAATAAATTTTATTGAATATAAAAAATCTATTTTCTCGTTGTACTTGATATTTCGAGTGCATTTGGTGAAAAAAAATTAAATTAACGAAATCCGAAAAAAAAATAGATGGTTGAAAAGATAATTGGATATGAAAAGCCGCATTGTGTCCATACAGAAAGCGTATTAGACATATATTGAAATTGGTTCCCGTAAGGTGGTGCCTCGTTTGAAAGGCTGGAGAACATATAACTCTGTTTCTTCTTCTCCACCTGCCTGAATTTGCTTCATTTGATATTTAAGTTTTGGGCTCCAACGGAGTGGCGTCATCTACTCATGGACCTCTCGTCTTCCAATGATAATGCTTTTGACTGAAAAGACAGACAATCGATATAAAACAATAATTCATAGAAAATAAACCAATAATTTAAGTACTTCATATCTTGTCCATTTATATTCAAACACTACACGATCTTTTTCCACTTCTTCAGTTAGCGATTTCCTAATTTAAACAGTATCTATCTAATTTCCTGGAATTGCTATTCACTCTTTGTTTGAGTTGATCACGAGAATCAACTGTCCAATTGTAGACTCAATTATTTATGCGACCCCATTAATGAAAATCAAGAGATGTAAGATCTGATGATATATATGAGGCCATTTCTTTACTCCATTACCCCAATTCAGCGAACATGTACAATTTGCTTCTCTGAAAGTATGTGTAGGTGCTTTGACCAACTGATACCAACATTTTCTCGAAATACAAATGAAAAAATTCTGCTTGGTAGCTTGGTAGCTGCATACACCTTTCGGCATTTATATTATTGGAAATATTGCAGAAAAATGGAAACTGAATCTATCTTGAAAATGAGAATTTCTGACGAGATGCGAATTCTGTTGTGCTTAGGAATATGACTTTCTCCTGTGTATCATTCCTCCCCTGCTGAATTTTTGTTCATCCAAGCTTATGAGTGATGAAAAGTTTAGGTTTTCTTGATTCTTCATCAACTTTACTTCACAAAATTCAACTGTTCTCATACAGTGTGACCCATTTGAAAACATTCTGTCATTTGACTCCCATTTAAATACATCTAAAAAAAATATGTAAAAAATTATTCTTCTTCAGCAGAATTTCGCAAAATATCTCAAGTTTTTCTAAGATTACTGTATTTAATACAATCATACAACCACATTTCGTCTACTGTGCGATCTTATTGTATGTATTTCCTCTAAACAAAATAAATGCACTTCAAAAGCTTCAAAACAGGGGAATGAGAATAATATTAAAATGTAATAGATACACTAACATCGCCCTTATGCTTGACACACTACAGTGGCTACCAGTTTCTGACAGATTTTACTCAAATGCTATGATTTATATCTTTAAAATAACTCACAACATGGTACTTACCTATCTAAATGAATTTCTCAAATACAGCAGTCAAATTCATGGTTATCATACGAGAAATAAAGATAATTTTTATATATCACGGGTCAATATGGGTAATACAATGAAGTCCCTATTCTATAAAGGTTTGAAAGAATATAATGAACTACCTGAAATCATTAAAAATTCATACAACTGGCTGTGTGTACATAAAGTTTTATTAATAGTTAGTTTTTCATATACATTTGTTATTATTGATTTTTACCTAATGATTGTTAATTGTATTGTATATTCTGTACCGTAATTGTATACTTACTTTATATTTTTTGTTCAGAATAATTTGTACCTAAATTGTTAGTGTATTAGGATTTCTTATTTCAATAAATTTCATTCATTACTTAAAAAAAAATAGGAAATAAAACATACACTTCTCATCCGCTTGGAATGAGTTTTCCGTCACACATCCAAAAAGTACACTAGGACACCATATTTTATGAATAAGTCTTCATTTTCAGACAACTATTCCTAATATTGATGGGTAAAAAATATATAATAAATGATCCAACCTCACCACTGGATTCACGGCATTTTCAAAATATGGTTTATGTCAGAATAAGGTTGATTAATCAAAACATTAGGGATGTAAAGTTTAGAAAATGTTCCTTTTAATCAACCAACACTTCAATTTCAAAAACTTCAACATTATGACTACACCGGATTCACAATGTTAATAAATAGCACTGTTCGGAATATGATCGAAATTTCTTCAGGAATAAAAAAAAAAATTTAGGAAAATAAAATTTGAAAAATATTTTGTTTACTGAAACTTCTTTAATCTGATGGCGTAGATAGAATTTGATCTAAAACGTGAAAAATAATGAGTAAATAACGCAAAAAATAAAAATGTTATACGGAAAACAAAGAACTATAATATATTTTTCAATTATTAGTAAACTACCTCGCCTCATTCATCTCTTTCTAGATTGAGAAATATTATTAGTCAAAATTAGGAGTTGCTCTATCAATTAATTTGATGAATGTCCCTAACATCTTTGATTGTTTTTCCCTATTGTGTTGTTCAATAGATTTATGAGTGTTAGATATATAGAACAAGGTGGGCGGACGATGCCATAAGCATGTAGGCCTCTCAATCGGGCCCGTTATGCACCCACTACTGCTGGGAGATAGTTCAGTTTTGAAGGTAGCCTATCTCGCGAGCGAAAGAGGCCAGCTTTCTGACCGATACCACCCTCACACTCTCCGGGTTCAGTACGATGCTCCCGAGGTGTGCTTCCCGTATTGCTGCCACTGCCGGGCATTCCGTGAGGATGTGAGTGGCTGACTCCTCATCCTCCAAGCACCACCTGCATTCGGTATCATCCGTGAAACCTAAAATGTTGAGGTGCCTGTTGAGGTGGCAGTGTCCCGTCAGGAGCCTTGTCACTAATCTGATTTCCTTTCTGCTCAGTGTGAGCAGAGTCTTGGTCCTCCTGGTAGAAGGGCCTCCGATGTGGAGTTTCGATTGCCTCATGCCTGGTGTATCTTTCCATGTATCCTGGAATTTTACTTCCAGAATTTCCTCCATGGTTGAGACGCACCATGATCTTGAAACTCCTATGATAGGTTCTGGTCCCATCGCTGGGCTTTTCTCACCTTGTCTGGCCAAATAATAAGCTCGTTCGTTTCCAGTTACTCCGGTATGACCAGGGACCCAAAGTAACTTTACTTTATTGGCGGAAGATAGCCTTTGCAGATCATCGATGCATTCAGACACCAGCAACGAAGTGACTCTATATGATGTGAGAGCCTTGATCGCCGCTTGGCTGTCGGTGCATATCGTGATTTGCTGGCCGCGGTAGCCTCTGTTGAGATTTTCTCTTACACAGGCGAGTATGAGTGTTATCAATCCCGGCTTTTTATTCACATAAGTTCACATTCCGGTTTACAAATCCTTTATGAGTTTTGAGAAATTATTTAAATTGACAGAGTTGACCAGCGTGAGTCATTGAGTGCTTGAGTAAGTTTCACAGTATAGCATGAGAGGAGAGAAAACAAATGGAGCATGCGGATGTAGGAGGGCAGAGATCAACCATTGAGGATGTAAGATTAGTTAAAAAAAATCTTGAATTCTGAGAGGTATGATTCCTAGTTTCTTGAAAATTATAGCCCATCGTTCTCATATTTTATTATGTTTTCAACGACTCCGCTCGGTCGAATCAGTTGTGATAAAACTCTGGTTGATCAAAAATTAACTTTCGTTTCAATAATAATGATAATAATCATAGGAGTGCGTTAAAATATAGAAGTACAGTTCTGAACACAGTTCGAGAACAAATGGCATAGTTCGGTCTTATCAGTATGTTGAATTACCGGGGAGACGCGCTCTTCCACTTATTATATCCCTTTTTATCTCCTCAAAATATTCATGAATTTCTTAATACGTCCTAAAAAGTGAGAATCCTTCAGACCGGGAGGCCATAACGTATTTTTTCTGTCTCATTTGTTCACACTAGCAGAATAAGAATCCCCTTCCACTACCCGGATATGATGTCGCCGAATAAAAATCCTGGACCAAAGGGTGGGAGGCGCGAAGGTGAAGGTATATTAAAAAACCAGGACACCAATTCTCGAGTTCAGGAGAACGGAACGCTCCCATCACTGGATGTGACTGTTCACATCGCCTGCAATGTTCTCGCGCTAGAAATCGGTATTCTCGAACGCATGTGATCACAGTCTCTCGAGAGAATCGTTGACACAACGTTGCCAGACGATTTTTGGTAAAAGCCTTAAATTTTCAATGGTTGAAGGAAGAAGGGTTACAAAACAACCTTTTTTGTGAATTGAATCAAATAAATATGTTTTACCCAATTATTTGAAATTTACAGTTGTTTTGCATCTGTCACTTCTAAAATGCAGCGGAAGTGCTTGATTGACTTGTACCAGACATTTTTTGTATTCCATTTCTGATAACTTCCTGAAGCATAAAATCTCAAAGTTACAAGCACCTCCAACAACAAAGTTATTTAAAATTTATTTATATTACTTTTCGGTGTTTGTAGATATAGAGTGAACATTTCCATCAAGAAGCCAGTGAGGTTTTAATTAAGTCTAACATTTTTCGGGGCGGATGTTCTGCTTGCCCCTCTGCTTTTGAAACAATATAAGAAAGGTTGTCGGGAATTGTTGAGACTCACGGAACAAAACAGATTAAAGGCCTCCCGCGCTAATGTTACTTTGTCAAAATCTCACCTTGGAGATTCAAATACTGCACCTGTTCCTTCTAAAGGTTTCCTCAAACCAACGCGGGAACGCGGGAGCGGGAACGAGATGAATCCGAGACTAAATTCTATAGTGGGACATACCGGTGTGATTATTCGTATTCCGAAATGCGTACAAGCAACGAAATATACAGTGCGACGCTAAATTATGGAACAAATTAATTATTTATAAATATAAAGATATTTCGGAAAAATCCTCGGACAGGTCGATCCCAAAATATATAGGGTTATCCGCAATTGAGTAAAAATCACTTTGGTGATATTTTTAAATTGGACACCTAGTATGTTTTTCCATATTTAGTTAGGGATCGTCATTACCAAGTTTGATGGGATTGTGTCAAACGGCTGCGGAGATATGGCCAAAAAACTTCCTCGTATGTCTAATGAGTATGACTGCGAGACTCCACACGATTCAGAAGGTTAAAAGTCTCTGTCGCACTCATTGGGTCTATGGAGAAGTTTTTTGGCCATATCTCCGCAGCCGTTTGACATAATCCCATCAAACTTGGTATCACTAGATTTGTAATGACGATCCCTAACCAAATATGGACAAATATACTGGGTGTCCCATTTAAAAATATCACCAAAGTCGCTTTTTCTCAAATGTGGATAACCCTATATATTTTGGGTGAGGTACAAAAATTGGCCCATCGGAAAAAAAATCGACCTGTCCGAGGATTTTTCCGATATATCATTATATTCAGAAATAATGAATTTGTTCCATTATTTAGCGTCGCACTGTATATGGTTGGCTACGTGTACTGTTTTTATAGCAATTTGCACGGTTCCAAAGTTCCGTTCCCACTCCCGCGTTCCCGCTTTGGTTTGACGGAACCTTATTAATACACGAAAAACTGAGAACTGAACAGTAAACACCAAATGCTGTGTCAAAATCAAGTATAAAATGCCAAAAATGAAGTTTAAAAATTAAATGTCAGTTGGTCATTCGCAGGAGAATCAAGCGATTTCCCACAAAATAGCAGGAGAATCACGTTCCCCAGTTATCACGCGAAGTAAATGATCACATATGTTCGAGAATACGCTTTGATGAGTTTCAGGTGATCTATGCCTACTTTTCTCAGGAGAACGATGTTCCCCAGTTTCAAGAATAGACCCCAGTGGTCTCGAATCATGACTTACTGTACGGCGTATGTCGCAAGATACTGTTATTGAAGAAAAGTGTGGGTGAACGGCATCGCCGAACTATATGGTGGATACGACGCACAATGGCGCTGTTTATTGTGAAAAACAACCAATAAAAAATTATCATTAGTCAATGTTTGGCAGTTGTTTGATTCAACTATTCATTCATTGAAACTCACAATAATATGATTGCCGAACATTTTGGTTGGATCAGGGGCCAACCACCCCCGCATATATTTGTCGTAATGGTGAATATATATTGACCTTGGTATTCTGAAGATCCAAATTTCGTTGATAATATTATTTGTTACCGTTAGATAATTATTTTTTATGATTGATAACAGTATAATAGACGTCATTATGCAACCCCTGAACAAAATTATTAAAACTGTTTCATTTAACTGGTGAAAAAAATCCATAAGAAAATTTTCAATACAACAGAATAAATGGTCGGTTTGGTCACTTTATGGGTTAGAAAAAATTGCGTGAGAGATATTTGACCATCAATTATGTTGTGCCGAACAAGATAACGTAATAGCCGAACATTTATTTGGCTACCTCTGCCCCCATGCGTTATTGTTTGATTGTAGTAAATTTTTCAGAATTCACGGTTACGGATAAATTGAAGAACCCCACTACTGCCTTAATTTCAAGATGGCTACCGTCCTACAACCCTTAACCTCTCAGAACTCCCAGACTAAAAAAGCAGCACTGCGTTTACTATTTTTGGCATATTTTCCTTTGTATCCATTATTTTGTCATAGAAATGGACAAACTTCTCACTTCAGTGAAAATGTGTAAAATGCGCTGCATACCTAACGGTAGATAATGATTGTGATATATAAGCACTTGGCCGCCGACAGCTTACATCTGTTTTTTACACTCTGTAGATCCATTCAAATTGTTCGGTAATAGTTATTTCGTGATATTTTGCATTGCAATGAGCTGCTATAAACATTTCAAAGATGATACACGCATACGCAAAATGTTCGGAAATCATATTATCTTTAGTTTTAATGAATGAATAGTTGAATCAACAAACTGCCGAACACTGACAAATGATAATTTTTCATTGAAATTTCCTTTACATCAACAATAAACAGCGCCACTGCGCGTCGTATCAATCATACAAGTTCGGCGATGTCGTCCACCCAAACTTTTTTTTAATAACAGTAACTTGCGACATACGCCGAACAGTAAGTAAAGATTCGAGACCCCCAGTTTTTTGATACACCTACACCTTCACCCTCACCTTCTAGTCCACGTTTTTTTTCTTCGGCTACCTCATATCCGGGTGTAATTGAGGGGGTTCTTATTCTGCTGAGCTGTGTGAACAAATGAGACAGAAATAGTTATTTATGTATCAAGGGCGTAAAGTAGGCGCTTATGGCCTGCGGCGTGGATGATGGCCCCATGGCGTTAGCCGAGGGCCATCACACGCCGAAGGCCTTAAACGCATTTTACGCACGTGATACATACAAAATTGTATGCACAAGCGGTTTTATAGCGCGAATCACAAATACTGACTTGAATTGCAATGGTCTACACGTTTCATACGTTATGCTTAAAATAATTAAGGGTAACATAATATGAGGAATGTGAAACTATAGTAGCTGAGTGCTATATTGGAGAATCTATTTCAAATAAATAGATCATCACCGAAAAAATTGCCAACGATTATGAACAAATGTTAGAAAGAGTATTGCTCTATTGAACTGAAATGATTCTAATACGTGGTAGGAATTGCATGAAATGATGTGTGAGTATAGACAATTTGAGAATTTTGTCTACTTTACTGCCCGCCGGGCCCTATTGCGCCCACGGGCGGTAAAGTGCCACTTTACGCCCGGCGAACCGGGTGGTAAAGTGTACTTTACCGCCCGCTAGTGCATAAAATACGTTATAGCATCCCGGTCTACTTGAATAGCTTTCCTGAGTGGAACGAATACTTCCTTATTTTTCATTGTTATTTGCAGGTGGGTACACATTTTCCCTCATTATAAATAAATGAGTTTCACAGCAATGATATTGGTAGGGATAAGGAAATATGGCGTAGTTTTGTGTTGATTCTAATGATCATGTTATGTGACAATCATTGTCCAAGTAGAGCAAATGTTGTGTCGAAAAAGAAGTTTGCAGTACACTCACGATGTTTTCTGAACAACGCAGTATTTATTTCCTTTTCGTGGAGATCAGAAGATAAATAAATCAAATGAATAGCAAAGACTTTTCTTAAAAATAGTTCGGTTTTAGAAAGTCTTCCAGCGAAATTGAAATCATTACTAGTCCATTCATAATACCGAACTTGAGTTCAATAGTGTGAGTGTTCGTGCTGAAAACAGAAATACTGCAGGTAATATAGTTTTCGTTATATATCCGCTATAAAGTAAGCTCGCTATTGTGTTTCCGGAACGGGCAATAAAAATTAGCAGAGAAGTAATTGCGAAAAAGTTGTTATTAATGGAACGAATATACGTGCAGATGTTTTCTCTGCTGTCTGTGTTGCTTTAGTCGACATATTAATAATGCATTTTATAGCTATAAACTTGGTAGGGCTGCATATTTCCTATAGCGCGATCGGAAAGAATGTGAATTATGTGCGGAATTCGATTTATTTTCAATTTCGTATAGTTATATAGTGCTTGTGAATTCAGTTATCCAGTTTTAGCTTCAACATATACAGTGCGTCCCATTCAAAATGGAAAATTTACTGTAGAATATGCATACTTCCCAATCGATATCCGGAAACAATTTTTCTTGTATAGTACTACCAGTAGAACTATAAAAAGATCATAAATCACCAACCACTTGAGGTATCAGCAGGCGGTTAGGCCGTCCTTTCTACGCAGAGTTGTACCTGCCCTAGCTATCAATTTTGTTTTGTAGGTAGGTATAATGATATTGGGTTGAGAAAAATCGCTTGATCTTGATTGAAAATTATTTATGTACATATAATATATGATATATAAAACAAAAACATTTATAAACATCACGATAATGAATGCGACAATATTTAAAAAAATTTGAGTTGTTCAAAATTAAATGTATTATACACACACTTAGAAAATTACTCACGAAAATCAGTTTCACTTTCTCTGTCGTCACCCAAATTTATATTAAACTTTTCTTTGGGAAGTTTTTCTATACCCATATATGACTTTTCCAACTCTTCAATATGGAAAACACACTTTGTCCAGCTCCTGTCAGGAACGTTTGCAGTTTCTGTTTGAATAAGTGTACTTTTCCTCATAGTTTATATCATTATTCAACATATATTCTTGTATATTGTCTTTGGTATCATTTGAACATGGTGCTTTATCTAGTCTTCGACTGTGGTATCCATGGCTATAATACTGTTGGGTGGAATATTTGAAATTAGTTTGTTTTGGAACCAGTCGTCAAATAATTCGGCTGTAGTATCATTATGATAATCGACTAAAGAGTCTTTGATATTCTTTGCTGATAAATACAACGCTTTTGATATGGAACCACTTTCGGTTCCTGCAGCGCATGAGTTTGGCACAAGTCAGATGAGTCTACCCAACTTTTGTTTGGAATATTGTGTGTATCGAACCAAGTTTCATCCAAAAAACTATTGTTCTAACTCATTCTCTAAACTCGTTTATAGCAGATAAATATTCAAATCTCTATTTCTTAAAGCGCACAGATTCCATTACGATATTTCTGCTACTAACGAGTCTTCTAAATTCAAATCCGTTTCGTAAAAAAGACTTACTCAAAGTCTCTTTGCAACACTGGATACCAGTTTCATCATTTTCAAGCCGTTGCATTGAAATATCTAATGTAGGCACAATTTGATCTTTATACATATAAGGCATATATTGTTCTTCGAATTATATCTACATCATAGCAATCTAGATTGAACCACCGGGGTCTTTTCATTTCTTTCTTTTCAAAATAGGGTTACTTCCACGTTCTAGAAGGGAAGTTTAAACATTTAATATAATTTGTTTTCCACGAGGGTGTAACATTTGTCGACTAGTAGAACGACCACCAGTTGGAGTACTAGCTTCAGGATGAGCCCACGGACGCCACATTTTTCACGACACAAAATTCGAATAGACAAAACTAACACAACGGAATATTAGGTAGGTAATGACCAAATGTTTTTTAACTTTCCCCCTTTTGTTTCTGAAATAGACCATTACCGCAATAATCTCCTTAATAGTCCATTAGTACTAAAATTTTGGTGACCATGTAAGTAAATTTCATTATTTACACACATTCAAACATATCCCTACCAAGGGTTCTAGATCAACTCAGGAGATTTTTGTATTGTCAAATATATTCAAATACAAAACTGTCAACAGAAGCCAAAATAATGGAGTGCCTACTATGATTGAAATGTCAAACTATTTCATGAGATATTTGAATTCGGACCTGGGAATATTTTAAGGGACACACACTTTTCTATTTCTAACAGTGGATAATAATGAGGGTCGTCGGCTAATTTCGATTAACGACCTTACTAGATTGTTGGTTATACTTTACTTACAAACCTTCATAACATTAGTTTTATTTCCAAGGCACTCTATGCTTTTGCTTCTTTGTCAAAAGCGATGAAAGTTTATGGGCAATTTTTGTATGACTCCACCACTGTGATTGTTAGAAATGCAAATCATCAGAATTTCATAGAAAAATATTGGTTAACAATAAAATTACAGCAACTTTACTACTAGAAACAAAGTATTCGATTAAGCTTTCAATTAGACTATATACATATTTGTTATCTGGTGACACTGTCGATATAAAGTGACCACCAGTGAGCTTGTGTAGTGAAAATCCGAAGTAAATAGCTCATTCTGTTCTACAGTTATTTTTTTTCCTTGGTGTTTTAGCATCGACTGCTATGGTTATTAGCCATGTGTTCTGGGTAGGCCTTGTTACTAACTCCATACGCCACCTTAGGAGCAGCACTGTTAATTGGAACGCAACAGTGAATCGTGCAGGACTCACCCCAGTCGATCCACGAGATTTTAATAATTTAATGGGTCAAATTAAATTTAAAAATCCCAGCCGCAACTGGGGCTCGAATTCTGGACCTTTCGACTCGAAGTCACTCCTGAAAGTATGGTAATGTGGTGATTTGTAGTGGAAGCGATTTTGTAATTGAAATCTGACTACGCCAATGACTTTGTGAATTGAATTCCACTAATACCATTTACTCAAGTGTGGGTTTTGAGTGTATTCGAAAATAATAGAAAATTGAAAATTTATTTTCAAGTTATGCAGTAGTATATTCTTCCATAGCCAATAAAAACAAATTGAACATAAACAAGTTTTAAATTATCAAAATTATTCATTCAATAATAAAACAAAAGGCAAGACAAAAATTGTTTTCTTTAAATTCTGCAAAACTCAAGTAAAGCAAGTTATAGTTATTTGATCAACTAGTGTACTAATAGCATTTTATTATAATAAAGTTTATTACAATATTTTTCCTTCTGGCTCACACTTGTTTAAACTAGGGAATAATTTTTTTTTCTGGCAATAAAGTTAAAGATGCTACTTTAGCAGTTTCCGCAACATCTGACAACATATCGTCAATATCCATTTTAACGTCCATAACATCTGAATTCATTTATGTTTGGTTGCCTATGCAACTGACGTGACAAATCGACCATTAATAGGAGTCATTAATGGACGATTTCTCGAAATCATCCATTATTAACAAATCGTTCATTAATAGGCGTCATTAATGATCGATTTCATTTGCAATGAAGAACATTAAACATATATGTCAATACGAAGTAGGTGGAAAAAGTATTCATTCATTCAATTATAAAACGCCAATCTGTAAAAAGTGAAACAAAACTAACCAATGATGTAAAACTCAATATTCAAATTTTTCTCTTCCGAATATTTTGTACAATACTTCCTATTTGTTGAGGTGTAATTTCGGCACAAACTTGTCATATTATTTGCATGAGTTGAGGTTCATTCCTTGATCTCGCTTCGTATACTTTTTGTGTCAGACTACTCCATAAGAAAAAGTCTAGTATTGTTAGATCAGGAGATCTAGGTGGCAATTAAGTCACTACCTCGTCCTAACCAATGATTTGGGAACAGGTCATTTACCCACAGTTTAACAATCCTGGAATTGTGATCAGTCGAGCTAAACTGTAAATTTGCTCATCTTGCATGTGGAATTTATTTTATTTCGTCCGATAAATGGTAATCTAAAAATTCCAAAAAAATGTGCCCGTTCATGTTTACATCAAATAAATAAAGACCTATTATTATAGACTGTGCTATTCTACACTAAACATTAACTCTTTTCGAATATTGACTTTTACAATTTACGACCCTGTGCGGATTTTCAGTAGCCCAATACCGAACATTTTGCTACGATACAACAACATTGAGAGGAGCTCGCTCCATCACTAAACATTATGTGGTTCAAAAAACTTCTTGTATTTCATGTAATCACTTTGTGCCCACAAACAAAATTCCATCCGTTCCACTTCATCACATTTTTTTGAAGTGTGAAGAAATTTAGTTTAATATGCTTTCATTCTGTTTCGTTTCAAACATCGCTGAATATCCTCTCTCGGTAAGTTTAAATCCAAACTGGCGACTCGTAAGCCCCTGTTTGGGTAGTTTGTAAAATAATCTACAACGGCACAATTGTTTAAATTTTTATTTTTCAAAATATGTTACTGCACCTGTTCCTTCAAATGTTTTGTTAATTCTGCTAACGGTGATTCTGTCAATTAGGTGTCGATATGGGTGTCTGTGATTAAATATTCTAACTACTTCTCTTTCTCTATGACAATTCAATTTATGCACTAAAAATGCCATATGTCACGGTGTTTTGTCATTATGACAGCGAAAAAAGTTTTGCACTAACTTTTCCAGCGACAAAACGGAACCTAACTTTTGAAATCATGACAACCAGCATTGTAAACAAATTTTTGATGACGTTATGTAAATTTTTCTCAAACTTGCGTTGTCAGAAAAGTATCTTATTTTTGGAAATGTCGCGAATTAGACAGTCTTTGAGTGGAGAAATTGAAGAAGCCATCAATAATAATGTGCCTCGCAGTACTGTGAATTCAACTACGTCAATTTGGCGACAATTTTTGCGAAGTTTTGCTTGGAAAAAAAATATGAACTCATTGCAGAAACTTCCACTGAAGAGTTAGCTTCTATTTTATGTGACTGGGCATTCAACATGAAGAAGAACAATGGAGAAGACTATAAAGAGAGTGCAGTCAAAACGATTTGGAACACTTCAGCAAAAATATTACAAGAGAAGTACTTCAAAGAATATAAAAGAATTTTTAATCCGTTCATGGACATACAGTTTAAGAAAGCGAGAAATGCACATGACACAAAACGCATAATTTTCCAAGCAATCCCAGAAAAAGGTAAGGTGAGTTCTAATGCTCTCACATAACAAGAAATTTCTGAAATTGCACTGTTCTGGAGTGAAGAAGAACCTGTAAGCCTTAAAAGAAAATTTTATCATATTACTGCCTATGAATTGGCTTCGAGAGGTGGAGAAGCAGCAAATTGCAAGGTATTCTATTTTAAAATCGAGACAGACAACCGTGGAAGAGAGACTGGAAGAGTTGAATATAACCCAGTGTTTTCGAAGGCAGCACAAGATGAAAATCAGAAGTTGGCCGACAGTAAATGGTTGGTAGCAAACACTGAAGAAGATTGTGTATGTCCAGTAAAATTGTTTAAACAAATTATGGGAAGACTGGGAAACAATTTCACATGTGAATTTTTTTTTACTCCAAATCCTTTGTGGCAAAAAACAAATTCGATAGGATGGTATAAGAATTCTCCTATTGGGATAAATGAAATATCTAAAAGGACCAAATCCGCGGCGAAAAATATTGGACTTAAAGTCAAGCGGGTGAAAATTACGAACCATTCTAATCGAGCTGCCGCCATTACTGAGTTGTCCAGGAGTGCTATTCTCGAATCATTCGACTTCCAATTCGTAAACGAGTAAAATAGATAAATATACATATTTCATGTTTATCAGTGTGAAACAGAAAATTGAATTCGCATACGTACAAACTCGAGAATAGCATCCCTGGAGTGGTATAGGTTAACAAAAACTTGTGAAAATTACGGGACATAGCAACCAATCGTCATAAAAACCGTACCTTCAGTTAGATGAAGAACATCATAAAAAAAATCATTGGTTCCATTCGTACTACCGTCCAGGAAACAATTACTACCACCGCTCAAAATACTAGCATGCAGCAAACTATTAACAAAAGACAAGAAAGTTCTGAAAATAAAGCATTTTTTAATATTGTGTTTTTAACAATTGTACTTTTCCGTTAAATTAAATAAACTAATTTACATCTCATTTTTTTATTTATTGATTCACATATTCATTAAATTATCTTATTTTACACTCTAGCATTTTTGGCGAAGTAAACTTGACATTTATAATAATTAGAATTTTGTGGCCATCAGGCAATTCAATGCCAGAAAAAATTACTCTTTCTACGGACTCGTAATTTTTTCAGTGGCAGTTTTTTTCGTTAAATTGCCAGGCAACAAAATTCTCATTAATACATGTCAAGTTTACTTCGACAAAAAAAACTCTCGTGTAATTATAAGTTATAATTATTGTCCACTTCAATTTCAATTCTTCCTTCTAGTGATAATTGCAGAGCCACTATTGAATGCACGTAACTATCAACTTTTATTTTATTTATGATTGGCTGTGAAAATCACAGACTACTATTGATTTAGTTCAAACGCATAACTGTGTATTAGTTCAGCTTAATTTAAATTATTGACACCTTCTCTGAAAGCTTGTTTTATTTGAGTTTTGCAAAAATTCAAAGGCAACAATCCATTTCATTCTTTCTGTCTTATTATTGAATAAATAATTTTGACACTTTAAAATTTTGGATTGACGTGGCTGTTCTTGATGTTCCATGTAAACTCCCAGATAACTAACAGTTTAGATGGTAAACTACATTCTTTAAATGACGGTTGAAGGATCACATTCTAAACTATTAGTTATTTGGAGTTTAACTGGAACATGAAAAACTGTCCCTAAGGTAAACACGATTAAATTTCCACAGATTTTTGTCTACGCGACATGTTTCGATACACTGTATCTTTTTCAAGCGAATATAATACATTGAATTATTCTACGTTGAACATTAGTTAAATACCCTTCTTATCAATTGAGGTAATTAGGACCTACCTATAACAAAAATAAAAATTGACAATACAATGTAGGTACCTGTAAATCTCAAAGCATGGCTACTACTTAATTAATTGAAAAGGTTTAACAAAGAGGAACTATTATGGTCCAATTGATCATTCAGTGAAAAATTCGAATTTTTGAATTTATTAATTTCCAAGAATTCTAAATAATTAAGTCTAATACCCTTATTTCCAATATGAAGGATTTCAAAGTTTTCATCGAAGTCATGGTCCTCTTCCAAAATATGATTGGCATATGTTGAATGTGTTTTATTCTTTACATAATTCATACGGTGTTCACGTGCGCCGCTTTTGAATGGTCTACCAGTTTGGCCTACATATACTTTGGAACAACAATTTATAAACACCTGATTTTTCAGATTTTTGTGTTTTATCTTCATTATTTTTGATAACCATGAGAACCATTGAATCTATAGAGAATGAAACTAGGGAAAAGGGTGCAACCTTTACAAGAGCAGATAAACGTAATACAGTCATTGCAATCAATAGGAATGATTATGTTAAGAAACTCTACATTTTTGCAGATTCCGCTAAATGAACAGTACTTAAACATGACCCCACTTATGTGTACCAACTACAAATCAAAGAATTTTTGAGAAACTCTAAATCTATTTTTAACGAAGCCGAGAAGTTCAGACTAACTCTTATGAATCCACAAACTCCGAAATTATATTCTTTGATAAAATTACATAAGCAAAACTACCCTGTCCGGCCAAGTTGTTTTTACTAACAAATATTTTTATGAAATTTTGATGATTTTCATTTAAAACGACTACGAATGCAGAGGTGTAGTCAAACTTGAAAACAAAAATTGACTTTTGCAGTTTTTGACAAAGAAAAACCATAGAGTGCCTTGAAAACGGAACTGAAGTTATGAAAATTTGTTTCAAGATGAAGTTTTTCATGCTCGATGTTGAAAACAAAAATCTTGAGATCGATTGAAAAATACGTATTCTACAGGGGTGGTTCCATTTTAAATGGGTCACTCTGTATAATAGGAATATTCGTCGCACGTCTCCAAAAGAATACAACTACTTCCCCTACGGCAGTTGAATTATATATCTTAGGTTTCCATTGAAGTTTTCTACAAGAACTAGAGGTCCACTGTATTTTGCCGTAACATTTTCACGGGCGATCTGAAAAAAATCTGCTTTCGCGCACATTTCTCATAACAACAACAACAACAACAACATTTCTCATAAAACTAAAGGGTATTCCAAAGTAGGTATACTATACTCAAGGTACGCCAGTCTCTATCTTAGCTAACCGTGTTCACCAAAAGTCTTTTTTGAGCTGCGTGTACTGCAGGATTTCAAAATAGCGGTAAGGATTTCAATTCGTTATAAATACTCATCGTATAACATTCAATCAGTTTATCCCCTTTTGACACTTCATTAATTTTTTTGTTTCTTTTTGAATGCAGACGAATCCAGCTTGGAACCGAGTGTAACACTAATGAATCCATACTGAATTTGAAGAACTAATCAAAATACCAATTTACCCGCAAACGAGAAGATTCAATCCCTTGTTGTTTGCTCGAATATCATCCTAATTATTCATCGGATGACGAAGGTTTCCTCCTGTGCTCCTAAGACCGGCTTTAAATTATTGAGTTTACCAGATCATTTAGTAATCTTCATATAATGTGGATGAGCATGAGTGTGTGACTCGCAGGTGTATCTGGGAGATACTGAATATGTCTCGGAAGTTCAATTTAATACCGATCCACATTAGACAGTCATCGGATCACCCTGAAAATTTGAGGGGGACATGAAAACAAAAATGATATCTAGTCTTGCCGATATACGTTGTGGCGTACCACAAAGCTCAGTATTTAGTCCAATTGATTGATATATACCAGGATCATTCAGTCTGTTCCCAAATGATACCACTATTTTATGGCATAGCAGCAATTATTGATCTGCATCAGGTCATCAAATCTGCAGATATACAAAATGCGAAAAAATGGTGTGATGCAAACCTTCTAACATTTATCATAACGAAAATCAATATAGTTTCCTTTGAGTTCATACATGACGATTTTTCCATTGATAATGGTCTGAAGTTCAACTGAACAAAAAGTTCCGGTTGCTATGCCGTCAGAGTAGCTTCAATAAGCTGGTATACTCAATTGCATTTTTCAAAATTACTCCCTAATAGATTTACAACTACGTTATGGCATCCTATTTTGGGGAGTTTGTTGGTTTTATATCATAGAGTGTGTTTCTTCAACAGAAACGTGCGCTGATATGCCCATTTAAACTAAAATTTCGGGATTACATGCAGACCACAATTCATAAACATAAAATATTTACGGTTGTGTCTATATTCATGCTGGAAACAGTTCTTCTGATCCTCAAACTCAATGCAAGATTTACCCTACACGACTGCACAATCTTTAAAAATTACAGCTATCCTCATCCTTTCCTATGAAAAATTCTATTATTCATGATAGCTGTAAAATGTTTGACTACTTGCCCGAAAATATTAGGAAAGTAGCATCTGTAGTTACTTTTAGGAAGGATGTTGATGTACCTACTGCTTTCTGATGGTCCTTATCATAGTTCGGGGAAACATTTCAATGATCACACTTTTGGAATTTCGTAGTAGCCAAAAATGATCTAAGATTTCAACGCGCATTGCGTTTAGTCTGTTCTTCATGTTTTTTTTTTTTTTTAATTTAGACGTTACTTCTATTTATTGATGTCTATTTCAATACTTATATCCCTGTGTGAGTTTATTTGTTACTTTTCTATTTTGACAGTATGTTTTAATCTATACCATTTTCATCTTTCTACATTTATTTATTCATTGTATTACTCCGATGGACAACCTTAGCCGATCTAACATCCATACACGAGGTGGTCCATTAGGACCAACTTAAATATGATTAATTTTTACAACAAATTGTTAGTCATTTTCAAAAAGTTGTTTCAGTAGGTTGATTGAGTGTATTCTCTATGAATATACGAAACAAGATATTTAATATCGATAATAAACTCAAAAAAAACTGAGAAATGCAAAAACCGTGCTTTTCGGATTTGGTGTTACAATAAACCGAGCAATAAACCTTTATGAAAAAAAAAATGAGAACAGAGAAAACATTATTTGGCATATAGAAAAATGAAAGAACAAAAGACTGAGAAAATGCTCTTTCTGGTGCTTTAGTAAGATATATTACATTCAATAGTTTGAGTATGAGATAACCGATATCTCACTTCTCACTATTGCAAATGTATGTTCTTTTATTTATGGTTTAATGTGGAGATATTTTGAAAAGTTTGTTTTTTTCGTTCGATATGCGACTCATATTCTCATAATTTTTTTTATCATTTTTTCATTCATTTTTAAAGTTAACCTAGTATTGCATTATCCAATATGCCTCAGTATTTCACTACGAAATAACGTTATTCAATCTAATATGACAGTATTTTTGAAAAATCTTTGTATTGCGCCTCGTTAATATGCAAAACCCTAGAATCATTTTTGATATTTTCGAGATGTGTTTGTATAGAACCAAATGAATGTTGTAACAAAAGTATTCCATGTCACTAAAGAGGTTCCGAATACAAGTTTTTATGAAGATAATTTCGATAGAGAATTTATCAAAAAAATAATGGCCACTCAAAAAACAACGCCTATAGCGATTTTCGTTAACTCAACATTCGAAGGACAACTTTAGAAAATAATTAAAATTTTCCTCAATAATTCATGCAATAAAAGGTTATTGTCAAAATTGAGAAATTATATTAAATTTACTGATTCTCAAAGAATATAGAACAATACAAGGACTCATTCAACAAAAGTAGGAATTATTTATACCAAAAACAAAAAAAGTTATTTCAATACTGGGATAACTTCGACCAAAAACCGAGACATCTTCGAAATGTATATTTTTCCTAGTGTGATACAAAGACGTATAACAAAAAAAAGTTAAAAAACAAAATTGACTCTTTATAACAATAATAATAGTAACAATAGGTTTCCACATACCTTAAACACCAAACACCATAAAATGACATTCAGCCCTATGCTGTATTACTTCCGTTATGTTTAGTGGTCAGACGTTATCTCAACTTAATGGCAACAGCATAGGGCGGATTTTCAGTTACATCAGCTACAGTTACTATAAGATTAATACTCATTTTTCTCCAAATGGTCTTCACTTATAAACCTAATTAGTTATTTATGTACCAAGGACGAAAAACTGTCTATTATAGTCGAGCCTGCAAATTGATAGACGAGGCGCAGCCGAGGATAGCAAGCAGGCGAGACAGAAGACAGTTTTTCGCCGAGGTGCATATTACATTTTTTCGTCGACCTCTACATACCTTTATGAAAGTAAGTACTCGCATGTTTGCTGGCCTCAGCTACGTCCAACTCTTCGAACTGCAGACTCGATCAATTCTTGATTATTATGAACACTAATATTCACACCACGGTCTAAATTCACACGTAAAATCTGGCGGATTTCGTAAATAATTAATTTGACAACAGCAAATGACAGTTATTGTCACAGGCGCCTAAGTATTAATTAAAACGTGGATTTACGAAAATGACTCAATCGCCGCTCTCGTACCGTGCCGTATCATAGTGACCACAGCGGACGAAAAGTGTTTGCGGACGAAAAGTACTTGCCTTCAAAAATAGTCGATTTTTCGTCCGGAAATTAGTACGTAAAATGTCATTTTTTGCAGAGGTCGACGAAAAAGTTATTTATGCAACAAATGCAAAAAGTAGGTGTTTATTGCACTCGACGTGGACATCACGTCGAGTGCAATTAATGATTTTTGAACGAGTTGCATACGATATTTTTTCTACGTTTGTGCAAAAACCAAAAACTGTTTCATTTAGGTGGTACTAAAGTGTAAGGAAAATATTCTTTGTTCAAATCTAGCTACGAAAAGTAATATGATAATATTAAAATAAACACATTTTATTTTCATTAAATTGCATATCCTTGTGATGTTGTAATCTCAGTATGTAATAAATATAATTGACAATAATATAAAATATGCAACTGTTTAAAATGTAATAGAATTTCATAGAAAATGGTCTGAATATAGCGTCGATTTTTTATGTTTGTCATGATGACAGCACGCTGTAGCAGAATGCAGAGTGCAATAAAGACTTTATTAATAACGACTTTATTGCACTCAGTGCAATGAAGTTTTTCCACTAAATTCAGCTCAATGAAGTTTTGTTTTTGCTGAACGAAGATAAGTACTTATGCTTACAAGTATTGTTTCTTAAGACAAAGAAATATATATCGAGTGATTGATTGACATTTGCAGATATTTTCTACCAATTCTAAATAATTTTGAAACGAAAATCATAAACTTTTCGAAAAGAATTCATTTTTCGAAACTATGTCCACAATTCATATATTAATTCTCCAGTGCATTTTATAGGTTGTTTTGCATTAGGCGGATATTTTTACCTTTTGTTAACATTATAGACCGGGATCCCACGCCTATTTTCAAAAATGATAAATAACTGGCTGAATCTTCCTGAGTAGCTTCATTTTTCCCAGACGCCCAACTTTTTCCTCTACGAAATTCTCGATAGTGGTAGCTAATAAAATGCGCAGGCGTCAATTATGTCGATTCGGTGAGTGCAAAAAAGTCATTAATAACAGTTAGTTTTTCAGTTAAACCTCGAGATAATTCGATGAAGTACTCGAAAAAACTTTTGTCCTACAAAACGGATGGTAGGACTGAAGAGTCCCCCACTCCCAACATGTACCAATGACGTGGTCATAAAAATTCATTAATAACCAGCGGATTTTTTTACCGTTGCTTGGTTAATATTTGTATAATTGAATGGTCATATTGTCCTACAAATCGAGTGGTAGGTGTTCCCAGTCCTACGCTCCGAAATTGTCAATTCCATGGTGAAAAAAAATTCATTAATTACTGTAGGACAATGATAACACATGAAAGATTAGTGCATTCTTCACCTGAATTATACAGTGTCCTACAAAAAAATGGGTATATATCGCTAGTCCTACAAAAATTATTCAAAATAACGAATTATTTTGAAATTGTGGTTTAGCCAACTTAATATACTTTTATTCGTAAAGTAATGTTACTTTCAATGTATAATTGTTTGTTCAATTCAAAATTGTCATGATTTACGCGAAAAGGTTATGAAAAAAGTGGGAAATTTTGTTTAGCAATCATAATTTTTATAAACAAATTGAAAACAACAATAACAAAGTAAAAACATTGAAATAATCAATCTGCCCTCCGGGGCGGCTTAAATGATGTCGCATTTGCTTTTAGCTTTTAGCAGGGAAACCCGGAAAAACCTACAACACCACATGGTCGTCTAAAGAGCTGAAATTTATAATTAATAACTTTCAAAGAAGTCAGACGAATTGTGAAAATCTGCTCCTTGGTAAAATAGGATGTATGGTATCTTCAGAGGCCTCAAAAACTCCAGTTCGAAAGAGATATTTTACGGGGCCAAGTAGTTAAAATACCTATCTCTTATCCACTCTGGTCGCCGGTCGTGGGTTCGAAGCCTAGCGACTGCTAATATTTCTCTGATGGCCCGAGAAAGTGGAATAGCACGTAAAAAATAAGAATTCGTTAATCCTTGGCTCTCACAAGTTTCGACTTCTGAGGGCTGCCGTTCATAAGGGGACGACATCTGGATAACGGAAAAAACAATTTTAAACAATGAGAAAGGGAAGGAGAAGGAGTGGGAGAGCAGCTATTCAAGGAGGTATCACAAGAAGAGATTTCTGAAAAATGTATAATTGGATTGGGTGACGGGACTTGCTGGAAATAAGGGGAGTTGATGGGAGGATTATTTCATGAGTATAATTTCACTTTAATTCTCATATCCTAGTAACAGATATGGAGAATTCGTGATAATTATTTCGTTTTGTTCCTGAGATATAGCCTTTTTATGCATTCAAATTATCACTGTGTACATGGAAAACTATATACTGTTGAACTAGCAATCATAATATGAATCCTCATGTAATTGATGGAGACCCTTTCTTCTTCAAAGAATTTGTAAAATAAAAATTATATTCATCTATTTCTCTGAACATTGTCTTGTCATGCTATGTAATGCAACACCCTTTGCGAAATATAATTTCTTATTCGACTGGAGGGAATTACTAGCTACAAATTAGATTTAATATGTTCATTTCTAAAAAAATCGGTTTCGAATTCAAGCAAAAAAATCAAATCGATTCATAATTCGCAAAATAACATTAATGGAATTTTTGACACCCTGTAGCTCGAAAACTGGCCATAGGATCGATCTGTGAAAAAAATATCATCAAAAATGAGGATAAATGTGCCTACTTACAAAATATTTTATTATTATTATTTTATTTTTTATTTCAGAAGGTATAGTCGAAATATCTGTAGGCTAGTTGAGCCCGTGGCTCACGGCCAAATAGATTGATTTTACTGCCTTGAAATGAAGTTAATTCAATTAGTTTGTTTCACCATGAGCTTCAGATTTGGGCGAAACTAACAGTTAGCCATACAATTTTTGCGCTCACCAAATCAACATGACTTTCGCCTACGCAAGTTGACTAGCTACTAATATCAAGAATTTTCGTGGAATCAACAATTTCGGAGCGTTGGACTGGGAACACCAACCATTCAATTTGTAGGACCATATGACCATTCAATTATACAAATATTAACCAAGCAATGAATTTTTATGACCACGTCATTGGGACATGTTGGGAGTGGGGCACTCTTGAGTCTTACCATCCATTTTGTAGGACAAAAGTTTTTTCGAGTACTTTTTCGAATCATCTCGAGGTTCAACTGAAAAACTAACTGTTATTAATGACTATTTTGCACTCACCAAATCGACATGATTGACGCCTGCGCATTTTATTAGCTAGCACTTTCGAGAATTTTCGTAGAGGGAAAAGTTGGGAGTCTCAATAGAAAGAAGCTACTCACGAAGATTCAGCCTGTTATTAATACATTTTTTTACCATGGAATTGACAATTTCGGAACGTAGGACTGGGAATACCCACCATTCCATTTGTAGGACAATATGACCATTCAATTATACAAATATCAACCAAGCAATGGTAAAAAAATCCGCTGGTTATTAATGAATTTTTATGACCACTCACCCACCCACCGTGTTGGGAGTGGTGGACTTCAACTGAAAAACTGTTATTAATGACTTTTTTGCACTCACCAAATCGACATGATTGACGCTTGAGCATTTTATTAGCTACCACTATCGAGAATTTTCGTAGAGGAAAAAGTTGGGCGTCTCGGCAAAATGAAGCTACTCAGGAAGATTCAGCCTGTTATTAATCATTTTTGAAAATAGGCGTGGGATCCCGGTCTATTACCAAATCGTCAGCATAAAGTATTGCTTTCACTGGATGTCTGCAAGTGTCCAATACCTAGTTAATTGCTACAAGATAAAGTGTAACACTGAGTACTGATCCATATATTGAGTTGTTTCTTGGATGATGTACTTTCACATAGACTCGCTAATAGCGTTCCTTGACGAAGTTGTCTGTGAATGTATACATTTTTGAACGTCCTCATTTTTTAAATTCACCTATTTCGACTGAAACAATATTTGATTCTCGTTTTACAGTGGATGCGTTTTATTATTTCAACTACGTCAATTGAAATTTAATAGGCACACATTTTAATTGAAACAATAAATCGATTCGTCACGGATTGTATTATGTTATCCAATTATGATTCCACATGTTTCGAAATACCACTCGTAATATATATTACAAGGAATTTTGTTAACATTAATTTTTATTTGCATTTCCTAGAAACCTCTGGTAACATGGCGACAAGTTGAACAGACAATTATTTGGAATTTTACTTGTTGTTCTATAGTTGAAAGGAAATGGTGATTATTCTTGGAGAAATCCTATTATTATAATAATAATGATAGATGAAAAGTATCAGCATAAACTCCGACAGATCTAGACTTCAATTCACGTCATTAAGTTTAAATTAAAGACTATGCCATCGATTTATATTTAAATGAATCTCCATTTCATAAAAAATTTCAGCATAAATTCAATAATTCATTAATAAGCCACCATAAATGAAAATCTTTCAAAATATTCAACAGTTCTCTTCGTAAAATGCCCAAATTATATTGGTATGAAGTTATTTGATCGACTTTCAGATTGTATCAAGTCAAAAACAAACAACAATTGTTTCAAACTGAAAGTAAGGAACTGCCTTTCAATATTAATTTGCTTTTGTATTTGTTAATTATGACATGTGGTGTGATCTCAAAGGACGAATAAATTATTCTATTTTATTCCATTCTAAGGTCTATAAGTGATTATTTTACTTGTTGACATGTCTACTTCAAAATGGTATATGTAACTTGGTGGTTTATTCATCGTTGAACCGCTTGAAATTGAGTAAAAAAGTCTCTCTGAATCATGATTTTCTCAATATTTTCAATAATTTTCGACTTTCTCCATTATCCTTACAACAAAAAGTAGTTTAAATCAAATCATTTATAATAAATTATTTGCACACATAATTACACAACAAAATCAATTTATCAATACGGTTTTTATTCTTTTTCACAAATATTGAAAATCATTGAAAATATTGAGAAAATAATGATTCAGAAAACTTGTTTTTCTCAATTTTGAGCGGTTTAACGATCAATAAACCACCAAGTTACACAGATCATTTTAAAGTATACATTTCTACAGTTGACAAGATCACTAATAGACCTTCGAAATACAAAAAAAACATCAAGACAATTGTGCGTGGAAGAAATAGGTATTTTGTTTGAAAAAGTTACATAACTTAAAAACTAGACATCTTCTGAGTTGCGAAAAAATCTTGTGCATTTGTCACCAGGAAAGTCATATTTCAATAAATTTGAATAATTTATAAGCAAGAAAAAAATTAATTACTGAAAAATCGGTTTTCCGCCATTTTGACTGTTAATTTGAGGTTATGTCTGAAAGTGCCATATACAAAAGTTTTCGATTTTTTTATTATCTACAACTTCTTCATTGATTATTTTTAGCTAGGAGGTCACATTTTGACGCAAATCGTAAAAAATCGTATTCATTTCCTAAACTACATCCCCATTTCACCATTTTGACTGATTTCGAGTTCAAATATTTGTTTTTCTCAAAGTTGAAACCTCAAAAATATACTCCACCTAGTCCTGGCCTGTCAATTTTTTCTTTTTCACAAAAATTATAGGCACCAGTCTGTATCAGCCAGAATGGTATTATTTTTTTATAGTCCAAGAGCTAATGACGCACGTTTCATGAAGTATTTGATGCACTTTGAAATGTTGTGTCATAGTATCTACTAGATAGATAAGCAGGTATATATCTGTTGGGTAGTCCGACCTACCTGGGGATACCAGATACTGCGCCAAAGAGTAGGGTGTAAAATATATGGCCCAAAAAAAGTTATTGATTCAGAGTCCAACAAACACTAATTGTAAGTTAAGGATATTAAAAAAAAATAAATGAGTCAGACACTGTTGAGGGGGTTAACCTTGAACCACAACACCCCAAAGTTGTTTTTTTTAACTCGCGCATATAGATTTTTTCTCACGCTTTCTTGCGCGGATATATTTTTTCTAACGCGTGCTCGTGCCTATGGATATCTTCTAACACTGACTTTTTTATAATATAAGCTACTTATTATTGGTACTAGTTGATTGATTCCAGATTCTAAAAACTCAAGTTTAGAAAATATATTTATTCGAATTTAATGGTCACTTTCATTACAATTTTTATCAACACATTGATAACAAGTGAAAGTTGTTCTTTTGGGCATTACAGCAACATGTAAATCCTGTTCTATTTGGGGAGAAATATTTTCCAACAATCCACAACTCCCGTAGTATTTTTTCATGCTGCATCTACACCAGGAAGTTTCGATACTTTCTTTTGTGCACGAATTTTATTGGGAGGAATGTCTGACTTATGGTTCAGCCATGTTGTGCCATCTTTTCCTATCCGTTGAGGTGAAATCAGCACTTGTTTATTTCTGGTGGATAAAGCCATTTCTTCATCATAGTCAGATTGCTCAAGGTCAGTTGCATGAACACTTTTCTCACAAGGGGCATCTTCAATGTCATAATCTGAATCAATGGCTCCGTCACATTCATGATACAATTTGATTAATTAAAAAAAATAACAAACAACATGGACAAAAGCACGTATATAATCTCACGCGTCCTTAGATTTTTCCTACTACAAGCCACCGACTCGATCGCTTAGATTAATACTAACTTTAATTCATTTTTAGCCACCACTGTCATCCTCGGCCAGAAATACTAAAAGTAAATTTTACTCCAAGAGTATATCTGGGAGCAGAGCTCTAATAGGCCCCGCCCACCAGCAGCTTTGCTCCGGCATTGACCGGAGTAAAGGTCAATTTTCTGTATTGAAGAAGCCCGTTTTGGCAGGAAAGTCAGTCATTCGGGTACCACGGAAGAGCCCGGATAGTGGTATTCTTAGGGGAGTGGTATTCTTAGGGGGTGAGCTGGCCGGATGAGGTGAAACGCATTTAGTTGTCATGGCGCCCAACGTGGGGCCATGCGAATGAAGATTTGCGGTGCACTCCAGTGGGAGGCAGGGCCCCGAAAATTCCAGTAACCTGGACATGGAGGAACTTATCGGAAAGTTTTCTTGGATGCACTTTCGAAACGATTCTGAAGCGAGTTATGCCAGTGGCCCCGCCCACTTGCTATTTTGCGTTTTAAAAATATTTCTGGCCAGATTGTAGCTCTTCTGGGGAATCTACAGCCTGGCATAGGAAAATGAGGTACCCTTGGTACAACACCAACAATTTATGAAAGAATTCGTACTGTTCCTGACTGATCCTGAAAGAAGAGTTCCAGAGTTGCTGGATTTGCGACGATGCTGTGCTCGGAGAGTGAGATGGCCGGATGAGGTGAAACATCCTCCAATTTCCGAGTCTCCGTGCACACGCATTTGGTTGTCACCACGACCCCCTACCCACGCCCCAACAAGCAGGAACTGGTTAAGGAATCTCACTGAAGGCATTCCTGAAATATAGAGATATGAAAAAAGTCTTTAGTGCAACAGGAAATGTTAGATTTTATCTAACAGCGTGAGTCCTGCTGGGTTAAATACGAAATAAAGTATTCTATTCACGCTGAAATTCTAACAGCGTCCTAATTACATATAGTTAAACATAATTACAAAAAGCCAGACAGTTTTTCCGGCATTTACTTATTACGAAAATAAATGTTGCTTATAATGGAAAAAGAGATATAGACTGGTGCTTATAATTTTTCTGAAAAAAAAGTAACAGGCAAGGACCAGGTGGAAAATGTTGTTTAGGTTCCAACTTCAAGGAAAAGTAATATTCAAACACGAAAACACTCAAAATGGTGAAATGGGGATGCAGTTTAGGGGTTCAATACGGTGTTTTGTGATTTTCGGCGAAACGTGACCTTCTAGCGGAAAATGTTCAAAGAAAAACTTGTATATAATGAAAAAATTGTAAGCTTTTGTATCAAACACTTTTTGAAATAACTTCAAATTAACCGTCAAAATGGCGGAAACCCAATTTTTCAGTATTTAATTTTTTTCTCGCGTATAAATAATTCAATTCAAATGAATATTTCTTGGAATATGTCTTTTTTGGTGTAGAATGAGCATGATTTTTTCTCAATCCTGAAGACTACTAGTTTTCAAGTTATGTAGGTACATTTTTCGAAATGAATACCCTTATCTTCAACGAACAATTGTCTTGATATTTTTTAATTTTTCGAAGGTCTTCGGGTGATAATTTTGATTGCTAAAATATCTACTTCAAAGTGGTCTAACTTGGGGGTTTATTGAACGTTAAACTGCTTTGAATTGAGAAAAACCGACAAGTCTCTCGGAATCATGATTTTCTCAATATTTCCATTAATTTTCAATGGTTGTAGAGAAAAATAAAAACTATATCAATAAATTAATTTGATAGTGTGATTAGGTATTCAAATATTTCATTACAGATAATTTGATATAAACCATTATTTGTTATAAAATTAATGGAGAAAGTCGAAGCTTATTGAAAATATTGAGAAAATTATGATTCAGAGAGACATTTTTATCAATTTTAGTCAGTTTAACGATCAATAAACCAACAAGTTATTCAGGTCATTTTGAATTAGATATTTCAACAATTGAAATGATCACTTATAGACCCTCGAAAAACAAAAAGATTTTAACACAATTGTTTGTGGAAGATAAGGGGACTTTTTTTGAAAACTAGTAGCATTCTGAATTGAGAAAGAAGCATGCTTATTCGACATCAAAAAAGACGTTGCAACAGATTTTCATTTAAATTAAATCATTATAAAAAAGTCAAATACTGAAAAATGTTCCGCCATTTTGACGGTTAAATTGAGGTTATGTCAGAAAGTGTTGAATACAAAAGTTTTTGATTCTTTAATTTTCTACAACCTTCTCATCAAACACTTTGCATTAGAAGGTCATGTTTTGCTGCAAATCACAAAATACCGTATTCAACTTTACCATATTAGACCATTCAAGAGAGCATTTCTTCCTAACAGAAATACTAGTGGAAAACCGAATGTGCCATCACATGGAAAACATTTCGAAGTTATATTCTGCCATGTTTTCGACACGCAACTGTCATTAATTGATTTGTTATAAACATTTAAATAACAAAAATTGTGTTTATTTTTATTATTTTGCTTATAAAATGAAAACTAATTACCAAACTGGTTGCTACAATGGAAAGAATTGTAGATAATTGAAATACAAACAAAATTAAATGTTTTACAACCCGATCCGATCATTAGTAACGGAGGAAAACCAGACAAATTTTCAATTATTTTAAAAATTCATAACTCTGCCATTTTTTGAGAAATAGGGTTGGTACTTCTCATGAAAGTATTGAATCATGTGTAATTCATGTGTGCATAAAACAAGCTTTGACGGATCATTAGTTTAGGCACAATTGCAATTTGAATTTATTTTTGCACTATCTTGCAGCGTGCCTGGATGCTCTAGTGATAATCTGATTTCAATCCCTGAAACAGATTTTGGAAGTAAAAGTACCACAAAATGTATATTCTCATTTTGCGCTAAAATGCTGCGAAATGGGTGAAAAATGCTTGCAAACGTGACTGGCGGTCGAGTGGTAGGATTGAGTGGGAGATGAGGGAAAGCGTATTATCACGTAACACGTTCATTAGAAGCATTGTTTAAATGAAGATAGTAAGTCAATGCCTGTGGAAAAGGTATTGGACCCAAACGCGAGTGCCATCTTTTGTGATTAGTTACAAACATGAATATTTCACATCATTTTGATGCAGGTTTTTTTCAAAAAACCCTGATTTTAATGCTATCCCATCGTTTCAATCAAGTTACGACTTGACTTGTAGGCCAGATCACTAAAGTTACGACATGACTTGGATGCAAGCTCACTATCGCCATCTACATGTCGCATACATTTTGTTCCAATTATAATCCCATAAGGTTGACTATCTTCTATATAAACAATGTTGGAAGAATTCCCCTCATGCCTCGGACTCTCCTACCACTCAGCAGCTAACGCGGGCTCTGCCGTTTTCACTCATGTTTGCATGCATTTTTCACCCATTTCGCACCATTGTAGCGCAAAATGAGAAAATACATTTTGTAGTACTATACCTCTTCTTTCATAATCTGTTCGAGAAATTGTAATCGGGCTATCACCAGAGCACCCAGGCACGCTGCAAAAAAAATCAAAATACAATTGAGTCAAAACTAACGATCCGACAGTGCCTATTCTGTGGTCACACAAAGTACACATGATACAATACTATCATGAGAAAGTACAATCCTACTTCTTGAAAAATGGCGGACTTATGAATTTTTCAAAAAATCGCAAAATTTTCCTGTTTTTCCAGTTTTTTCTCCATTACTAATGATCCGACAGGATCGATAAACATCTCATTTTGTTCGTATTTCAATTATCTACAGTTCTTTCTGTTGGAGCAATCAGATTGCTCTATTAGTTTTCATTTTATAATCAAAACAATTTGAAAAAGCACGTTTTTTGTAATTTGAATGTTTATAACAAATTAATAAATGACAGTTGCGAGTCGAAAACATAACAGAATATAACTTTGGAATGTCTTTCATGTGATGGCATAGTCGGTTTCCTACTAGTAGTTTTGTTAAAAACTCACTCATTTTATGCTCTATTGCTCGGTGTACATTGTGAGTTTTTTCGTGTTTAAATATTATTTTCTCTTGAAGTTCACAACAACATTTTCCACCTGGTCCTTGCCTGTTACTTTTTTCTGTCAAAAAAATTATAAGCACCAGTTTATATCTCTTTCCATTACAAGCAAAATTTATTTTCATGTTGGCCAATAAGTAATCCCCGGAATAAGTGTCAGGCTTTTTGTAATTATTGTTGTTAAAAAAAAATTATTCGGAAAAGAAATATGTAGTTCACAATGAGCTTATGACGAGAGGCATAAGATGTCCGGAGGACTGCTCATTGCTAATATCCTATACAATAGGAAAAGTTGGATCGAAAATCCATCAGAAAACAACTACTTTCCTGGCTAATGCCACGACGAACATTGAATTACATCTGATGAAATTTCCGTGCAGAGTTCCTACAAGGTTATCTCTGCAATTGCTTGGTCGCATGGGAATGATCATAGAAACATTCGGACCACCTATATATCGATTTCGGAGTGTTGCTCCTCATCAGTATAGGGTAGGTCTAGCGGTCAATAACTAATGACTGCAACGAATGAATCGACGACCATTCCCATTTAAAGACCGAAACTGAGATCGCGCCCGCACAGTGGATTAACTCCAAACTGCGAGCGCCATCCCAGCGCCGGAAGTCCAACCAAACAATATCCGTGCTCCACGATCGTCAAGACCGTATATGAAACGGAAAAGAAATCTGTAGTTCACAATGAGCTTATGACGAGAGGCATAAGATGTCCGGAGGACTGCTCATTGCTAATATCCTATACAATAGGAAAAGTTGGATCGAAAATCCATCAGAAAACAACTACTTTCCTGGCTAATGCCACGACGAACATTGAATTACATCTGATGAAATTTCCGAGCAGAGTTCCTACAAGGTTATCTCTGCAATTGCTTGGTTGCATAGGAATGATCATAGAAACATTCGGACCACCTATATATCGATTTCGGAGTGTTGCTCCTCATCAGTATAGGGTAGGTCTAGCAGTCAATAACTAATAACTGCAACGAATGAATCGACGACCATTCCCATTTAAAGACCGAAACTGAGAAATTTCATCAGATGTAATTCAATGTTCGTCGTGGCATTAGCCAGGAAAGTAGTTGTTTTCTGATGGATTTTCGATCCAACTTTTCCTATTGTATAGGATATTAGCAATGAGCAGTCCTCCGGACATCTTATGCCACTAAAAAATTATTGTTAAAATTGTTTTTTTTTGGTTAACCAGCTGTCGTACCCTTACGAACAGTAGACCTCAGAAGTCGAAACTTGTGCGAGCCAAGGATTAACGAGATCTTACCTTATCACGTGCGATTCCTAGCACTTTCTTGGGCCATCAGAAAAATTTCTGCAGTCGCCATGATTTGAACCATCGCCGACTGGCAGCCAAAGTTATTGAAACAATGTCGCTTTAACCACTCGGCTACCTGGACCCTTGTTTTACTAAATGTAATTGGGAAGCTGTTGAAATTTCAGCTCGAATAAAACAATTCATTTCGTATTTAAAAAAAAAACAACTGGGGGAGTTGTTGTTCAATTTTAAGCCCAAAAGTGCCTGACTTATTTATTTCTGTGTTTTGAATTACCTCAACTTTCAATTACCGTTTGTTGGCCTCTGAATCAAATACTTTTTTAGGCTATATTTTTTCACACCTTTCTCGTATGCGCAGCACCTGGTGCCCCCAGGTAGGTCTACCCAATACATGTATACCTGCTCTACTGTCCGGTAGATACTATCACACTACATGTCAAGGTGCATCAAATACTTCATGAAACGTGCGTCACTAGCTCTCCGACTATCATAGATACTAACAAAGAAAGTTCCATTTGTAGAGGATTATCCTCCAATTTTTTCAGTAATTATTTAATGTTCTACCTTCGCATGATTTCATTACTCTTTCCAAATCAGTTCACGTGGATTATCAATGTTTTCGTCATGTAATACGTCGACTAATTTATTCACAACAGTGCTCCTGTGGTATATTTGCGCAATTTTAAAATTAATACTCATGAACTTTTCACGGTTCGACTTGGCTGAACAAATATAAAAGCAACGGAAAGGAAGGACAATGAAGTATATTTCCACTACTGATATGGGATATCAGTTTCTGACCTACACTTGTAGAAACGAGAAAAATTCAGTTATTTCTGAGTGTCATAGCTAAACCCTTCTGCTAACAAGCCATACAGTTGAATTTACGTTAGTTATCTATTCAGATGGTAATAGCAAAGAGTAGGGGTCATAGACAAGAGAGATCACATGAGGTATTCATGAATGAAATAGTAAAATCGTATCGGAATCCTTGAAACAACTGTCATTTCCATTTCATTCATAAAATTCAAAATCTGGTTGGATTGTGGTGTCACCAATCACGAGCCGGGAAACAGGTCATGTGACATCTTCGTCAACGTCACAAGACTTTACGAACCGATAAAGAAGAAGAAGAGCAGAAATAACGACATTGGAGGTTATGTTATTATTTGACAGAAATTTTTAATAAAAAATTGTTAGAATTTAATGTTTTTTGATAAGATATTGTAATATTATGTAACTATGTTGAAGGTGTTATGCATTAATTGAGGTGGAGAGCATCTTCAGTTATTTCACTTTTTATTTGTATGTGCTGGCCACAGCTTGTGTTTATTGTTTACTCATCGAATATAATTGTTCAAATTTTTAATACATTTTTACATTATATGCAGAGATGAATCAAAGGGTTGTGTACACTACGAAATTGAACAAAAGAGGTTACGATACCTGGAAAAAGTTTGAAGTGCGTGCTAATCTCAACAGGGAAGATTTTCAGGAGTGTTGTCATTTACTGTCGATGTTAAATCACAGATCAGAGAAACTTACTAATTTGTGGTTAAATGTACAACATAGTTTTTATGAAAGCCGAGTTAGCTTGACCCTAAACACTGAGAACCAAGTAATTAAATTTAAATTAATCAGTGACGTATTTACGACAAAATTCTTCAAATTTTTATTGTCTCACTGATCTTTATGAACAAACCATACGGTTAAGAAGGACCTGATAACTTTTGTAGCTATTTCAAACTATAGAAGTGTATCCCATGATCATTTATCATGTTATTACAAGTAAGAGTAACCTGTTTGGCTACGGTGAAGTTTGATGAAAAACCCAAAGGCTCACTGCATGAGCTACCAATTCACACTTTTACCTCAATTAACCAGGTATTTATAGCCATGAAGTGAATTCATTCTCTACTTTATTCGCTCTGTCATAGCAGTAATCAAACATCGACATTGGATAGACTTCAAGAATGTGCACTTCTGGTTCTGATGTCTTAGGAAAAAAGCATTATTTTTTAAAAAATTTATTGAACAATAACATCTTCGTTTTATAAAACTAGTTTTTACCATATACCATTAACAACAAATTATTTTTCCGTTACAACTGAAGTACCTACCTACAGTACAGTAAAAAAAATTTAATCGTTTTATTTTCAATGATCCCTGGTGATGAAACACACTGCACAAGGGTTTTCAAATGGAATATGTCTTTAAATTTTTTATAAAGTTGTTCACTTGTTTCTCCAGTAGCTTTTGGCCCGCCTCCTTTGTATCGTATACCTCCTGCCCTTTGGTCCTACCTTCAGTTCACTAATAATTTTGGCAGTAAATAATTCTTTGGAAATTTCTTCTTCCTTCATTCACATGTCCTCAAATGAGCGTTCCAGTTTAGCCTTTCCACTCTCAATTTTTCTTATTTCCATCGATTTGAACTGGAAAATATAATATCTGACAGAGATTCCAAACATTTTTTATGTGTTAACTTTACTAAATCACTCAACTAGGTTTTCCTTGGTGTTTCTGAAAAAAGAGTGTTTGATGTTTGGGTACGACACTTTGAAGCTGTTGAAAGATATTTTTGCATTTGTTGATCCACTTCTGTAGTTACTTCTGACTGTGTGTCTTTGTCAACCCTTGACTTTTGAAACCAATTCAACGTAGGGATTGCAGTTCGACTTAAATTATGATTAATGATGTTATTTGAATCTAATTGTTTTCGCTTCTCCATTTTATCTCCATCATTACAAGTGAGTTTCCGTTGAAGAACTCGTTCAACATCTTGCGGATCGGGAAATTAAAAAAATCGTATCTTTTCCAAACTACGCGAGCTAGAATAAAATCTGTTAGGGCAGTCTTTAACAGAGCACCTGAGCCATTTCCAGTAGTTCCACCTTCCATGAGGTCATGGAAATATTAATATCAAATGGGTAAATATTAATTCTACTTGGATTTTAGTCAATTCGCTTTGAAATAAACGTTATTTTTTGTGAAAAATCACTAGAAAATAGTAAGGCTTCAGGAAAAATAGAGCATCACATTATTCTGATATTTGACAGACAAATATAAACATCGTAGTAAAATTCAAGGACATTGGCCCATTTTCGCGCCATTTTGGGAATGATCTCTCTTGTCTATGACCCCTACTCTTTGGTGATAGGCATAACGTTATTTGTTGTCACCTGACTTGTAATGATACCAAAAATCATACTTTTTTATTTTCATACGAAAGTAAATCTCTTTGCCGTTTATTACTAATATGTTTGGTCGAAGAGCTGCATATTTTCGATAAATACTTATGTGATCAATAATAGTAACTGGAAATAATCGTCTTCACTGCTCATTTAAGAACAATTGGGAACATTGGGAACTTCTGACTATTATTTTATAATGCTCTTCCTCAAATCATTCACGGGTTTCTGGAATCCATGCCATCAAAAATTTAGTGGCGCTCAATAAGGCTTTTGATGCAAGTATCAAAGTTTTTAATAATTTCAAGCACGACCCAGTGCCGTCAGGAGAAGAGATGCCGTTCGCTGTTTGGCAAGATAAAAATAATTTTAAAAAAATTTAAAAAAATTGTTTTTCCGTTAACCAGCTGTCGTCCCCTTACGAACGGCAGTCTTCAGAAGTCTAAACTTGTGCAAGCTAAGGATTAACGAGGTCTTACCTTTTTACGTGCGATTCCAAGCACTTTCTCGGGCCATCAGAAAAAGTTCTGCAGTCGCTAGGGTTTGAACCTTTGACTGGCAGAAACAATGTCGCTTTAACCACTCAGCTACCTGGCCCCGAAATTACAACAACGTTCAAGTCACTAATTTTGATCCCGTAATTTTGGGAGTAATTTTGGGAGTTAAATATCTCCACTGTTCTTGGTATTCGTTATGTGAAATAAAATTATCCAATTTGTATTGAAAATGTATTTCAAATGGCTGAATTGTCGGGTTAGGAAAAAATTACCTTTTATCAGTATTAATTTGGTACGGCACACTGTCAGGTTTAAAACAAAATTCCTTTGAAAAACTTGAGAAGATTATGGTTAGATCTTTTAATGACTCTTCTGATATTGGAATAAGATTCAGATGTTGCTTGGAAAAGTAATAGCATTTTTCCTTGTATGAATATTACCAATACCATGTTTTCTGGACGTACACAATGTTAACCTAATTTATTTTTGCAGAAGCGAGGTAAAATGAGACATTTTGCAAGTTACCTTAATATTTTTTATCCTTTGTCTTGGGAACAAGTTACTAGATATATTTGAATCTCATTGAAATCTCAAAAGATGCTTCAGTTCAAGGAAGATATATTTATATTATTTCAGGATTTCCAACGAAAGTTTGAAGCCTAATAGTGAGTGGTTTAAAATAATCGTAACTTGACACAAGTAGCATACCTATATTGGTAGAATATTGGTACAATACTGGCAAAATATCTGAAACGCAATATTGGCGAGAAAAACTTTGAACATTCTGCGATTTTCATCCAATATTACTATAATAATATTGGCGACATATTCTAAAAGCAATATTAGCATCAAAATATTCAGCAATATTGGTACAATATTGCTGGTACAATATTATGCTAGTATTGGCAAAATATTGAAACGTATCGATGAAAAATAAAAAGTGAGAATTTTTTAATATTGGTTCAATATTGTTTTGACATTTAAAAAATAGTTTTGGTGGAATATTGTTGAGACATTCAGCGATATTGGTACAATATGATTTAGATATATAGGTAGAATATTAGAAGTGGATATGCCTTGGTGAATTACTAAATGTTGAATTACTCGAAACTACTACAATTACATTTCTCCTTCAATTATTCAAAGTGACAACAGAGTCTGCGTTTTGGTTACCATAACCAATGAGTAAACTGTCTTGAAAACAAGCTGTGAGAGAGCTATATTGGTAGAGTATTGGTACTGGCAAAATATCTGAAACGCAATATTGGCGAGAAAAACTATGAACATTCTGCGATTTTCATCCAATATTACTATAATAATATTGGCGACATATTCTAAAAGCAATATTAGCCTCAAAATATTCAGCAATATTGGTACAATATTGCTGGTACAATATTATGATAGTATTGGCAAAATATTGAAACGTTATATCGGTGAAAAATAAAAAGAGATCATTTTTAATATTGGTTCAATATTGTTTTGACATTTCAAAAATAGTTTTGGTGGAATATTGTTGAAGCAATAATGGCCTTAAAACATTCAGCGATATTGTTACAATATGATTTAGATATATTGGTAGAATATTCTAGGTGCATATGCCTTGGTGAATTATTAAATGTTGAATTACTCGAAACTTCTACAATTACATTTCTCCTTCAATTAATCAAAGTGACAAAAGAGTCTGCGTTTTGGTCACCATAACCAATGAGTAAACTGTCTTGAAAACAAGCTGTGAGAGAGCTATATTGGTAGAGTATTGGTACTGGCAAAATATCTGAAACGCAATATTGGCGAGAAAAACTATGAACATTCTGCGATTTTCATCAAAAAATTACTTGAATAATATTGGCGACATATTCTAAAAGCAATATTAGCCTCAAAATATTCAGCAATATTGGTACAATATTGCTGGTACAATATTATGCTAGCATTGGCAAAATATTGAAACGTTATATAGGTGAAAAATAAAAAGTGATCATTTTTTAATATTGGTTCAATATTGTTTTGACATTTCAAAAATAGTTTTTGTGAAATATTGTTGAAGCAATAATGGCCTTAAAACATTCAGCGATATTGGTACAATATGATTTAGATATATTTGTAGAATATTCGAGGTGGATATGCCTTGGTGAATTATAAAATGTTGAATTACTCGAATCTTCTACAATTACATTTCTTCTTCAAATAATCAAAATGACAAAAGAGTCTGCGTTTTGGTCACCATAACCAATGAGTAAACTGTCTTGAAAACAAGCTGTGAGAGAGCTATATTGGCAGAGTATTGGTACTGGCAAAATATCTGAAACGCAATATTGGCGAGAAAAACTATGAACATTCTGCGATTTTCATCCAATATTACTATAATAATATTGGCGACATATTCTAAAAGCAATATTAGCCCCAAAATATTCAGCAATATTGGAACAATATTGCTGGTACCATATTATGC